>CM040396.1:78870801-79185801 GCA_022702515.1 Ilyophis sp. 1 JC-2022 | reverse complement strand
ACATGTATGTGCATTATGTTAATGTTAGGAAGTTAAAAGTGAATTAATCGCTAGGTTTAGCTAACGTTAGTAGCTATATCATTTGTGTGAAAGACTGCTACGCCTGCGAAACATTAATGTTAACCTAATACGATAAGTTAAGCATATTGTGAACATCAAAACAGTGTTAATTTGAACTATTATTACATTGATAGATTGGACGACTGTAAGCAGTGCTGGCTAGGCAGGGTGCGAGCGATATGAGAGAATCCAGAAGAGAGCGAAAAGAAAATGTAACGTAACGATATTAAGCACCAAATAACAATGTATTTGAAAATAATAATGAAAGTAACGATAAAAGTACTTAATGTGTTGAACTGATTCGCCTTTTATCCATCGATATAGCCTACCATTAATACTTTAACATGTAACGTATCACTTTGCTCCCATATGAACTGCACAAGCACTTTACTTACCAAGGTGGTATACTATGAAATAGGATTGCTGAGTTAGTACTAGCTGGATAATTAATAAAACCCAGAACAACTCTTTTTACTTCAGTCCATGTTCCAGATTTGGGAGGGTTCCGGGTTTTACTCAGTAATTAATCCTGCTTCGTAGTATACCCCCCAAGACTCCTTATAATATTTGTTTATGTTGGTATTATTGTTTTGTGATCTTGTGCACTGTATATTTTGTGTACATTTTTTATATTGCTGAGCTACCTGTAAGCATTGCGCAAAGAAAATTCCGATGATGGCAATAAAAAAAAAATCAAGCAACCATCTGATTAAATGTGATAGCCTATAAGTTTGGTTTGCATAACATTATGGAACACTGACATTTGGTCCTCCAACATGGCGGTTGGTGTAAACAAGTGGGCATGTCTGACAAAATTGTGACGTAGGTGACAGGCCTCTATTAACCTCCCCCCCCCGCCCCCCAAACCATGCATGTTCCAAAAAAAAAAAAAAAGGCATTTCTGTGCTACAAAAAAAAAACACTCCAAAGCAAGGGAGCAATTTATGCGAAAGCCATGACCCAAGGGCAACCCAAAAATGCTAACAATAAAAACTTCCCACCCCATTGTAATGACAATGATAGCGGTGGGATATTACTTGAGAAAAACAAACCAAAAAAAACAAAAGCATTTCCATCAATGTTTGAGCTGGGCCGAATACAATCTCCAGATATCTCTTCTCATAACCTGCAGCAGCATCAAAAAACTAGCAAAATGTAGCATCACCATTCTCGCACATTCCAGTCTCCTATACTGTATGTGCCTACTACGTTTGTACTAGTTATGAATACAGTTTACTCTCAGGTTTCAGCTGAGCCCTTTATTTCTTTAAGGTCTGCTGTTTTCATGGCCCAACACAAACCATGGTCACAATCCTCTACAAACTCCCCAGGCTTCAGAAAATACATGCGGACATTTTATTTAATAAGGCCATATCATTATGACTGTTTAGTGAGCAGGGGATCTTGATCTTATAGCTAACCCAGATAGATTCCAAACCTTCCACCCAGTTTGACTGTAAATACAACTCAGCAGCCCCTGGAAAAAGGCTCAAAAATAGAGGCGCGCCAGAGTGTGGGGGGTGGGGGGTGGGGGGTGACCTCTTCACCTTGGCTCGGAGTGTTAGTCTCGGTTACGGTGCAGACGCCTTATTTAAATTTTTTTCCTTCAAAGGTTTTTCTAACGTCTCCCCGAGGAAGACGCGCAAACCGCGCAGTGTCCTCTCTCTTAACTTTGCGCACAGCTCTCTGTCAGCCAGAGGGAAGAGAAATAATTCAAACTCAGTGCATATCGCATGCTGCTCGGTCAGTGCCAGGACCGGGGCGTAATGACGCATTAGCTCCCAGAGTGACCCAACCGCCCCACGCTCTATAATAAATAGCCTCATCCTGAAACTTTGCCCACGTCTGGTGTTGCGCATGCACTCAGCCTTCTGCTACAGCTCTTTAAGGGTGACAGAGAAAAAAGAGAAGAGCGAGAATCCCTTTAGGTTACAGAATCTGCATTATTTAATATTTAATCACTTTGCCTTCCAACATGATTTTTTTTGCATATTCTATTTATGATAAATGAATACCAGAGTGCCACATACAATGATTTCAAGTTCTGTGGAAACCATTTGTTGTTCATGAACTGTAAATGTTTTGTCAGGTAATATCTTGATAGTATTGTTTTGGTGTGCATGGGAGCACTCTTTGTCCCACCCTTTGTATTGAAACTCTAGCTCCTCCCCTGGCGTCATGGTCATAATGTATTACGACATGAACTTCTCCTCATGACCACATTGGTTTGGCGTGTGAGGCAGCCCTTGGTTATGTTGCTGCGGGATCTTGGATTGGTACTAGCAGTAGGGTCTCTGCAATCCCCTGCCATCCCAATCAATCTGTTGTGCTGCTAGCGGGCCTGCTTCACATTCCTGAGACAGAACATCGCACATGAATCCTAACAAACTGTCCCTGTATGCAGGTACGAGAGGAAGGGGTTTAATGAAAACTACACTTTCTCCCTCTCTTTCTTTCCCTTCATCCAGACAGGATTCAGATCGTTCTCCTGCTGTTCAAGGCTGCCCCACCATGGCCTGCCGCAGTGAATCCCCCCCTCCTTCCCCTCCCCTCCCCCGCTCCTATGATTCTGGCATGATTCGTTAATCGGCCCTATAAAGATTAATCGCTTTCACTCACCTTTCTCCTGTGATGTTGTCACAGTGCACAACTAAAATTGTAATGGGTTTTAACGGAGTACAGTATTCCATTATGAAGGGGTCAGTAATAACTCGTTGTGCACGTCTGTGTGCGGGGAGTCATTCAGCTGTCGGCTCCGCGTAGCCCCCGCCCTGTCGCAGTTCAATGGGATCATTCTCAATATGCTAGCCTTCTAATCATGGTAATTAGGCCCCACGGAAGGCATCGGCCCGCTTACCGCACTTAAAACAAAGAACCAAGCTTTCGGCCAACTTCACAGGCATTCCGTGCGGGAGACGTGGGGTGGGGTGGTGGCGGTAGTGGTTGTGGTGGTGGGGTGGGGGGTGGCGGGTGTCAGGGGTCACCCTGGTGGGGGTGAATGTATACTTTGGCATTATGACAACCCCCCACTGCCCACCCCACACCTTAATTTATAACCAACTGCCACACTACTTGGCAGCGAAATACGCTTTGCGAATGGACCTGACAGTCCGTTTTTCCTCTTTTCTTAATCCTCTCGCTTAGGCTCTTTGAACCTAGAGCAGGGCGTCTCACAGCGGCTACTGAGGAATTTATCCAGCTTTGACACCGCAAATGCAATTTCTTTTTTTAGCCTTTTCTTTGAAAGGTTGCTTATCGATGCGATTGCCCGGCTACGGCTGCTGTGGACTCCGGCGCTCTTTTTAACTGCAAGCTGGCCAATGCAAATTGGTCAGGTGTGTATAAATGAATTGATTTTTGGATATACGTGGCTGGAACAACAACCAACCTTCTGTGTACACATGTGCAAACACAAACACTCACACAAACGCAAATGAGCTCACACACATTTCTGTTAACACACGTGGGCATACCCGCCATCATATGTGAACATACACACACACACACACGCACACACACACACAGATAAAAAAAAAAATTATAGTTAAAGATTTAATTATTGCAAATCCTGTCATATATCAAAATGTAACCGTTATAGCACAATAAATACATATTAAAGGAATAAATAATGAGTACAAATAACTGAAACGCCCTTGAATCACTGAATAAAGCCACAATACAATATTTTGCTATGGTATTTTCTGCTTGTCTGTATTCGCTCAGTATTGCAAAAATTGTCAGATTTTTGGAATCAGTGTCTTTTGAAACGCCTTCTTACTGGGCCTGATGGACTCCTCCCCTTCCTCTCCTGCGACCCTAGACAAACTGAAGTCACAGAAGCCGCCCCCTACAAGCACAGGCACTTGCCATCTCTAAAATGGGCTGAATCTCACACTCATCTCTCAGCCCCTGCAAAGCCTCCTCTTTAATGTGGCTGCTGTCAGATCACCAGCCCAAGTTGTTGGACTTTGTCTCACTGCAGCTCCTGTCTGCATCCCACGTTATTTTTTTTTAAAAGGCCAGCCTCCCCTATAACATGCTAATTGTGTCAGGGATTAGACTAGCCCTGTAAAGCAGATTAAGTTCAGCATTGAAGTCAGTGAAAGAATTAAACCTCTTCAGAAAAAAGGGAGAAAAAGAGAGAGAGAGAGAGAGAGAGAGAGAGAGAGAGAGAGAGAGAGAGAGAGAGAGAGAGAGAGAGAGAGAGAGAGAGAGAGAGAGAGAGAGGGAGAGACAGGTAAAAAAGTAGATTTCACTGAGGTTTCTAAAATCCTTTAAAAAAAAACACTAAGAATTTTAACCTCGTCTGGAGAGATAAGCTGTTCTATTTCTCAGACTATGAGTTTACGGGAACTTTAATTTAGGTTCAATGTCAAGGATATCAACTAAATAATTGTTGAACTCTGCCCCCCCAAAAATAATAGACCCAATAGCTGAATTCAATATTCAGTAAGAAGCACAAAAACATGCTACGTAAGAACATCAAACGGAATAATGACTGATAGGAAGTATTGCTCCTTTGACGAGCACTGTTTAAAAGCTAAACTGAGAGATACCGGTTCACATGAAGTGGCACAGTGCATTGCTAGTCCAGTTGTGTGGCTGAGGCTGTAATTAGTGGCTGTGTTTGATGGAGAGAAGAAACCAGAGGAGAAGAACATGCAGAAAATGGCGCTTCCCACATCACTCCGGCCCGACACTGACCCTTTTCATTAAAAGCTGATTAAAACTTTTTTAAAAAATGCTGCTTGCCCTGCGAATATGATAACCTCTACAACACTGAAACATAAAAAAGAATAGTAGTTAACTACAAGAAAGGGCAAAGAAATCCTTGCCTAAGCTAGAAAAAAAACCCAATTGGAACATTTTAGAAAATTAATGAAATTTTCGATGAAATGAATAATAAATTAAAGGGGGAGATGAATAATAAATTAGAATAAAAGTGCTCTTACTACCAAACAGTGCTGAAAGAACATGTAATCCTCAGCCTGCTTGAAGAAACAGGGTCAAGTTCAAGGCAAGCAGGTTCTGGTAGAAAACAAAGGTTTTCGCTGGGTTCTCCATTGAAGATAATTGAAGTCGTGGCACTTGAAAGGGCTCATACTTAGTGCCTACTGAGCGGGTGACTTTTGCTCATTGTTGTTTTAATTTTCAATAAAAAAAGAACACGGTGGGATTTATTAGTAAGAAAACGGTCTTTTCAGTAAAAATCACATCAAATGCACGCTTGCGGTCATATTCCTTGTTAATTAATGGAGCTGCTCAAAGTTATTTTTTAGAAAAAAATGTTTTGGCCAATTAGAAGTTATGTCCAGTTGAACATGGAAGAGGCTTGTTCATATCTGCCCTTTATGATCATAGTAAATAATTGTGACACTTTCTATGACTGATCCTTCATAAGCACTGCATAGACATTCATAAATGTAAAACACTGCAAATGAGCACTTAGTATGCATCAGTCTCATGTCTAATGCCTATTTGCAATTATTGACTTATACATCTATGAATTTACGTTTAAGTTTAATTTATACGTTATTGACACGTGTTATTGATATGCTATTTGTCCGTTATTGACCCTATTTATTTTTCCTCTGCATTTGATCCAATCTAACTACTTAGGAACAGTGGGCAGCCACAGTGCAGCGCCCAGGGACCAAGTCAGCTCTGAGGCCAACACCTTGGTCAATGGCAATGGCAGGAGTATACTTAACCTGACATACATGTTTTTTTGTGTGGGAGGAAACCCACGTGAACACGGGGAGCTCCACGCAGCCAGGACACGGACAGTGAGTCGAACCCGAAACCTCTTTCTTGCGACAGTGCTATCCACTTCACCCCCGCGCTGCCCCCATATATGTAGTATTGACAAAGTAGATAACGGCTGTGTTTCACTTCACAATAAAAATGCTGTGAAGTAACATTTTGGGACTGATAACATCTTTCTCCAGCTGCTCCACGGGGACTCTGACCATTTGGCCTGAAAGAGGTCTTTAGTAATGGATCCGGACTCTGCTGTCCAGAGGCTTGTCACGGTCCCGCCCATTAAGGCCCACAGGGTTTTATTGGGGACAGTAAAAACAGCAGGAGCAGGGCGGGGCAACAACCCTGTTGATGTGCCTGTAGGAAAGAATTAAATGGCTCATTGGCACGGGTGTGGAGCAGGGAGTGATCACTCCTCTCGGGGAAAGGCCATCAAACTAAGCAAACAAATCACACGGCTATCAAAGGGTACTTACTGATGACCAGTCTGTTGGGGAGTCTATTGAGTGAGTGTTTTATTGGGCAGTCTTTGAGGAGGTTGGTTTTTTGGGAGGGCAGCCTTAACGTGGCGTCACCTCGCCGAAATACAAAAGGCCAAAGCCGTAGTGCGGCAGCTGTCTGTTTAAGAAGCCTTTTAAAAACCAAGCTCAAACCACTGGCCACTTCCTAGAAAGCATCGTTTTTACAACCTTTTCAAGGTTCAATATATTGCAGATATTTTCTATATATTTCTATTTGACATATTAATGCATAATACATGTGCAATGTTATATTAATCTGCTTATTGATTTCATTATTTCTGTTTACGGATTTCCTTATTGCTGTTAATTACTTTTCTCTCATTAAAAGTGAACTGCTGTAGTAAATTCACCTTTGCGTTTGGCCAGCCATATGTTATTGAAGATAAATGGACCTTAATGGGAGACCCCAGACTATCTGAAAACAATATGCCTGGATTTACAGTCCCTGTTAATCATCACTTCTGTAACACGTCCATTTGTCACACCCTTTGCTTGAATCAAATGTGTTGTGTACAGCCAGGTATGTCGAGAAGAGCCCTGTTGTATGAGTGAGAATGCTGCTTTGCGTCGAGAACTTTCACCTCACTTGGGTCACAATATGTCAGTCTCAGTACAGGCCACTGCCACCTGACACCTGGCTTATAGTTTGCGCTTTACACGTGGCTATTCTACACCGCAGTTTTGGAATTACAATTGATTATTCAATACCAGGGTTATAGTTTGTGACTGAAACTGTTATTTGGTACCAGGAGTATAGCTTGTTATTGGCATGTAGATATATTATGCAGAAGCAGTAGTTCATATAATAGACAGAAAAATATTCTATACCAGTGGTATAGTTTGTGATGTTGGTATATTTTGCTTCACTATCTGTAGGGCCTGGATGAACCAGTCATACGGCTCTCTTTGATGTGCGCTATAACCTGTGTGTCTCCAGCAGGTCAATATGAAGCCCCCTGTCTCTGCTGAAGATCACATTACAATGTATTTCAACATACAGTATGCTGTTAACCAGAGCTACTCTCACAGCTTATATTTTTTACAAAGCATACATTTACACAGCTGGATCTATACTGAAGCATTTCAGATTAAGTACCTTGCTCAAGGGTATAACAATATCATACCTGAGAATTGAACCTGCAACCTCTAGGTTACAAATCCATTTCCCTGATGACCGTTCTGTCTTGGTCACCATGGTTTACCTGTATCATGGTTTGATTCTTCATTTAGCTATCACCTTAGTCCAGCTGTTTATCACAAACCACTAATCATGGTTTTGATCGTCACAGAGAAAAACCCCTGGGGGTTTGTGTTTGACCTCGCTCATTGCAGGAATTTGAACTTGATCAATGGACCTGGATTTTTGAAGGTGTAAGAAAAAACTACTGGTGAACTGATCACTGCCTATTAGGTAATAACCTTTTTGGTGAAAATTAATACCGTATGGAGCAAAACGAAATTCTTTAGTGATTGCACTTCCATGTTCAAATAAAGATAAAACACAAAATAATTGCACAAGTGCACAGAATACTGACGATGAATAATATGAGAAGAGTAAAATATCATGTGAGGAAAGTAGTAGTGTATGCCTTTGCCTTTGAAAGACGCTATATAATACATGTACGTCTACATACCAAGTTGCTTTGTACAGTTAATTTGCATTAGTGCCTTTCACATATGATATCACATAGCCTATACAGTATACTTGCTGGCTGAGAGTATTTACTCATGAATGTAACATTATTAAAATGCCAAATGTCGACCTTTTAAATTGTGAATTTTGTTTGGAACTATAGCTTTTAGTAATACCTCAAAAGGTCCAAAGTGTAGTGAAGTTTTAAACCAGAATCCTTATTGGGCCTGACAGCATGCTCTGTAAACCTTCAGTTTAAAGCTTTATTTAACCACACACATTTCACCTCATACCTCTGACACCCATTCTGCTGCCTTCCATCATTCAGTAGTCTGCCAATGACATCACAGAGGTGTGGGCATCATACAGCCAACTGCCAATCACATCATAGAGGTGTGCTTTTTTTTGAGGGGGGGGGGGGGGGGCATGTACAGGTCTTGAGTTCAGAGAAGCCGAAAGGAAAGGTTAAAAGTAACTAAACGGAAACAGGAGGAGTCGATCTTTACAACACGTATTCACAGTCTCACAGCTTGTTACCAAAAGCAATTGAATTATTAATGTTGCTCCCTTCCCTGTTTGACACTGTGTCTTTGATATAAGGTTACAGCGCTTGGGGTCCTGCTACAGGAACAGTGCACAATGAAACCTTTCTTTTTCCCTTTTTCCTCCCCCAGCATCTGTGATACCCTGTCTCTATCTCAGCACTGCCGTAATTGAGGAGCGGATATCCTGTATGTATGAGAGCCAGTGTGCTGTACAGTAGGTTATAGCCAGTGTTGTTGTGTGCAGTAAGTTACAGCCAGTGTGCTGAGTTGAGTGAGTTATAGCCAGTGTGCTGTGTACAGTAGGTTATAGCCAGTGTGCTGTGTACAGTAGGTTATAGCCAGTGTGCTGTGTACAATGAGTTATAGCCAGTGTGCTGTGTGCAGTAAGTTATAGCCAGTGTGCTGTGTACAGTAGGTGATAGCCAGTGTGCTGTGTGCAGTAGGTTATAGCCAGTGTGCTGTGTGCAGTAAGTTATACCCAGTGTGCTGTGTGCAGTAAGTTATACCCAGTGTGCTGTGTGCAGTAGGTTATAGCCAGTGTGATGTGTGCAGTAGCTTGTGTTCAGGCTCAGTGAGTGGAAGCTGCAGAATTAGCCACCCACTGGGTTCCCTCGTGTCTCCGCTTTCCTGTCGCCAGGTCCCCGGAGATCAACACGCTCTTACCTGTTTACTTAATTGGGGGTTTTCTCTCGCCAATGCGGTTATTTCATACAGGAAATTCTGGAACAGTCATCCTCAGCTCATCTCTTTTTTTAGATGAAATTTCAGTCTATTTTGGTCACAATAAAAAAATATATAGATTTGGTGTTATGCAGAATCTGCATAATATTAGGGACATCTTCCCCAGCTTAGACACATATGGCAATTTACCAGGGCTCTTACCAGGTCCAAAAACAAATTACACTGAGCAAATTACATTTTTAAATGAATGGACTGTACAAAGGGGACAGAGTAAGAGAAGTAAGAGAAGAACAGAGGAACAGAAAGAACATTTAGAGGATGAAAGTTAGCCAGTCTTCAGGTCAACATGCAACAGACTAAATAACCATCATCACTACACGAGGGATTAGAACAGGCATCTTTGTGCACCTACTGGATTAGGGGCACACACTAGATTAGAGCCTGTGGATTAAATTAGGGTCTTCTAGAAAATTCCTACAACTGCGGGTGCTGTCGGGGACCCCCCTCTGTGGAGAGTGAGTTGAGGGGAGAAACAGCTTGGTGCTGGTGCTGTTTGCTGTGGCTAGGAGCAAGCAGTGCATATGCACTGCGGGAAATGAGGGGAAAAATCAAGGGGCATTTACCATGGTACACTGTTTCACAATGGGGATGTGTGTGTGTGTGTGTGTGTGTGTGTGTGTGTGTGTGTATGTGAAAAATAAATAGAGAGAGAGAGTGTGTGTGGAAGTGTGTGTGTATGTGCAGGGTATCATTATGTGATTGTGTGTGCTTGTAGAACTTTGTATGTATGTGAGTGGGAGACTTCCCAAGACTGCTTTGAAGGAGGTATTCTGTAAAATGTTGAAACACGGTACTTGAAACACGATACCTGTTTTACCTTATGTCACTCTCTGGGTTGAGGTGATACGTAATGTACAGTGTGCTTCAGTCAGCATGCACACATAAATATTAATATCCAAAAGTCTGTAAATTGCCTGGAGAGGGTTTAATGTTTCATGTTCTGCATGTACAGCTGAAAAAATCCATACAACCTATACCAAAGTTGTAGGTGTGTACATGTGTTTGTGTATGTGCTTGTGTGTGTTTGCGCGTGTGTGTATCTGTGTGTGTGCATGTGTGTTTGCGTGTGTGTATGTGTGTGTGTGTGTCCGTGTGTGTGTGTGCGCGTTTGTTTGTGTATGTGCTTGTGTGTGTTTGCGTGTGTGTGTATCTGTGTGTGTGCATGTGTGTTTGCGTGTGTGTATATGTGTGTGTGTGTGTCTGTGTGTGTGAGAGAGTTTGTGTGCCATGCTGTGGGGCAGCCTGCTGATAATAAGGTAGTGTATTTATGAATGGAACATTTCCTTTCATGTATGTCCTCTTGCCACATGGTTAACCACAATACAGCCCTCCCCCGATCTTTAAAATAAACAGAGAGATTGCAGCCTATCGTTCCCTTTGAAATGGTTTTGGAGTCCAAATTCAGCACTAAAGTCTCACTAGAGTTAAAGACCTGAATAGGGTATAGTTTTGGCTAACTGATTACTCAATTTTTTTTATAAACCTTAATTTTAAAACATTCATTGGGAAAATCAGAAGGCGAATGCCTGAAAAGCCAAACAGATGACCGCATAATGACGGCTGTGAGATTTCAAAGGCGGCCGCAGAATGGCTGTAAAACAGAGAGAAGCTAAGCAGGAACGTACGTGGCTGTTCAGCTATGATAAGTACTGACTATGATCAAGCTTCAGAATGAAGTGATTTTCTAAAGAAGAAAGTCAAATGCACGCTGCATCACATCAAATGATAAAATCACAGATTACCAGTTGTCTTTCTTCATTATTACAGTTTCAAAGAATGGAAAAAAATTCTACTGTAAAACAAAAGCCTCAGTTCTGGCTATGGAGCACTGTGAATATTTAACAGTAGCATGCTAATCACAGCAAATCACTTGACTTGTGTAACTAGACTCTGGGAGTATTTTTTTCTTACTTGTCGCGGAAACCTTGGTCCTTCTTGAACCCCGAGCTTGTAATTTGCGATTGGTGGGTGGGTCAAAGTTTCAGCGCAATCTGCGATGATCAGCAAAGCAATTTTTGATTCTTGAAATTCGAGCTTCTTGCTCAAGAACTGCAATTTACAAATTTACAAAGCTACTTAAACCCTGTGAAGCTCGACCTAAGCTAGAGTGAGGAAATAGCCCTCTCTCAGAAACAAGAAAGGCTATTTTTTATTTTTTGCTTTAGATTGCTCCAAGGCCCATTTTAAATGAAATGCTGTATAAAGATGTATGCTTTTCTTCTTCATATTTCACTGCTGTTTTGTTTGTATTTCAAGGGCTTTTTCATAAATTGATGGGATATGTGATCTCTGTGGCACAATCATAGGCTGCCTCTCTTCTTTAACTAAAGTGTACAGGTGGTGTACAACACAAATAACAACACTAGCCCAAACAAGTAGCAGAAATAGGTTTCACACCCAAAAAGACCAGATATTTCCCATGACTTCTAATGATTTTCCATGTATTCCTATTCATGTTTTGTCAAGTATATACCCATTAATAATTTAATTATTCTGTATTTATATTTTGTTTGGCAATCCATTATTTTTGCTTTTTCCATTATGAAATGCTGTGCTTCAGCTTTAGACATTTTTTTTTCCCTTCATTCCTCCCTATAATTGAGTGATGGGAAGCGCTGCTGTAATGTGCTGGTGTAGAGAGAAAGAGAGAGAGATACAGAAAGAGAGAGAGAGAGAGAGAGAGAGAGAGAGAGAGAGAGAGAGAGAGATAAACGTGGTCTTTCAGGTGTAGCCAGTTACCTCAATGCATGTGTAATCAGGTAGACAGCATGTTCGAGAAAAATAAGTAAACTTAAATGGACTGAAACATGTTTATTAACAGCCACTTATATTTACACGTACAAAGGCCTCCTTATTCATCTCTTTGTAAGTAAAATGAAAATATTTAAAACAGATATGAGTAGCCTTTCACAGTTGAAATGAAAGTTAAAAGAAAAAAAAACAGTCATGAGATATATGGGCTTATGGGTGCAAATATTGAAAAACAAAAACAAAGAGAGAAAAAATCACTCTGCTTGCAGTGTACTGTGCTGATGTATTAATCAAACTCTGAATATTATTTTGCTTCCTTCTGATATAAAACCAATTTTACAAGATAATCAGCTGCCTGCCAACACAGGAGAGCAATGAAATGACTGCGCTCAGAGAGAAGGTTGAAATGGCAGAGAATTCCACATGAGCAAGGACAGCATTACTACATAATAGGAAATTGACTGGATATACAGTCAGGGCATATGCACGTATAGCAAGAGGAGACAACACAGATGCCCAGGGCATAATTACCACAACGTGTCCGAGTATTTATTTCATTTTACAAACCTCTTTATCTCGCTTTTGCTCAGCTGGCGCTAGGTATTGAAAACAGTGTGCCTTTTGATTATCTTAAGCTGAATGGATGGATGGAATTGAAAGAGAAGTGCATGAAAGGGGGATGGCGATGAAGCGCAGTGACCTTGTAAGCACCTGCTCTACTGGCCTTTTGTCTGGGCAATACCATCAGCGGAGAGCCGGGTGTACGCTGGCCCAACCCCATCAACCCCATCACTCTTAATGAGCCTCTCTCCTCTGCTTAATTAAGAAAATCACATCAGCTCCAAGTGTATTAAAAAAGTGTGCTGGACAGCGACCAAAACAACGAAATAAAGTGAACCAATACGTGATTGGAAAGCCCAAATGTCATTAGGATTATACGTGTAAATCCTCTGACTATTTCACCACATCGCACATTAACACGTGCGTTCATAAGAATTAATGCCGAGCTAAAAAATATTCAATTAATATATGAATGGATTTTGATGAACTTTGATTATTTTGGGCTGCCTTCCAAGTTTACCCTATCAGGAAATGTCACCTTGATACAAGCCTCATTGGTCTGTTAAATAGTGTCAACAGATCCTACATTATATTATTTATTTATTTCTTATAAAGAGCATTCAGTATCAGTGCACCTTCATATAAAATGGTGGGCCGTATGTGTTTATGGCAGATTAGCTACTGCCTCACACCGTGAACAGATTTGCTCTGGGAAAGCAACAAATCATTTCAATATTATTAAACAGAAATAAAAGAATCCAGTGTGTGGTGGAATTAAACATTTAAAATGTTAACAGGGATCACTGCTGCGGTACACACACACACACACATACACACACACACAAACAAACGAGCACACACACGTGCGCACACACACACACACACACAAGGTTGAGGTGATCCCTTTAAGACTGTGGGTAGCGACAGAAAAAAAATCAACAGCTAAGAAAGTAACAAATGAAAGCCCAGAGCAGGGTTGCTAATGTGCAAACTTGTATCTGTCCTCTACGGCTCCATCATTTATTCAGGAGGTAGGAGCAGGAGACGGCGAGTCGCATTTGCTTGATACTCAATTATACATTAGTGTACATCACTTGGCAATCTGTTCATATCAATTTAATTGGATTTTAATATTGCCTCTGATCTTGTTGTCCAATTAACAGTACTGGCTGGCAATAAAGCAGAACCACACACTATGTGACACCTTTGATCCCTGCCATATGGAGCTCTTCCATTGATTACCACATTTTCAGAAATTTCCCTCTCTCAATATGGCTCGTGATGAATGGGAGAAAAAGCACATCCCCGACGTGATAAAAATTTCACTTCCACTCGCAACTTCATTTATTTTGTTGACATTCTGCTCTGATTAAAAACAATAAAAAAACGGCATGCCCTGAATATCATATGCAAATAAAACCCTGGGCAGGCATCTTGCGATGCCAGGGGACCGTCGCACTCGCTGAGCTGGCATCGCCTCAAGAATTTCCTTAAAGCGACAGGATCTAATTTCCTTGGTGCAGAGAGCATCCTTGAGCTCGGCTTGTAATGGCTGTGTTTACAAGCTCATTGGGGGCGATATAGATTTGGGGTTGATTTTTCCCTTTCATTTAAACACCCCCACCCCCCCCCCCCCACCCCCGCCCAAAAAAAAAGAAAAAAAGAAATACCCGGTTGCTTTTCACAGGTTGACATGTTTCGCTTAAAAAGCATACTGTACATGCTAAAACAAAAATGAAGGATGATAATGAAAAAAAGGGGTAGTTTCTGTAGCAACTCTTTACACATCACACTGGGGTGGCTTCACAATCTTTTTGAAGACATGTCTTAAAATTTTCAAGACTCTTTCCCAAAGTATATCACGGAGTGCATATCTCAAGACACACTTTCACAACAAACTTTGAGTAACACAGACCCGACAGGTTGATGTAGAAAACCCGATTCACACCACAGAAAGCATCACACATTGTTAACAGCCACTTTCCCAAAAGCATCGTATGATCAACTTTGAATATTTTTTTCTTTGTTTTTCATTTTAAATCTGATCAAACCTAACTGACAAAAAAAGACAATGACAAAAAGAAAAGAGTAAAAAAATAAATAAATAAAATAAATAACCAAAAACAAGCAAGTGTAGTGATCAGGCTCGTGAGGCAGCCTAACTCCTCTGCTAATGGTGAGTTCATCTTTGGCGATGTGGTTAGCGCGGTGGCCTCTCCCCCTGAAGCTCTGTGGTTCTAGCCCCCCAGAACCTCGTTCGTTACACAAGAAATGAACGAAAAACAAAATACTCTAATATTATCTTAACTATAGGATGCTTTTGGCAAACTGATAAGATCCATTTATTGCTTTCTACATTTATTTTGCCTATTGTCAATGTACAATGTATGCTACATGTCAGCACAGGTCACAATAAGTTATTATAAACCCTATGATTGGATAGTTGATCACACCTGTTCTAGACTAAGTACCTACTAGCAGTGTTGTGCATGAACGCGCTAAAAGAGTGCGTTCATTGAACGTGCTCATGTTTTTGGTGAACGGTGAACTGAACGTATCAGTTTGCAACTAATGAACGTGGACGTGAACGAACGCTCACGCACTGTGTTTTATGGCACCCGAGTAGTGATGGGCAGTTCGGCTTATTTTCTGAGTCGGCTCTTTCCGTACCGTTCAGTTTGAAGAGTCGGAGTCACAAGTTTTTGGTACTTCCAGTTAATACAGTCTCGTTTGTTTGTTTGATTCTTTCGAACTACTCGAGCCGCATCTCTTTCTCCCAGTGGCACAAGCTGGAATTTGAAGCCGTTTCAGACAGCAGAGTCTGGCTGGTAGCAAATCAAGTTAGTAAACTAGCTTTGATATTTTATTCAGACCCAAATCACCTGATTGAGGCTCATTTTTAATAGCCTATGCTCAAGATTTTCTGTTCCCTCTCCCTTACTTTTCAAGCTAGTGTGCAATCGCATCCCGTTTACATTTATTTACGACTTTCCCATCTCCGATATTCTAGCAGCTGTTAACGTTAGGCCTATAGCCTAAAATAACGCTGTCGGTCATTGATTGTAATGTTAGATATTACATGGCCTAAGAATAGACATTGAATGGTTATATTTGCATATAGCTATTTTATTAGTTTATGCAAATATAAATCTTATTTTTTCTCAGATTTTAGAATCCAGCCTACTGAAAATGTTGTGGATGGATGGCTGTATATCCGACAAACAAGCTAGATCTTGATGTGTGTGTGTGTGTGTACAGGAGCCTGTTTTGTTTATTTGTTTTAACAAGTATTAGGTCAAAATTTATTTGGACACCATAAAATATGTTTAATTGAACCATTAGGCTATTTATTTCTTCTATTATACAAAATTGTATGTATCTGTTCACTGTTGTTGTTAGTCAAGAGTTCTAAAATACAAATTCCACCACTTTACATAAGAAGTAGCATATTTGCTGTCATTAGATGAACATAATCACATATTAATTATGTTTTATACTGCAATTCGGTTGCAGCTACATGTAATAATTAGGCTATTAAAGTCTCAGAATATAATTTGATATAACAGAATACCTTTGTCAAGGTTTCTGGTTGATCCACGCTGAGTAGCTAGGCTAAACCCGATTATTAATGGTGTAGGCTACAGCATTTTCTCTCTGTTAAAACTCTAAAGAACTTTGGTCTGTGTCACGGCTCTGGAGCCATAGAATATTGCCACAGCTCAGGGCTGATTTCGTGCTGATGAGAGTTGGATAGTAGGCGACTGGAGGTACATCTTAACTGTTAGCAGTAGTAATAATCACTTTGGAATGAGCTGGGGTGATTATCTAATTCACAAAAATGTGTGCAATATTGTTAGATCGGAGCAGTTAATAAAAATTAAAAAAAAGGAAGAAATGAATGTAAACTAGTAAATTTTTTGGGACAGTGAACTTAATTGTAAACGATGAACATTAA
The DNA here is from genome assembly GCA_022702515.1 of Ilyophis sp. 1 JC-2022. Lineage (NCBI taxonomy): Eukaryota > Metazoa > Chordata > Actinopteri > Anguilliformes > Synaphobranchidae > Ilyophis > Ilyophis sp. 1 JC-2022. The sequence continues at coordinate 79,169,274 of CM040396.1, read as the reverse complement.
CTTTTAATCCGTGTGAACTGAACTTTGAGCTAGCTCTTGTGAAGTGTGAACGTGCACAACACTGCTCACTAGTAGCTACTACTACTCAGTCCCACCAGGATCTTGCTGAGTTTTTTAGTGATTGTTGCGGCTAGTGTTGCCAACCGTCCCTTGAAATAAGGGACCGTCCCTTATTTGGAAAATAAAAGACCCGTCCCTTAACAAACTGATAAGGGACGCAGTTTGTCCCTTATTTTGGGGACTCAATGAATGACAGAGCGATTTATATGAGAAATTACGGTAATCTTGGCCTTTGAAGTGTTTTTATTCACAGTTAAAAGATGATTTTTGCACTAATGACTTATTCCGAAGAATAAGTAAACATTTCTGTTTTGCACTGAGTTCTCTCAAATAAGTACAGACCAAAGATGTTTGCACTACTACTAATGTTAAATGTTTTTATACTTTATATGTTTTTATATTGTTCTTTAAACTGTGAAACTGTAGTTATTTTACTTTAAATTGAAGTTCGACATAGTGTTGAAGAACTGTTATTTTGCACTGACAAAATAAATTATTGAATGATAATGTTTCCCACGTATTTCTCAAAAATACAAAACTGATCAAATTCAGGTTTGTGTGTCTTAGTACATTAGTACATGGGCTTATTACAGATGCATGTCTGGTATATGGATAGGACTTGTTACAACCAAGTAGGCCTATATTATATGTTAAAGTGTAGTAATAATGCAGTAATGCGGGTGTAAAAAAAGGTTAAAAAATTGGCCTGTGCCGCGAGGGCCGCTAAGGTGTCCCTTATTTCAATTTATGATAGTTGGCAACCCTAGTTGCGGCCTAAAAGGCTTGATTTCGCGGCAGCTTTTCTTAAAAGTTGCAATACAAAGTGCGATGTTTTGTGTGTGTTTGTTGCAATAAAGTTGTGGTAATTAGTGAAAGTTGCAAATAAAAATTGCGATTTCAAAAAGATATATGTAATTCAAAATCAATAAAAAATCATATGTAATATAATTTCAGTGAGAATGAAACAGTACTGTATAGCACAACTGGAAATATTGTGGAGCTTGTGTTCTGAGTAACCATACAAAAAGGCTCAATATAACAAAAATGTTTTGTTTAATTTGTAAATTGAAATGTGAAACTTATTTTTTTGGACCTGAAAATCAGAGTTAATGTGGAGTCATTTTGAGTAATCTCTACATGCAACTACTTTTACTGAAAACGTTCAGTTTTGCATCCTTCCGGGTAGGAGAGGCGTGGTAGTGGAGGAAAGGAGGTGGGGACTGAAAAATATTGCGACGCAGCCGGGGAAACTCGCGACATCAGAACCCAAATGCGCTTTTATTATGAAACCATTTTTACACTCAGTAGCCTAATGACGGAAAAAATTACCCTGCTTTATATGACTCGCTACAACAGAGGAGATATTTTAATCAAATACATTTTGTAAGTTGCCTATTTGTGTTTCAAATAATTTCTGTTCTTCGAGCCGGGGTCGAGATCTATCTATCTATCTATCTATCTATCTATCTATCTATCGCGTAGATTAGCAGAGGTGGGACTTGCACGTAGTACCACATCTCAAGACACAGTTGAGATTTAATTACTAGTCCAATGTTGTCTTGAACTCACGACACATTTCACAATCTCTTTGAGTTACGAGCACTTTCGGGAAAGTGTTGTGAATGGCAAGTATATCTTCATGAAACATTTCACGACATGCTTTGGGAAAACCACCTGTGATTACCATGGCAAAGCTGCTGCCATAAAGCAGAATGTCTTTGTGTTTGCAGCTTGTGTCATGGCTGCAGCCGTGTGGCACGCCTGGGAGAGAGCTGCTTCTAAAGACTGGACACTGGACCCAGATCAGCTTCAGAGGCCCATGCTGCTCAGATCTGCACTCTGTTTACAGTTTCCTGTTTACATCTGGTCTGCTTACCATCCTTCTGCACTCTTTGCAGTTGCCCATTTTTCTGCCTTTTCCCAAAAATGGATCAATCGCTTAAAGCAACAACACTCACAAAAAAATAAGGGGGGGGGGGCTTTATTTACCTTTGTGTGCTAATGTTTTAAACTGAAAAACTATTTGTTTCTGTTTCAAAAAAATCCTCTATGCCACTGTGATGTGTTCAACATCAGATGTGCTGTAGACGGTTGGGTTGGGTTGCCTATTGCATCAATCTACCTCTCTTTACATGCTTTCACAAGAACTTACAGCGGTTTTATTTTGGCCTACAGCGGTTTTATTTTGTTGGCGATACAGCGCCCATGGACAAGATGTTCTCCGCGAGCACTGGGGTACCCAGATAACAGGCCCCGTTGTGTACGCCATACATCAAAACCTCATTTCATTTAGTCTGTGCGTAGCGCTGAACACATTCTCCCACAGATACAATATATCTGACATCTATTTATTTAATTCAGTATGGATTTCTCCAAAACCTGTATCAATGTATTTTTCTTCCAGCAGGCGATTTGTGCGTTCTGATCTTTTTCCCCGTCTCACAGAACCAATGCAAGCAGCACAGAATACCAGCCCGCCGTTAGAATAATTAATTGTTCAATGGAGCGGCGACTTTGGCAGGATGCAGCCCTGCGGATGCGGCAACGTAGGCGCAAACCGAGAGAAGCCACCCGTGCAGGCATGCGACGGGAGCGTGTCACTACGGCCTCGCACACAAGCGGACGCGGGTAACCCTCTCTTCTCTGCATTTCACACTGTCTTCCGAAGCGCTCTTTAATCGCATTCGTGAATACAAAAGAGAACAAATGAAAAGCCCCCTTCGCAACTGCATCAGAAAATGTTCTGTTACAAATGCTATAAATGATTTGTTGACCATTAGCGTTTTTTATTTATTTTTTGCTGTTCTTGGGGCGTATTAAATCTGTACGAGGGGCGAACGCACTAGGACATCTGCGACTGCCAGATAATTCCCTTAATTTCTATTCCCCTGAACCTGGAGGTGTTAATTTGGAGGCGAGGCAGCCGAGTCTGAAGAATGCCAATACGTCATTTGAATGATTAATGCCGGCAAGGGAATTGGGGACCTTTGTTTACTCTTTAATTCTGACATGGTGCAGCACAGGGAACAGTGGTTCATTTCCAAAGTTAAGGGCAGGTTCTCCGGGTACCAACAGTCATGTGACACAGACCAGGAGATTGGGGAGCCCGGGAGTGTGTAAGTCTGTATGTGTCATTTGTAGAGTGGGATGGGGTGGGTGGGTAGGGGTGGTACGGGTGTTCCTTTTTCAGAAGGGAGGGGGGTGATATTTAGTTAGACGGATCAGGGGGTTGGAGTGAAATTTGAGGGAAAGAAAAAAATTTGTGATCAGGTAATGGGTACAACCGAGAGAACAGATGAAATAGTTTGTAATCTGCTGAGCTGGGCCCCCTTTGGCGACAGTAAGAGCATTTACACACACACACACACACACACACACACACACACACACACACACACACACACACACACACACACACACACACACACAGTCCTGTATTCATATCTTTGAATGTCGTTTGAATGGACATCCTAAACCTAACCCTAACCTAACCCTAGCCCTAAACCCTAGACCATTCCCGAGTCCCCACGAGGGAGCATTTGACAACCTTTTCTTTCTATCTTTCTTTCTTTCTTTCTTTCTATCTTCTTTCCCCATGAAGTAGGCTAAACATGCCCACACACACACACATGCACACACACACACACACACACACACACACACACACACACACACACACACACACACACACACACACACACACACACACACACACACACACATTTGCTGGCACACAGTCAACAATGCAGGAGGAGAGACAGAGAAAGCAACCAAAAATAACTCACCTACAACTGTACATTAATCAACATCAGCAGCAGAAAACAAATCATGCAGGTCCAGACTGAATTAAATCTGAAAATGCTTTTCAAAGCAAAGATACTGACCTGAGCTACTGAAGGTTTGGCTTCATAAAAAGCCCAGAAAAGAAAGAGTCTCTCTCAAGGTTCATAACCCACTTTTCCATAATCTTACAATGCTGAAAAATACAGATAATCAATGTGCTGTTTATGCAAATGTGTATGCTTTTTTTTTTGCATGAAATTAAACTGTAAATAAATTGTGTTAAAAAAAATCTGAATTGCAAATGTTCCAAGTGTATATATATATATATATTTAAAAAATTGTATTCATTTTTTTGCAGATGATGTTTAGCTAGAGTCTACTGATCTTTGTAAATTATATTCAATCATGCTGCTTTGTTCCAGAAAAGGAATTATCATGTACTTATTGGATATATATATATATATATATATATATATATATATATATATATATATGTGTGTATATATTTCATTACCAGTTTAGCTTAAAAAGATTACACACAATCACAGGCACACACCATTGCAGGCATACACACACACATGCAAAATGCTTGTATGCTATAATATTGTCATAATCATGCCATAAAATGGCACAATTTTAGACCAGGGGGTTCTCTGACGCTGATGTGTAACACATATGGTTCAGATGTAAACAGGGTCATTTACTTGTAATAGATTTCTTTTTTAAATACTGTCAAATTCATCCATTTACGTTGCATCTGTGTTCTTGTAATTTACATGTGCGTCCAGTTTCTGTTCCAGTAGCTGCTTCTTTTCCAGGCTAATTGTTCAATATTCTCAAAGCCTCATGTTATGTTAAAAGGGGGAAGTCAGTGGAGACATTAGGACACATTTATCTGGATGTTTAGCTGACAAATGAGACTGTCGCAGGAAAATCACAGTGCTGGTAATTGGTTTTTAGCGTGTGTAGGAAATACTTTCTTCTGAGCGGCTCTGGTGGCTGGTGCCAAGCGGCTAACAGGCAGCCTCTGCCAGCTCTGTGTCCCTGAGCTGCTGGACTTGGCTGGGTAGACTGCGGGACCCAGCAGACGATGTCATCCTGCTGGAGGTGAGATGTACTCATCTCAAAAGGGGTGACTGGCACCGGGTAAAGGTGCGGGCAGGTGCCTGACTGGGTTGGCACGCCTGCGCCAAACACCCCTACACCCCCCTCCCCCTCCACCCCAAAAAAAAAACCCTCCCGCTCACCCGCTCGGAGTGCGCAGACAGTGACTGATTTCGCCTGTCTCGCTCAGTTCCGGCCTGCTTGGCGCTGGCTGTGCCCGGCCCCATCGCTTATTCATGGGAACGGGTTCAATCCCTCGCTCCCGATGTTGGGAAGTGGTCAAAGCTTGCTGTGGGTGGGCTCTTTCCACAGTTGCCAATTTGGCAAATTCCAAAGGATATCTGTGGAGTGGGAACAGCTTGATGTTATTTCTAATGTCCAGGTTAACAACCTAAAGCACTGCTTTGATGTTGTTTTATCACCCCCTCCCACCATCACAGGACTAATTACTTTGAAGCTCGCTGCAAAGAAAGCAGGGAAATGCTGTTGGCTAATAAGAGCTTCAGAAAAATTTGCAAACATCTTTTTTTTGTAAAAAAAAAAAGGAAACATTTACTATTGCATTATTTCTTTTACACATTTACGATTTAATTTCCCTTATTTTAATGACATATTGTGAGATAATGTGTTTTGATACAATACCATGTGACAAGCTATTTCATGGCATGGAAACAGATGGGTGTCAATCATCTTGAGATAATCATTTTTAGTAGGTTCAGCTCTTTCTGGGCTCTAATGTTTCATCTCTCGACATGAGCCATGCCTGTGCGTATTTGATATGGCCGTCCGTGTACAGATTGCGCATGCGTGCATGTCGTTACGGCGCATGAGTGTGCGCCTGTGCGTGTGTGAGAGTGCGTATCCACATCCTCTCTTTTTTCTCTGTGAAGAGGTGGGATTGACAGCTACTTCGCATGCTAAGCAGCAGGATATAAGAACGGTGAAGTATAATATACGCTCCAGTATGAAAGCAAAACAATAATAAATAAAAAGCGTCTGGGGCAGGCAGGCTGCAGACTGAAGCCCCGTGTCGCGGCTGCTCTCTGCGCGCTCCCAGCCGGAGACTGCTGTTATACTTGGCTCTGCACAGCGCTCACTGACAACTGGAGAGTCATTTTTTCCACAGATTCATGGGGAGGCATGCTTACTTTTCAGCTACTGTCCAAGAAGATTTTCTCAACAGGTCACACTAAAAGGAAAGAGCTTATATATTATCAGTGTCATCACCACAAATGTGTGTCTGTGTATATGTGTGTGTGTGTGTGTGTGTGTGTGTGTGTGTGTGTGTGTGTGTGTGTGCGCATTTATATATACACTGCTCAAAGAAATGAAGGGAACACTTAATCAACACAGTATAACACCAAGTCAATTAAACTTCTGGGATATTGACCTGTCCAGTTAGGAAGCGTAAATGATTGTGCATCAATTTCACCTGCTTTGGTGCAAATGAAAGTGACAACAGATGGACAGGAGAGGCAACAGCAAGTCCAATATTCTCATTGTGCTATATTGCAAATAATTACAAAAAGAGGGGCAAAAAAAAAATTTTTTTTTAACTGATCAAATTAAAGACTGAGGTGAATCAATATCAATATCAATATCAATATCAATCAATATCAAAGAAATTGCGGCTATATGGCATTTAAAAGGAACCATTGGATAAATAATGAAGAAAAAACAAAGAAAATGATAACGAGCCAAACCTGCAGTGTTAATACTTTTAAGAAAAAAATTATGAGGGAACTTAAAAACGCACGTGTTCAACTACCTATTTAGGAGCAGGGGCATCACCAGACATATACAGAGGGGACCAAAAGTTTGAGGGCAGTGACACAATTTTTGTTGTTTTAGTGACTATGAAGATAAAGTGCAGACTTTCAGGTTTAATTTGAAGGTTTTTACATACACTGCTCAAAGAAACTAAGTGAACACTTAATCAACACAGTATAACACCAAGTCAATTAAACTTCTGGGATATTGATCTGTCCAGTTAGGAAGCGTAAACGATTGTGAATAAATTTCACCTGCTTTGGTGCAAATTAAAGTGACAACAGATGGACAGGAGAGGCAACAGCAAGACAACCCCCAAAAAGTAAATGGTTTTGCAGGTGGTGGCCACAGACCATTTCTCTCTCTTTATCCTTCCTGACTGATTTTTTTCTCGTTTAGCATTTTGCTAGTGCCCTTGTCACTACTGGTAGCATGAGGCGGTACCTGCAGCCCATTCAGGTTGCACAGGTAGTCCAGCTCCTCCAGGATGGCACATCCATATGTGCCGTCGCAAGAAGGTTTGCGGTGTCTCCCAGCACAGTCTCAAGAGCGTGGAGGAGATACTGGGAGACGGGCCATTAAACGAGGAGAGCTGGACAGGGCCGTAGAAGGGCAACAACCCAGCGGCAGGACCGGTATCTGCTCCTTTGTGCGCGGAGGAACAGGAGGAGCACTGCCAGAGCCCTACAAAATTATTTGTTTGGTTTAATTGACTTATTGTTATACTGTGATGATTAAGTGTTCTCTTAATTTTTTTGAGCAGTGTATATATATATATATATATATATATATACAGTACCAATCAAAAGTTTGGACACAGTTGCTTGAATATATCTCAGTGGCGTCGCCAGACCTATTTTAGGGGGCTTTAGCCAAATTCGACATCCATAATACATCCATACATCCATAATTACATCCATAATTCGACATCACCAAATTCGACATCCATAATGCTTCTAATTTGGTGTGTATACAGTTGAAGTCGGAAGTTTACATACACTTAGATTGAAGGCATTAAAACTCATTTTTAACCACTCCACAGATTTCATGTTAGCAAACTACAGTGTTGACAAGTCAGTTCGGACATCTACTTTGTGCATGACACAAGTAATTTTTGTATATGTAAACGTCCGACTTCAACTGTACGTGAGGGAGATGAGTGGAAGACTGCTTTTAACACTCATAGCAGACATTATGAATACCTGGTCATGCCATTCCGGCTCATGAGTGCCCCTCTGTCTTTCAGGTGCTAGTGAATGATGTGCTCAGGAAGATGTTGGAGAAATTAGTTTTTGTCTATTTAGAGTTAGACTATCAAAGCTGAGAAGTGTGTTTCCTTCTTGGGTTTTATTGTGACGGGAGGAAAGATCCAAATGGACCCCGAGAAGGTTTCTGCGGTCATGAACTGGCCTACCCCGGAATCGGTGAAACAGGTGCAGTGCTTCCTGGGATTCACAAATTTTTATTGGTGGTTTATTTGCAATTTTACCACAGTGGTCGCACCTATCACTGCTCTGACAAAAAAAGCGGCACCTTCGTGGTTCCAATGGAATCCGAAAGCTAAGGCAGCCTTCACAAAGTAAAAAAAAAGATTTAGCTCCAAGCCCATCCTGATCACTCCCAAGCCTTCTTTCCTTTTTGTGGTAGAGGTTGATGCCTCTGAGTTAGGGGTAGGGGCTATATTGTCCCAGCGTTCGGCTTAAAACCAGAAAGTGCATCCGTGGGGACCAGTCTTTTTGGGGTGACATTGGCGCTGGAATTGTGGCGACATTAGCTCGAGGTGGGCGAGCATTCCTTCACTGTTTGGACGGATCACAACAATCTGGAGTATATTCAAGGCGCCAAGCGACGCAATTTGTGGCAGGCATGCTGGTCGTTGTTCTTTGCTAATTGAAATTTTTTGTTAACTTATTGGCCAAGCTCCAAAAACGTGAAACCGGATGTGCTTTTGCGGATTTTTGACCGGTCAGAGAACGACCCTCCTCCTGAGCCAATTGTTCCCACTGCTCTGATTTTGGCCCCAGTCATGTGGGATATTGAGTCCCTTGTGCTAGAGGCCCAGCAACTGGAGCCGGATCCGAGTGGGGGGCCTCATAATTTTTCGTTTGTGCCTTTTACATTCCTCCCACATTACGGGTCATCCTGGTGTCCATCGGATGAAGGATTTCCTGTCCAGGCAGTTTTGGTGGTCTGGTATAGAGAAGGATGTTCGGGAGTTTGTTTCGGCTTGTCCAGTCTGCGCCCGTAACAAGGGTTCACAGCTCCCACCCTCTGGGCTTCTGCGCCTTTTACTCATCCCTATTTGTCCTTGGAGCCACGTTGCCGTGGATTTTATCACTGGCTTGCCTGCATCTGTCAGCAACACTGTGATTCTGGTGGTCGTGGATATAGTTTCCAAGGCGGCTCATTTTATCACTCTGCCTAAGTTGCCAGCAGCACCGGAAACCACACGGTTGGTGGTCAACCATGTTTTTCGAGTGCATGACCTGCCCCAGAACATTGTGTCTGATCGCGGACCCCGGTTTGCCGCACGATTTTGGTGTTTTTTCTGTTCTCAGCTGGGGGCGTCCGTTAGTCTGTCTTCGGGATTTTACCTGGAGACTAACGGACAAACTGAACGAACTAATCAGACATTAGAGAGCACTCTCCAGTGTCTGGCCGTGGCCAATCCGACTTTGTGTAGTCGTCATCTCGCTTGGGCAGAATACGCTCATAACATACTGCTTAATGCGTCCACGGGCCTCTCGCTATTCGAGGCTCAGTTGGGGTATCAACACCTTTTGTTCCCCGAGTTGGAGAAGAATGTAGAGGTACTGTCCGCGGGGTCCTTTATCTGGAGGTGTCGGGCCATTTAGAAGGTTTGTGCGTCTCTCCTGCATGCCTCAGTGAGGCAGAAGGGACTGGCCGATAGGCGTCGCCACCTGGCTCCCTTCTACCATGTTGGGCAACGGGTTTGGCTATCCACTGGATCTTTCTTTGTGAGTAGAATCTTGTAAACTCGCTCCGCGCTTCGTGGGGCCTTTTAAAAGTATCCAAAAAATGAACACGGTCACGGTGCGCCTACAGCTTCCTCATTCCTTGAGGATTCACCCGACGTTTCACATCTCCCGGCTTAAGCCAGTGCTCGTGCGTGCATTGGCTCCAGCCGCCAAGCTGCCGCCTCCTCCTCCGTTCATTGGGGGAGGTTCGGTGTATACAGTGCGGCGCATTCTGGCTGAGAGACGTGTGGGCAGAGGGGTTCAGTTCCTCATTGATTGGGAAGGCTATGGCCCTGAGCAACGCTGTTGGGTACCTTCTAGGAACATTTTGGATCCGGGACTTATTAATGACTTTCGCAGATGTAGTTCTGAAGGACAGTCTGGGGCCGCTCTTTAGAGGGGGGTGAATTCTGGCCGCTAGAAGGCACTTGCATAGTTTTTTTTTCTCCTCGTTGAGACCAAATTGTCTTAATTGGCTTCAGGTGCATGCCTTTATTTAAGCAGGGCGTTTTCTTTATTCTGTGTTTTTGTGTAACCTCTGGTTTCGCTCGAGCCGGTAATCTCGGTTTAGGAGACTTAGTAGAAGACTTTTCCTTTCTGCTTCTTGCAAAAGATTATGTTGGAACTTCTGTTTATTTGAGTTTATAAAATGTTGTCCTTTGAGATTTTTTTTATCCTATTCTTTATGAGTTTCTTTTTTTGGTTTTCTGTCAGTCCTCTTTGAGGCTGTAACCTGTGTTACCTTTTTTTCCGCCCCTTCTTTATATTTGCTCAATTTATTTTGCATTGAGCTGGAGGTTTTTTTTTCTTCTTATCTGTCTGTATTGACTCGTGTTTTCGAGTTCTTCCGCCCTCTTTTCTGGGTAGTTTTCTGTTGGCAGAAACGGCGGGAGTATTTTACATTTTTTGTTTACCTTTTTTATGTTATGTTCGTACAATCTATATTCCTCTCCTGGACTTGTGGTTACTCCATGTTTTTAGATCCCCTTACGGTCGCGCCTGGTTCTCTGACCCCCTCCTTCACAAAGGGTGGCTACTTTGAAGAATCTAAAATATACATTGTTTAACACTTTTTTGTTCACTGCATAATTACATTTATGTTATTTCATAGTTTTTATGTTTTTCCTATTATTCTGTAAAAAAAAGTGTTACAACAACTGTAAAAAAAAGCCCTTCTATGGGTAGGTGTGTCCAAATTTTTGACTGGTACTGTATATATATAGTATATATACAGTACGTATATACTGTATATACTAGGATCTACAATAATATCGGGGTCATATCAGTATTATCAGCTGATGATAGTTTAAAACAAATGTATCAGTATAAGATGATAAACTAAGATTATACCTGAAAAAACTGTATAGAGCCTCACTGGCTCAGAGTCATCATGCCCTCTCCCTAATAATACAGTCAGCACATGGAAATATTTTACTTTAGTCAGCCCCAGAATATATACGTTGTGCACCCCAAATGTAAAGTTCTCATCCTATGTACTGGAAATCTTTCATAACTCAGAGGATAATACCTTTCATTAAAAACCATGTTTGAAATAATAATTATGTTTATGTTTTATGTTTTCCCCCCATCAGTACAAGAACAAACTACAAGCAGCGTTATCTGCTTTTTTCTCCCTCCCTCATCTCAGGCTTGTGTTGACAGCAGGGTGCTCAGCCCCCTTTATCAGCTGCAGCCCCTAATCAATAAGTAGGACATCTAGATAAGGCTGAACACCAAGCATCCAAGTACAGTAATTACTGAAGGGCGCTCTACCTCCTTCTCCTCTGAATACGAAACGTGTGGATGGGATGACTAAACACGAAAAAACGTAAAAAACCTGACTGACACAAGTCAGGGTTTCTAATGTGTTCTAAGGCTGGAATGTCATGGCAACCATGGTAGACCCCGGATGAGCTGAGGCCTCTTTTCGGTACTTTGTCAGTACTTTCAGTGTGACTTTTATTTGAATAAAAGGTGTGAGCTGGAAAAAAGACAACTGCTGATTTGATTTTATAATAGCAGACTGAAATAAAACCCCACCAGAACTTAGACTTCTTGTCAATCGACTGTAACCGTTTAAATTTTACAAGAATTACACATAAATTACATTTTTACGTACAATCCATATTTACTGAATATGAGAATCAAACCCGCAATCTTTGTTACACATCCAGTTCCAAAACCGCCTGGTTCTGCTCTGTGTTTTTGAAAACATATGCCAGTCATACTAAATACAGGTGAAACAGTGAGTATATACATAATTCAGCATTGCAGACAGCCACACTTTGATGTTTACCAGTGTGGAGTCTTACATAGGCAAACCCTAAGAAATGGAGCGATGACAAAATTCCAGTCCTGCATCAGCCCACATAAAGTGTTATTGTTTGCTTCCCCCCCCCCTAAAAGCAACGGGAGCAATCTTGAGTAATCTTGCTACAACTATTTCCTACACACAAGAGCACATCTGTTTTTCACATTCTTTCTCACTTTAAAGTCCCTAAAGGTATAGTTAAATTAGAAGCAGAACAGCTTTATACGTGTAAAACCCACCAATAATCTGAGGGTGGACAGCTCCAAAACCAGGCAAAGTCAAGAGAAACTATTACTGTGTGAACGTGTGTGTTTTTATTCTCTCTCTCTTTATTCCGCGAGGGGGTGTTGGCATATCTTGGCTGTATTGTTGGCACTTACATAACTTTGGTATCTTTAATCCCATTGTTATCTCCTGGGTTATTGGCTTTTTCGCCTCTGAGCAGAGACGCTAGGCCTTAGCTGCAAAGCCAGCCCAGGAGACCCCGAGGTTATCCCTGCCCCTCTGTAGAGCCTGATCAATGGCCTGGCTCTTTTGAAAACTAAAACCCTGCTGAACTTTGAAAGCCTTTCAGTGATCGCCGAGCCGCTGGGGGGTGCTGGGAATGGGGGTGAGAGAGGGAGGGAGGGAGGGAGGAAAGAGAAGAAAAAGGAAGAAGAAAGCGAGAAAGTCCCGCTTCTCCCGGATCACGCTCGGCTCAGTTCTTCCAGCTGCTAAAGCGATGGTGACGAGGTGAAGTGGGCAGGGACCTAGCCTTGTTACCGGGAGGTTGCGTGGTGAAATCCCAACATGGACTTGTCAGCAGAGGTGGCTCCGTTACTGTACTTAAGTACATTTTTCACGTATCTGTACTTCCCTTGAGTATTTCTTTTTAACTTTTAACTTTTACCCACTACATTTTAAATCAAAATTTTTTGAAAAGAAACATTTTCATCCATTTGTTTTCATTTATTTAAATGCAAAGGAAGCGGAACCAAGTCGACCAATACACGCGCCTTCAAAAACATTTATTTCTCGGACCGTGGCTAGGCTGCTCATCGCTTGTAGTCACGAGTCATTTGTAGCTGAAAAGTGTGCAGACAGGGACCATCATTTGTTGCAGTGCATAAAAATATTTAATCTTATATGGTTGAAGCCATTCACCATCCATGGCCTTATTTAGACAAACTGTACAAAATTCTTGGTAAAAACTATTCCTACAGATTACCCTGTCTCCTGTGCCTGCCAAAACAGCACAAGATCCTATCGTTCAAGAATTTGTCTTCGGAATCTTAAAACGCGTCAAGGTAAATTATTAACTAACATGAGGTGCACTAGCTTGCTACACTATGGATGTTTTTTTTTCTAGCCAGATAACGTAGATCAGTGGTTCTCAAACTCGGTCCTCCGGGACCACTGTGTATGCTGGTTTTTGTTCCAACCACAATTGCAATCCCAAAATTTTAACAAGCTGTTCATTTTTCTTAATTAGGTGCTTTTTGTGTTTAGAGGGATTATTTACCCTCTTAAGACACATCATGTCAGAAATAGCTATGCATCCCATGAAAAATAAAATTCCCATGTTCCTATTGTGCTTATGGGTATTGCAAATAGGTAATTTTTTTTTTTTAACAGATCAAATTAAAGACTGGGGTGAATCAATTGGCTCCTAATGAGTGGCATCGCCAGATCTATTTTAAGGGGCTTTAGCCCCCCTAAAATTTACTGTAGCCCCCCTTAAATATTTTTTAAGCCTCTCATTTTAATCTTTATATTTATTTCAGATTGATTTGACGAAATGCGCCATTGACACTCCAGAATCATAACGCACACGGAAAAGTCTGGTGCTAGGACCCTGGGAGGCTTAATCTAGTGCAGCCATTGGTTAGAGTACAGTGTGGTGTGAGCACGTGACCGCTCAATTCAAATGACCGATACAGAGATGGAGTTATAGTATGAACATTCCAATGCTGCTGTAACAAGCACTAGTACTTGAGCTCAATAACAACATAAACTAGCTTAACGTTAACAGAATTTAAAATGAACAAAATAAGTGTTTGCTCCATAGGTCTGCTCTCAAGTTCAAACTACTTATCAATTGTAGCGTACACTTTCCACTATTTAGAGTCATGTGTTGACCTGCCAGAGTCTACGATGTGTAAAACAAGTAGACTATAACGTTGTTTGTATCAAGTAAAATCATGCTTTGATTCTTATTTTTATATTGTATGTATTATGGGTATAGTTGGGTTGAAAATATGACTGTAAACCCCTTAGTTTAGTAGAAAAAAGCAGGAGTTTCTTCATTATAGCTTATGGAAACCATATTAACGTTGCCCTGGCTCCTATCGCCTCTCCAGTTTCTATAACCTATAGCCTAACAGTTACTGGTTCAAGTTTGAGGTTTATATGAGATAGCCTAACTATAATTGTTCAACTAAAATGCCTAAATATAATTTTTGAAGCTTGCCTGTTACTATTATACCAGCTAAAGACATTTTTAAACGGAACCAACTTGCTGCATCTGCAACATGGAGTAGCTAGCCTCTCTGATATTATGTCTGCAGTTGGCTACTGCGATAGCCTGGATAATACAAACAGATAATAGTTTACAGTTAGCTACGTAAGTAACTTATTTGACAAAAAAATGTATTTGATAAAGTTAGGAAGTTTTGATAAAGCTACAAAAGTGCAAAGTTTTTTTTCTAATGATAGGGAGAAGTTTACGGGAGAGTATAAATCTGAGGAAATTCCTTCCCCCACCCCTCAACATAATTTCCTGCTCAATTTGATCAATGTGTACATGAACATTTAGATGTATGCTATGGAATCTGGTTTTTAATTGCAATACAAAATAAATCACTGGTTAAATTTTATCTACAGGCCAGGCCTAAATTAATTCCACTGCCATTGAGGCAATTTGCTATAAGCTGTCAAACTAGAATAGGCTACGCATCGTCTTTGACATCATGATGTGTCAACCATTGCCAATGCCGATACATTTTAGTTGATAGATGATGGTAGGGTATTGTACATTAGCCCAACCCTATTGTTATATATCAAAGCAATTAAAAAAATATTTTTTGCAACAACTAAATAATTTATTGGGGATGCATGCCCCCAGACCCCCTAGTAGAGGCTTAGCCCCCCTAAACATACAGTGGGGACCAAAAGTTTGAGGGCAGTGACACAATATTTGTTGTTTTGGCTCTGTATTCCAGAACATTGGATTTAAAATGGAACAGGGGCTATGAGGTTAAAGTGCAGACTTTCAGCTTTAATTTGATAGAGATCCATTCAAATGCAGAGATGTTATAGTAACTCTTGTAAGAGTATCAAAACATTTTATATCAAGAGTTGTGTCACATACATCAGGAAGTCATGGCATGCAAAGGATATGCAACCAAATATTAAATATGAGGACTTTATTTAAGTTTATGTTAATTTGTCCAATTACTTTTCTTCCTCTAAAATGGGGGGGGGGGACTATGTATAAAAATTGCTACACGGTTCACCTGATATGTATGTAAAAACCTTCAAATTAAAGCTGAAAGTCTGCACTGTATCCACAAAAGAGCAGATACCAGCCCTACCGCTGGGTTGTTGCCCATCTACGGCCCTGTCCAGCTCTCTTCGTGTAATGGCCCGTCTCCCGGTATCCCCTCCACGCTCTTGAGACTGTGCTGGGAGACACAGCAAACCTTCTTGCGACGGCATGTATGGATGTGCCATCCTGGAGGGGCTGGACTACCTGTGCAACCTGAATGGGCTGCAGGTACCACCTCATGCTACCAGTAGTGACAAGGGCACTAGCAAAATGCAAAACTAGAGAAAAAGCAGTCAGGAAGGATAAGGAGAGAGAAATGGTCTGTGGCCACCAACTGCAAAACTATTTACTTTTTGGGGGTTGTCTTGCTGTTGCCTCTCCTGTCCATCTATTGTCACTTTCATTTGCACCAAAGCAGGTGAAATTGATTCACAATCGTTTACGCTTCCTAACTGGACAGATCAATATCCCAGAAGTTTAATTGACTTGGTGTTATACTGTGTTGATTAAGTGTTCACTTAGTTTCTTTGAGCAGTGTATGTAAAAACCTTCAAATTAAATCTGAAAGTCTGCACTTTATCTTCATAGTCACTAAAACAACAAAAATTGTGTCACTGCCCTCAAACTTTTGGTCCCCACTGTATATGTCTGGTGATGCCCCTGCTCCTAAATAAATTTAAGTTCCCTCATAATTTTTTTCTTAAAAGTATTAACACTGCAGGTTTGGCTCGTTATCATTTTCTTTGTCTTTTCTTCATTATTTATCAAATGGTTAGTTTTAATGGCCATATATCCACAATTTTTGTATATTGATTGATATTTATATTGATTCACCTCAGTCTTTAATTTGATCAGTTAAAAAATGTTTGTTTTTTTGCCCCACTTTTTAAAATTATTTGCAATATAGCACAATAAGAATATTGGACTTTTATTATTTATGACATTCATAGCTATTGCTAGCATCATGTGGTTTATGAGGTTAAATAATCCCTCTAAATATGACAAACACCTAATTAAGAACAATTGGCAGCTTGTTAAAATTCTGGGATTGCAATTGTGGTTGGAACGCAAACCAGCATACAGTGGTCCCCCAAGATCGAGTTTGAGAACCACTGACGTAGATAACTATAACATTCTATTTTCAAATGTTATTTATGACATAATAACGTATTACCTATACTACCTATATCCCCAAATACCTCATCTCGGATGATTACTTTTACTTTTAATACTTAAGTACATTTAAGAGCATGTATATAAACATCGAACAAAAAGTTTAGAAATTTGTGTTTGGTAGATTATTTCTCTATTTTAACAATGCTTCTTGGCAATACATTTTATACCCTTGGAAAGCCTGTTTATTTCCCGTTTAAATGGTGCCCCATTTGTAAGGAACATGCATTTGTGGGATGAGCAGCATAGCTGAGTATGTGGGTTGCGCCCATGAAAAATTTGCCAAATCTTCTCTGCCAATGCCAAACAGCTTATTCTGCTGTTGCTATTGACTCTTGTTTTGAGCTTCCGGTACCCCCAGGTGCTGACAATCAGGTGCCTGATTGGCACCTGATTGGCAGCACCTGTGAGCATGGGCCCTGCTACAGTGGTCAATTGGTGTCTGCTCCAAGAATTGGCATGCCACGTTTGTCTGATCTCGATAAGGCCGTGCGATAGGGCAACTTCAAGCTGGTGCTCCGCAAAAGCAAGTTGCGGCATTATTTGGAGTGAGCCCTAGTACCATCTCCAAACTGACGGCCAAGTTCCATGAAACGTGGGATGTCAGAGACAGACCGCGAAGTGGGCGTCCCAAGAAGACGACACCCCAAGAAGACCGGTTCCTCACCCTTTCAGCACTTAGGAACTGTAGGCTGTCTTCTACAGATTTGCAGTCAAGGTTTGCAGGACGATATGGCACACGGCTCTCGGCCCAGACAATCCGGAACAGACTGCACACAGCCAATCTCCGGGCTCATAGGGCTGCCAGGAGGCCTGCCATGACTGCCCTTCACCGTCAGGCCCGTTTGCGCTGGTGTCGGCAACACCTGCACTGGAACCTGAACATGTGGAGGAACGTTATGTTCAGCGATGAGTCCAGATTCTGCCTACGGAAGTTGGATCGTAGGGTCAAAGTGTGGAGAAGATGGGGAGAACGCTATGCTGATTGCTGCACCGATAGAGTAACACCTTTTGGTGGAGGCAGTGTGATGGTGTGGGGCGGCATCTCCATCACTGGAAAAACGAGGCTTGTCATCATTGGAGGCAATCTCAATGCAGAGAGATATCGAGATGAGATTCTGCAACCAGTGGCAATACCATATCTCCACAGTCTGGAACCGAACTCCATCCTCCAAGATGACAACGCTCGCCCCCACAGAGCGGGGTTTATCAGAGACTACCTCCAGAATTTGGGAGTAGAGAGAATGGAATGGCCTGCCAACAGTCCTCAACCCAATTGAACACTTGTGGGATCAGCTTGGGCTGTTCGTGCTAGAGTGACCAACACAACCACGTTGGCTGACTTGCAACAAATCCTGGTTGAGGAGTGGAATGCCATCCCACAGCAGTGTGTGACCATGCTGGTGACCAGCATGAGGAGGAGGTGCCAGGCTGTTGTGGCTGTGTATGGTTCTTCCACACGCTACTGAGGCTCCTGACTGTTTGTTAAATTAATAAATTGTAAAATTGCCAATATGTCTTGTTTCTTCCTTGTTACTGATAGACTTCAATCATCCAATCCACCAAACAACACCAAACAAGAGTCACTAGCAACAGCAGAATAAGCTGTTTGGCATTGGCAGAGAAGATTTGGCAAATTTTACATGGGTGCATACTCAGCTGTGCTGCTCATCCCACAAATGTATGTTCCTTACAAATGGGGCACCATTTAAAAGGGAAATAAACAGGCTTTCCAACGGTATAAAATGTATTGCCAAGAAGCATTGTTACAACAGAGAAATAATTTACCAAACACAAATTTCCGAACTTTTTGTTCGATGTTTATATATATTTTCACTTAAGTATAAATTTCCAAGTGGTACTTTATCTTTTACCTGAGTATTTTTTATGTGGGTATTTGCACTTTTACTTAAGTAAAGGATGTGTGTACTTCTTCCACCTCTGCTTGTCAGTTTGAGAAAGGTGCTATATCCAGGGTATTAAGCCATATAAGTTAATGAGAAAGTGTTTATATCCAAGGCTTGCTGGGCTATTATTATTTTACTTTTGAACCTTGCCTTACCTTAAGTATAGGTGAAAATACCAGAAAGCTAGCGAACCAACTTTATCGCTGTTGCTACGGGGTGCATAGTTTAATTGCTGCTGGAAGCATTAATCAGGCCTTCCATGGAAGCCTTTCCTAAATCTCACAGGTGGAGAAAGTGGTTTTTTTTCAAAATTTTCAGCATTATCTTTAAAAAATATATATTTGGATATTATCTCAGAGGCAACCACGGGCTCACATCCTCTGAAAGATTTTTCTTTTTTAATCAGTCAGTGTGTACCCTACCCTTTATTTTGTTTCAATAAAAGAGCAGAAGACACATATGGTCATTGATTTCTGCCCACAGCCATATATGTGAACCGAGGATGAAACTCTCAGAGAATATCTCTGTGTATGTAGCTGAAGCAACAGCTCTGTGATCCTCTGCTGCCAGAATGACCACTGACCTTTCAACATTTGAAAATTGCTGCTAATAATGACAACAGTTTTGTCCATTTGTGCTTGCTATCTGCTTATTTAAATGATGAATGGAATGCCTCCTCAGGAGCATGCATGTTCTAGTGTCACTGTTCTAATATAATTTAGTCCCACTGTGCTGTCAATATGGGGATAACAGAGCAGAACATGCATGCTTGATGCAATGATCATCATACATATGGAACATAAAGCTCTTTCAATCTCCGTAGCATAAACAGACATTCTAAATAAAAGGACGATAACAAACACAGGCAAATATGTATTTTGTTTGACCTTTTATTTTCATACATTTTTGGTTTCCACTCTCAATGCCCAGTTCTGTCAGTCTGCATACAGAAAGCTCTCTGCCCATGGGATAAGAAAAATGGGTTTATCTTCCTGGATATATGAGAAATTGTTGATGTCAACAAAGCACCCACGGCTAGCTGGAACGTAGTTTGATATTTACTGCTGCTACTCTGAGTGACATGGAACTCACAGAGAGAGACAGTTGTTTTTTTGTTTAATCAAAGCTATATAGAGCAGCTCCTACCAGTTCAGCTAGCAGTCAGAATCACACGTGAATATGAAGCGATAACAGGAATTGAGGGAAAAAAAACTTACAGTATGGCAATTGAGTTTTTAATTATATAAAGTCAAAAATTAAACTCTTCTGACTCCGTCTCTGCCATGAAATCATGTACCGTATGTGAAAATGTACATTTTAATATTTTCTGTGTCTTTATCTGGATAAGCACAATATCCAGATGGGGAAATGGATTACATTTCATATTCTCACTCTTTGTTGCACTATCTATAAGTCATGACCATATGTTATCAATCGACACAACATACACAATATAATACACTTTGGTAATCCCAATTTCAGATCATAACAGACTAAAGAGTTACCATAATTAAAAAATTTATCCCAGAAGTATCAGTATATTAACTTCCAGTTAATTTTTTTCATCCAGTTATTGTTGGTGGAAATAAATAGAAATACAATATAAATAAGAGTTAAACATTAAAAAAGATTAAATTCATACAGATACACCTATTGCATGAACATTTATTAAAAATCATCCCAAGTCTTTTCATATTCTTTACGTTTGCCTTTTATATTAGGTAACATCTTTTCCAATTTAACTTGTATGCATTGTCTATTTTAACCACTCAGCATATGACAGAGGTTCTCTTTATTCCCATTGCCATAATATTACTTTTTTAGCAAGAATTATAAATTACTTTAGTGTTGCTTGCATTTTTTATAGCTGTAATCCTAACAGTATTCTTGCTTTTATTGCCAGTATTAAGGTTGCATTCTTGCATATAATGCCTCTAGTTACCTTCTATAACTATAAAAATAAAAATGTATTTAGTAAAAAGTAAAAAAAAAAAAAAGTATTTAGTAAAAAAAAAAAAAAAAAGAATTTAGTTTAGGCCATTCTGCCATCATATATACTTGTCCTGCATCATTCTTTTTACACTGCCAACATTCCCTATCATTTATCATCTTAGCCTTAAAAAGCTTAAGCAGTGTCCAGAAAATCCTCTTTATTATGTTAAATTGAGACATCTGTGTTTTGGCTTCTGTACATGTCTCAAAAGAAAGTTTCCAAATATTTTACCATTGTTCTTCATTTATCTTGCTATTCAGGTTCTTTTCCCCTGAAAATATCTTGTAATTCCATATACAGACGTACGTTTTGCAATAAGACTGTTGATTTGTTTAAAAAACATTGATTGAATAATTGTATAAAAGTGTATAAGTGAATGTATATGGATGTGACAGAAATACCAGTGTATTAATTCTTGCAGTTTATAGATATGGCATAGTGGTGTACATGTCTTCTTTATATGTGTATGAGTGTGTGTATATACATGTATATACAAACTGTCCCAGTGGTGTCCCAAAGCCTTTACATAGCATTCATTAACATGTAATAACCACATGTAATAACATTAAATCATTTTCAAGAAACTGAGATAGTGTATGAAGGGTAGCGCAAATATTCTTTGTGTAAGACACTTCTCAAAAACTACATTGCAGATGATGCTACTTAGATCAACCCTGTGAGCAAAACTTCTGTACGTATGTTTATGACTGATTTACAAAGATGCTATGCTGTGGTAATGAAGGCATTGTACACTTTCACTTATGAAGGAATCCACTTATGTCCTAGCTATTAGTTTTGTACTTAGTATCTCTTATGTTACTCTCTGGTGCTTGTGGTTGCCATTGTTATTTGCATCTAATGCTATTTAACATAATGACCAGGCAAGTCACTTTTTGACTGAATGAATGGCCAACAAAATGAATGTAAATGTTAAACATGCTTCATAAAAGCTTTCAGAGCATACACCTTGTATGACCTCATCAGGCATCAATACAGGCAACTGCATCTACTTAAACCCTGTGCTTTCTACTTACACCATGTGCTCTCTACGTACACCCTTTGCTCTCTACTTATACCCTGTGCTCTCTACTCAAATCCTGTACTCTCTACTCAAACCCTGTACTCGCTACTCAAACCCTGTACTCTCTACTCAGACCCTGTGCTCTCTACTCAAACCCTGTGCTTTCTACTTACACCCTGTGCTCTCTACTTATACCCTGTGCTCTCTACTCAAACCCTGTAGTCTCTACTCAAACCCTGTACTCTCTACTCAAACCCTTTGCTCTCTACTCAAACCCTGTGCTCTCTACTTACACCCTGTGCTCTCTACTCAAACCCTGTACTCTCTACTCAAACCCTGTACTCTCTACTCAAACCCTGTGCTCTCTACTCAAAACCTGTACTCTCTACTCACATCCTGTGCTCTCTACTTACACTCTGTGCTCTCTACTTACACCCTGCACTCTCTTCTCAAAACCTGTGCTCTCTATCACAACCTGTGCACCCTGTCCTTTTTGCTCAAACCCGGTGCTTTATACTCAAACTCTTTGTCCTCTACTCACACCCCATACTCTCGACTCAAACCCTATGCTTTCTACCCTGCACGCCCTGTGCACCCTGTACTCTCTACTCAAACCCTGTGCTTTCTACTCACACCCTGTCCACCCTGTGCTCTCGACTCAAAGCCTGTGCTCTCTACTCACACCCTGTGCACCCTGTACTCTGTACTCAAACCTTTTGGCCTCTACTCACACCCTGTGCTCTCGACTCAAACCATGCACTCTCTACTCACACCCTGTGCACCCTGTACTCTCTACTCAAACTCTTTGTCTTCTACTCACACCCTGTGCTCTCTACTCAAACCCTGTTTTTCCTACATTAAATTGTACCCCAAGCCAGCAATACATAATTAATTTGTACCTTTTTTTGCTTAAAAAGTTACTCATTAGTACCCAAATAGAAAATTACTATACTTTCAGGGCACATTTGGAAATGTGTTCTTTAAAGAAGAAAAATGTACCACCACTGTACTTTTATTTCTGAGAGTGTGGATTTAACTGACATTCTCTACTGCTTTTGTTCATTGCAAAACGGGTATTCCAGAGCCAAGAGAAGCATTTGAACCCCACTGTTACTGGGGACTAATCATATATGCTATAAAAAAATAAAAAAATAAATAAAAACTCCTAATTACGCTTTGAAAAAATCTGCCTCATATTCATTAATCACACAAAATTCATTTCCCAGTAAATGCAAAATAGGCATCCAAATTTTATAGGCTTCTATCTTTTTTTCTAATTCAGTATCATTGAATTTTACTTACATTTTTAGTTGTGCTTACTTTTTATATTAATTTATTTTGTGTTTCTTTTGGTGTTTCTGCATATTAATATAATATTATATACGCTGTGAGGTCTGCCATACCAATAAAGCCAATATCAATACACATTTTAATTCCTTGAATTGAAAGAGAGAAACTTTAGGCAGACTGAGAAAAAGAAGTTTGTACAAAATTAAAATCTTACTCTGATAAAAGTATATATATTTTGCAGGTACAGTTCACGTTTGTGAGCCCTGAGGCTTTTTGAAGAAGCCAACATGGGGCGGTAAAGCACGGCCTTGGGCTGTCCTTACCGCTCGGTTGCAGGTATCGGAGTAGTGTGGCCCTGTTCTTCACTTCCTGCTCCCAGCATCCTCCCTGCTTGTTTCTCGAAATACCCCCGTGTGCCAATGACGACTCCGGCTCACAGAGAGGCGGGAGGGAAAGAGGAAAAACGATCTCCCGCCGCCCGTCTCTGGTTTAGTGGCATTCCACAGCTCGCTGGGCTGTCTGCGTCCAGATGTGGATGCTGTGGCCGCTGCATCTTCTCGCACTGTAGAACACTTAATGGGAGGTGATGAATCACGCTTATGACATTCCTAATTGTGTTCCTTTTTACTTCTCCATAATGACAGCTGTTCTCTGGTACATCCTTAAACGTTTCCTGTGTCAAACCTGTCACACCCAGAGCCTGCGTTTCCAGCTTGACATGCGTACAGTGTGTGTGTGTGTGTGTGTGTGTGTGTGTGTGTGTGTGTGCGTGCACACACAAAGACAGTATGTGTGCATATGTGGACATATGCACAGTGAAAACCGGTTATACAATAGAAAAAAAATGTATTTTTATTTTTTTTAAACCTGTTTTCATTTATTGATACAGAACAATTACAAGTTAGAGGTCTTCTGAAGTGATATTACTTTATCCTTAATTGGTCTAGTGCATCATAACATCACATTAAAATCTTGTAAATGATAATTCATGCATCTGTCTTAATATCTGGCCACGTATCTTCATCACCAGACCCCTCTTACTGTCGTAATCAGATAATTACCAGGTCAAAAAAGCAATTTGTTCCATCCACGAACAACCCCCCAGTTCCAAACACCTTGCGCATTATGCAAAGATGCCAGATGCTGGCAACACCTTCTGAACAAGTTGGTAAGAGGGTGAGAGAGGGGAGATGGAGAAAAACAAGTGTAGCAAGTACATATCATTAGTTAGATTTTTTAACCTACTTTAAAATGGAATCTGTAATTATCCACTGTAAACTCTACTGTTAAGATGAATATTCTTATCCTCTACAATAATGAATTGATTGCGCTATATATTCTGAATCCCTTATTATTTATCATATAAAGTAGCAGCATATACACATGCATTGATGCAGTCTCCCAGGCAATGTCCGTCCGGCAGCATGCGATAGCGATTACAGTTTGGGGCTTTTCAGGTGAGGGGTATTTGTTGCTTTCCCACCCTGTCCGGGCGCTGAACCGGGCTTCTCAGCTAGGCTCTGATTGGACAGGGTTTGCATGCCTCCATCTCTGATTCGCTCCTGAGGCAGTGAAGGGGGACAAACCCAGTGATTTCAGAGACGTGTCGACTGGACACAGTAACTCATAAATGATCCTTCTCCCCATGAAAAATGCAGCCCTACTCCGGGAGCAGGGTATGTATAATTGATTCAAATGAGGAGCTCTTCCTTGGCATGGCTCACACGCTTGGCTTGCCCGGGCCAAGAGCAACAGTGGGAGGGAAATATAGGCTAGGAGAGAGAACCCTGGACTTGACCTGTTTCCCATCCAGCACCTAGGCTCCTATTTTAGCAGAACGAGGACAGCGATTCACTGTGGGGCTGCCAGAGTTGGCCTCTTCTCTAATTACACTCATAACACGGTCAGAACACAGACTCGTACGTTTAGTATACTACAGCGACAGACCTGGCAACCCCATAATGCTCTGACATATTCATTAAAATGAAGTTATTTTTAAACTATGTAGTCACATTAGAAAAACAGAAAAAAAGAAAAGAATATGCTGGCATTGACAGTGCTCATTTGTTAAAAAGACAAAGACCGGACACAAATTGAAATCATCCTTATTGACCTGTATAAATTGATAGCATGCACACGTTTTAATAATAAATGATGCCCCCACCCCCACCTCCCACTCTGTTTAAAATTTCTGTCATGGAGATCTTTCAGTTGACTTGAGTTGAAGGTTGATGAATATTTTACAAATCTTAACAACGGCTTGCTTAAACGTAAACATTGCCGGTGCAAGAGCAAGCTCAATCATGGGAGGAGGTGCTTCAGGGAGCTGGGGTCACCACAGGTGATGGGGGGGGGGGTTGCTGATCCATTGCTGGTCTCCCTCCACCTCCCCATGTATCAAACAAAGTTCCCTCTGCGCTTTGAAGCATGGCACCTTTTTTCAAAGCGCCCCTCGCATGAGAAATTAGCTTCACGTTGTCCCGTGCAGCCATTTAAGAGGACACAGTCTCTCCCCCTGCATCTGCAGGAGACTGCGTTCTCAAGGCGTCTGCACAGCCAATGCCGTCTGCGCAGACAGCCTTTATAAGGCCAAATCAGTAGCCTTTGTGTGCCTCGCTTTAACCTTGGACAGAAACCCGAATTGAGCTCCAAGTACTTAACTGTAGTATTTAAAGTTCAAGGTCATTATGTTGTTTAGGGGAAGAAAAACAGCCTTTCTCCCGTTCCTCCCATTCTCTTCTGGGGTGAATGGCAAGCCCTGGTTAAGTCTTGACTGTAGACCCAACTTTTAATCACCCTTCACACAAAGCTGCCAAATTCCTAAAGGCTCATAGCATGAAAGTTTAACCAGCAATTTCTCACCTTGTAGTGTGCAGCTATTTTTATTTGTATTTTTTTTTTTGCTTAAATATATAGAATAATATATTATTGAGTCGCTGCCAGAAAAAGAGAGAAGGAGAGGGAGAGAGGCCTCGTGGGAGTCCAAGGTCGGTGTTCTTTGCCCGAGGACTCAGCGATCAATATCATTTGGTCAATAATTTCTTTATTACTGCACTCACACTCCCAGCAAAACAATTTCAGTGTTAAAACACATTTTTGTAAAAAATCGTATTCAAATATTGAATAGTGAACTGGCTTTCCAACATTGAGCTCATGCTGGATCCAAATCACATTAAAAAGGCAAAGCATTTCTGGCCTGCTCTAGAATGTGCACTCATATGCACTTTATGTATTTAAACATTTTGCTTTGGTAAATGACCAACAGACACCCACCATCTCAGGTCTGAGGGACTTTGTTGTTTTTTGTCAAGAATGAAAATGTTTTGATTTGAATAACTGCAAAATGTTAAGATAATAGTTTGAAAAAGCACACATATGCACACACACACACACACACACACACACACACACACACACACACACACACACACACACACACACACACAACCCAACAATGTGGCGGAGTAGTTTTCCTCACATTCAACCTTAGACCATGTACAGACGTGCTCAAATTTATTGGTACCATTGGTAAAGATGAGTGAAAAGGATTATAAAAAATTCACTGTTTGGTAAATTAGCTTAATCTCACACTGAAAAATCCAACCTTTAATTGACGTTCATTTATTATGAGAAAAAAAAATCCCTCATCAAGAAATAATAATTTTTAACAAAACCACGTTGGCCACAATTATTGGCACCCCTGCATTTATATATAGAATAAAGTATTAAAGTATTGGTCGCATATCCTTTGCATGCCATGACTTTCTGATGTCTGTGACCCAACAACATCAAAAGACTCTTGATATCTTATTTTCTGGTACTCTTACAAGCGATACTATAACAGCTCTGCATTTGAATGGATCTATATAGGAATTGGGGAGTGGGGACTAGATTTAGCTGTAAATTACACTGGAACAGTATGGAACACATGGTTGGCTAAATGGCTCTAAGTCATCAAGGGTCTGAGGTATCAAACAAGTCTCAAACTATCCCTCTGCTGCCAGATATGCAGTAGATATGGATGGATAACTTTACGGGTTGTATATCCTGACAAACTTTTCTATTGAACTCTATGGAAAAATAAGTCAGAAGAAACCATTCATAAATGCAGGGGTGCCAATAATTGTGGCCAACGTGATTTTGTTAAAAATAATTATTTCTTGATTATTTCATAATAAATGAACGTCATTTAAAGGTTGCATTTTTCTCATTTTCTCAGTGTGAGATTAAGCTAATTCATCAAACGGTAAATTTTTTATAACCCTTTTTACTCCTCTTTACCAGGGGTACCAAAAAATTTGAGCACGTCCGTATGGTAGATGTTTTTGTGCAACATGGCTACTGTGTATCACCCAGGTGGGTTCTACACATTGGTGGTAGGTGAGGTAAGCTCTCTGAGATCATGATATGAAAGATAGCATATTGCAATCCATGCACTATTGCACATGTCCCAGGGCCTTCTCCAAGGTTGTTAAAATGCAATACATGTATATTTTAACCATGCTGATGGGACACAAAACCGAAATAAATATGGATAGGTAACAAAAGAAGAAGAAAAGTACACTATAATTATGCATTAAAAGTATCACACGTAGAGATTGTACTTTATGGCAGGTGCTTTCAGACTCAGTCCTAGGGACCCTCTGCATATGTTGTTTTGTTACAGCCCATTTCTTTTTCAGTTAAGGTTTATGAAATGTGTGTTTTTGCATAATTTCTTCTTTAAGCTTATTTTAGCACAATGCAGGTTTGATGTAAGCCATTTGTTTTGTGCTCTACTTTTCCCCACAAAAAATTAGCACCCCACTGATTTAAGTCTATAATAATGTCAGTTTATAATTAAACCAATTTTTAAAAATTAACCTCTTTCTAGAGGAATCATTTGCCATATCACACATTACAGAAAATAAAAGCATTAGTCGATTGGACTGATAAAAAATTCTGGGATGTGAATATAGAATGGCATGCATCGCTATTTCTGTCATAATGTGGCCTGAAGAGGGTACATCCTTCAATAGACATTAAAAGTGTCTAATTAAGAACAATTAGCAGCTCATTACAATGCAGAGGTTGAAGTTATGTTTGGAATGAAAAGCAGGAAGGAATCCCCAGCTTGTGCCGTTTTACTTCCTGATACTGCGTATCCTCAAGTTAAAGGAATCGCACACACTATACAGATATTTCAACAGACACTTTCTACATATTTTTCATTTATTTTTGAAAGCAAGGTTTAAGATTTCCTCAGGTGAAGCTTGATGGAAATAACGTTAGGTTCCCAACATATTTAAAACGTGAAATATGTGGAATGATATAATCTACTATTTAACTTATTTTTTATCCGTAGGAACAGAAAAGTGTACAGAATACATAAATGCATACAAAGATTGTACAATATTTTCAAATGCAACGTTATTCAAATGAATATATTGACAGCTGGGGAAGAACGTAGAGAGAGTGGAGAGACGGTATTGATTGACAGATATGTGATGGAGGAAAGCAATGTGTGAGGGTTAACAGATGAAAATAAAGACTGAAACAGCATTGCTATTATTGTTAAGGTGGAGAGGTACACGTCTGAGAGAGGTACACGTCTGATGGTGAGAATAATAGTGAAGGTGGGGGGTTGGGGGTGTACAGTACATCATATACCTGCTTCTTAGGTGCTCTGGCTTATCACGACTTTCAATGGATTTGTTAAAATGATTATCATGTTAAGTTGCTGCATCCTATTTTCTAATAATAACAATTTTATTACCCAATAATATTCTGTGAAGTGAATAATTGTGTTACACTATGGACTGTGTGTGCGTGCGTGTGTGTGTGTGTGTGTGTGTGTGTGTGTGTGTGTGTGTGTGTGTGTGTGTGTGTGAACAAAAAACACATTTTAAATGTATGGAATATTCAGTGATACGAGTTACATCTTCAGCATAACAGTTCTCAAATTGAATGAAAGTTCATTTTTAAGCTTTCACTGGTGTTTCTCTAAGTAATTATACTTTGTACTTTGTACAGCAGTGATATAAAATGTAGCCAAAGTGTGGAAACAAAATATGTAAAAATTATATTTGATAAAAAATTATAAATTTAAAAAAAAAATCTTAAACGTCCTTATGATAATAAAACATAATAAATAATAATTATAATAATCATCATGAGTTTATTTTTATTATAGTATAGTAGATCAAAAATAAGTGAAAAAAGGAAGAACTTTGTACCACTGTATGAACTGCAAAATCAACTTTATTTGTTTGAGCTGTTTTTTTCAGGTAGCAGCCCTCATCTTTGCTCTAATCTCTGACTTTTCTCTGTCATTCAGCCACACAGTGCTGTTTGGTGATTTGCTCTGTCATTCAGCCACACAGTGCTGTTTGGTGATTTGCTCTGTCATTCAGCCACACAGTGCTGTTTGGTGATTTGCTCTGTCATTCAGCCACACAGTGCTGTTTGGTGATTTGCTCTGTCTTTCATATATTTACATTTTTTTTGCCACCTACGCAATGCTTTATAAATATCCATGTCAAGAAAAATCTAAGAAACGTTTCAGGACAGGAAAATGTTAAATCCAGGCTTCACAAAAAGCAAGCTGACATCTTTGAATATTAATCTGAACAGTTTATTCACACATGAACACTTTCATTTCCAAAAAAAAAGGATATTTTAAACTGCTTTTGTTTTCACTACAAACAGGTAGCAAAATATATCAGACTGCACAATGATATTTTTCATAACTGTGTAAATAACTCATCCTTTCATGGTTTCACCTTTACATTCATGCAAGGTCTCTCTCAAATGTACATATTTTCCTTCATAGGATACAGCTTTGGATTCAGTCAATATCTGCCCCTAACTTTGAATTACAAATAAATGCAAGAGCAGCATTGTTTCTTCACAAACACTATACCTTTATATATTTATTTTGTTCTGGTTATGTGATGGCTGAACTCACTGAACTATCTTTCTGAAGAAAAAAAGTAGCACTTTACTTTGAACTACATGCCATGCTTATAAAACACTGTCATAATAAATAAATAACACCTGTCCTAACCAGTCATGATAGTGTGTGACTAATGTAATGTGCTAACTTATGACTGATGTCATAACGTTGTTATAATGTATGCAGTAGTAATTTTGTAATGGCCATGGCCAGTTATAACATGAGTTTGGTTATGTTTATTAAAAAGCAATGTCAATAAAAATGATAAGACATGCTCAATAACTGTGGCCTCAAAAAATTTTCTATTGAATAACCCCTGACCTCCTGATTTAAGACTGCATGTGCTTGGCTTGTGAAAAACAGAAATAGACAGAGAGAGTGGGAAGGAGGAGAGAGGAAGAGTTCTCACAGACTCAGAGACTAGTGCATCTTTTAGCCTGTTTTTTCTTTCTTCCTTCTCTCTTTACAATTAGAACAATAATTAAACTAAAATCAAGCAACAGCACAAACCCAGCAGGGAGCCAGGCACTTAGAAACGACCTATTAGATGTGCAGTGGGATTTTAGGAGGGCGGAGTCTGAAGGGGCGATGGCGGGGGTCACACAATGTGACTGTTGTTCCACGGAAGGCAGACCCTCATAGACACATTTCATGGCTGCTATTTCATTAGCGCTGCCCTCTCCAGCCTGAGGGGGTTTTAAGTTCCTGGCCCCGCCCGCCCAGGGCCCTCCCTGGGCTTTCACTCCAGGTGTAGGGCCTGTCTCCACACATTTTCACACGCAATCACACTACCCCTGCGTGTTGACCATCTCCTATATTCTCTATAGACCTGTCCCCATGTCCCCTATAGACCTACCTTCATGTAGACAACTTGCTTCCATATGTTCTATCGACCCACATGCCTTCTATAGATTTGTGGCCATGCCCCCTATAGACCTATGTCAGTACAGACCTGCAGTCCCTGTCCTCTGTAGACACAGTCCAGAAACTCCATATGTACAGCTTACACCACTGTATATCATTGCTGAACTCTACTACCCAGAGGCATTCACTGGCGGTGGACTTCTGAGAATACTGTGTATCATTGCTGAACTCTACTACCCAGAGGCATTCACTGGCGGTGGACTTCTGAGAATAGAATGTGTGTCAATGTAACTATGTTGGACATTCAAGATGTTGAATATAATTTATTTTCTAATATAAATTAATACCATGGGGTAAAAATCTGAAAACAAGGAATACAATACTTATATATACGTATCTAATTGAGAGTGCAAACAGCATTTAAATCTGTCTTTCTCACACATTCAAGCACGTGCACTGTATAACATTAAGGTACATCAAGCACGTGCACTCTATAACATTAATGTACAGCAGATGAAATACTCACTTCATATATATGCAAATAAATATGTATTTTTTTTAACATGTCTTTTTCCAAAAAAAGAAAAGAAAAAAAACAGAAGAATGAGCCCACACTACAAAAGCAGAGCGTAAGCAGTGCGGACGCTCTGAGGTTACAGCGTTCCTCTCTTCACAAAGCAGACAGACTTCATTAAAAAAAATACCATCTAAGCTGTAATAGAAACCTGGACCAGTGCATAACAAATATTAAAAGGCGTCAGTCAGCGTGACTGTTGAATTAACATACAGTGTTGCAGACCGGGCGATTATATTGTAATGACTTACAAGCTCCCTGCCAGGAAAAAATTATGAATATTATTATATATTTTTTTTGTACCAGGCGACTGATACACTTTGCGGATGGGGACTAATATAACCGCACATGCAGGAGATGTTAAATAATAGAGAACGGTACTCCAAGTGAAAAAACGTGCTCCCCTATGCACCCGGCCCCGTGTTCCTTGAAAGATTAGCCTTAAAAAAAGAGACACATTGATGACACATGTAGGCCTGATGCATACAAAATATTTTCCCTCGCTGCCTGTTTTTTTTTTCACTCTCTCTGTCTCTTTTCTTTTTTTTTCAGGAAGGCCTCAAGAATACATTTGAGTCTCAACACAATGCTTCACGAGCTTAACGTTTCTTAGCAGCTATGAATCATCGGGCCTAATGTATTCCGACCAGACGAGGACCAACTGCTGCTATCAAAGGACTTGCTTCAGTAACTGTAATAGCTGGAAAATTATTTTGATAGCCTGAAACAATCTTATATATCACAGAACTTTATTAAAATAATATCAAATCAAATTAGCCTGTATCCCCATAATGAATTAAGTAACAGGTTACGCTGATATTAATCTCGGCTCCCTTGCAGGCATTGCGGCAGAAGCATTTAATAAGCTGGTCCCTGTTGCTCAGAACGAGGAGAAATCCTCGAGTACCAGTGCTTATTCAGGGAAAATACATCAAAAGGCTCTCTCCCTCTTCCCCTCTCTCTAAATAATGTGCCCGTTTTCTGTGCCTTTGGTGAAATTATTCATAAGGAGAAAATCTTGGTGAAATCTCGGGAGAATTCTGATTAGTGCCTGACCCGTGGGGACGGCACGTCTCCTAATCCCCTAAATGCCTCCCCGGTTCCCGCGCACGCACGGGGAGCGGGGCGAGCGGCCGGGCGGACCCCTAAAAATAATAATATAATAATGTTTTCTTATCGCGCGGCTGAGCGGCCGGCTGCAGCTGTCTGCCTTCGCCCAGCCCAGTGCCAGCTCCTCAGCTGCCCCAAGCCCCTCTCCTCTCCCAGGCTTGGATACTGTCCATTTTCAGGGCTAAAAACCTGCTGGAGGCTCTTTCAATTTTTTAATAGACCCCAGATGAAGCGATGCTGGGAAGAGCAGAAGACAGCTCGTGTCAGTTTTTCTCATGCTCCCAGAGGGCCGGTAGCCCTGTAATGATGTGGTAAGGCTACAGATTAAAGCCGAGCTGGAGTCCAGGAGGAAGGACAAGGAAGAGGGAGAGAGGGGGAGCTGCCAGTAGCCCCCTCTCTCTTCTCTCTCACCCTCTCCTCTTTTTATATCAACCCGCATTTTTTTATTATTTTTTTTTGTTGATCTTTCTTTGGGCGGAATAACCCGAGACTCTGGCGAAGACAGGGTGGGGAGAGAACCATGGGGGAGAAAGAAGAGCTTGGCAACAATGACACCACCATGTTCTGCTCTTTTTTATTTTCTTTCCCTTCTTCTCCTTCTTCCTCCTCTTTTCTGCTTCCCCTCTGAGTTGATTTTTTTTTTAGTTGTTTCGCTGTTATCTCTCCCACCCCCTCCACCCGCTTCGACACCCCCCTCCTCCTGTATTCGCCTGCCTTGTTGTGCTGCCCTGTAAAACCGCGCCACACAGTCATCCTCCGGGTGGACAGTAAATCTTTTGATGCAGGCGGAGTAGTGATAACATCTGAACTAGGGGAGCTTTCGCGGGGCATGCTTGACAGATGTAGCCGGGCCTTTTAGGATTTAGTGCTGGAGCGTATCTATTACCGCCGCTGCGGTGTGGCTTGGCAGGCCTGCCTGGTAATCTCCTATGAATTTTTGTCCAACTTATCAGAGGGCCCGGGACAGGTTCCTACAGGATGTGGAATTGCCATATATCTGCTTTACAAAAGAGACCTCGCACCTCTTTGAACTTTTTCTCATGTTTATATAAAGTATACTGTATATGTCATTGATATTATTCTCCTGTGGCCGCAAGGGCTGATGATTTCAGAAGTGAAAGGATGGTCTCAAAGAAGGATGAATAAATGATTCATCATAACACATAATAATAATAATAATAATAATAATAATAATAATAATAATAATTTGTTATGACGATTTAAAAAAAATCTTTGATTCATCCTTCTTTGATTCATCCTTCTTTGATTCATCCTTCTTTGAGACCATCCATTGGCTTCTGCAATAATCACCTCTTAAATGCCACCTTTTTGTTTCATTTAAAAGGTTGCATTTGAGGTTCATGTTGAAGCATAAACTGTGAGCTGTCACTAAGGGATAGATGGCATAACTTTTAGAGGATTGATAATAGCCATGCTTTAACATGGCTATGCTAAAGTTAGCCCTTCCATGTCCCCCCATGCTGAATGTATGGCAGCATGTGTGAATGCCTGTAATTGTGAGAGACAGACTGTACCTGTGGGCCAACTGGACATTGTATGCATATGCATGTATGTTCTGGAGAATGTGTGAAAGATTAAAGTGTGTGTACGGCTGGGGGGTCATCTGTGTGAATGTAGGAATGCACAAAAGTTTGTCTGTGTGTACCCCTGTATGTGTGTGTGTGTCGGGGGTCAGAATGTGTGAAATGTATAAAAGATAGTGTATGTGTGTGTGTGTGTGTGTGTGTGTGTGTAAGATAGTATGCGCGTGTGTGCCTGTGTATGTGTCCTTTTGATTCTGTGCCATCTGGAAGCTTGGGATAGGGAAGGGGCAGTCCACTTTCTGATCTCATGGTTGCTCTGCGCCTATGCCTTCACACACACCCCCAATCGCCTTTTGTAGCCTCCTCTCCCTCTGTTTCAGTTAGCACATACCCACCCTGTACGGGGACCACATGTTGCTGCAAGGAAAGGAAAGAGCTGTTTCTGAAGTGACACACACACACAAACACACGCACATACACTAACATGCACACCCACACGCACACGCATGCACACAAGTGCTCATGCACACACACGCACTTTCACGCACACACACAAATACACACACACACACACACACACACACACACACACACACACAAACACAAACACAAAGATATGTGTACCTGCACTAGAGAGAGAGAGAGAGAGAGAGAAGGTTTAAATTTTCATTAGAGGTATTCGCTGCACATTTGGACTTGGTGTCCATGTGTGAGCAGCATTTGAGCATTTGAACAATATAGTAATTAGATTTAAGGATAAGGCCTGCCAGCTGCCAAATTACAGTAAGGAGGTAAATCTTTCCAGGTTTTTATTTGTCATTCACCGTCCTCTAATGGAAAAAAGATCTATGCATACCTAAGTGACATGGCATCCAATTATTATTCTACAGCCTGCTATGCTGAAGGGGCTCTTTCCGGACTATATTATTGACCATTATAGCTTATTTCAGTTCTGACTTAACACAATTATTTTTCATAATAAGCTCAGTAACCCTTTCAGTCCCATTAAGACTACACTAAATATTCTAAGCTTAGTTTTCTATGTATTTAACATATGCCATCAAAATGGGAAAAATATAACACAATGAAAGAAAAATAATAATATAAACAAATTATATCGACACTGTACTGTATTCATGACAAATGCAATCTTAAAATGCCACTGCTTAAAGATAAAAATTCACTACATTTACATTGTATAATGTACTTCAATTTCATCACTGTAAGTCCTGTGGTTTATTTAACTTATTCCATAAAACATGTGTCACCATCGACATACTTTGGGATCCATGAGAGCATGGGACGTTTGCTTGGTTTTGTAAGATGACCGTGAGTGTAGGAACAGAAAAAGCAGACAGACCTGTTTCAGAACCAGAATTCTCCGTTTGGACAATGCCATGGTGCTGGTGAGTTTACTGAACAACAGTGAAAAAAGAAAATGTTCAGAAATTAAACATGAACGGAACCAACCAAACATTTTTGAATTTAATATTTTATGAAAAAAAAAACTTGGCGGGTGGTTTGTGCCCTCATTTGGGGATTTGATTTAATGCCATCTGGTGCATTCTGGCTTGCTCCCACCCAGTCTCATACCCACTACATTTCAATCCTACTGGGCAAAGAATCCAGTTGCATTTCCCAGCTGTTTATTAGTTAAGTCTGAAAACAGTACTGCATATCAAACAAAACTTGCTCACAACTCATCTAACCTCATTATTCACGAAAGCATAGATGGCGTTATTATCTGTGACAAGCATTGTCCTACCATAGGCAACTCTACTATGTATCTCTGAATTGGCATCTTCTGCTTTTTCCTCAATTAATTAATTAAATAATTATGACAGTTTTATTTTTATTTAGACCCACAGTATCTATCTATTTTATGTAAACAGTGTGCATGTAATAGAGAGAATTAAGGGTTAACTGACAGCCATTGAAATGGTCAACACACTCCTGATGGTAATCTACAGTGTCAATGACAATCATTTAATTGCAGGATTTTTTCTGGGTTTAATTACACTTCAGGAAGAGAGCCAGTTTAAACCTGAGCAGAAGAAATACAGCTATACTGTGAGTACTCAGAGTATTGTAATGTCCATTCACTTGCTTTGTTTGCCACTTTTATGATGAAAAAAAAGGGCTGATGTGGTGGGCAAAAACCAAAGGTTGTGGTTTGGAAAGTCAGTGGGTTTTAGGTTTGCGGCAGAGAGAGAGGAGAGAGTCGGGTGGTTGGTGGAATGGAACCACAGCTGTCGGCAATCAGGATTGGTGATTGATGATTGTCTTATTGTGTTTGTATCAATTAACCAATTGCCTTTTTGTTTCAACAGTGAGTCTGAGAACCTTTAAAAAGAGCATTCTGGGAGTGAGAGAAGCGAGAAGTGACTGAGATCTTGATGATTGTGTGTGTGTTGTGTTTGTCTTAAAAAAAGGAAAAAAAAAAACCCCCTCCTTACCCCCAAGCTTGGGCTGGGACTCTCATTTTCATTCAGCGCGCTACGGCTCACTTCGCCACAGTCGGAAATTTGGGTTAAAATATTTCACCTGAGTTTACGACCTTATAATTTGGATAGCCATGAGTGATAGTTTAGTGAAATTAGCTTGTTTGCTACTTCTTGTACTGAATCATAATGTGAAAAGTTGTAACATGAACTTGGCATTTAGCAAAAAACTAGTGAGATAAATGTCCATTGGAGAACCTTTTGAAAATAAATGACCTCACAATAACTGGGCAAGGGACATGGTTTCTCCTTCAAGCAATTGTGTTTGATCTGATAGGTGACAACTGTATAGAGGTAGATGCATCGTGCTCCCTGTCTGTGTTTTCTCTTTTCCCATGCTCCCCCTGGCCTTTTTCTCTCCCTAGTTCTGAATGCCCCATCATGTTAGTCAATGCTCATTGTCAGATGTGGAAGAAGTACGCAGATCCACTACTTAAGAAAAAGTGGAAATACCCACATAAAAAAAATACTCAGGTAAAAGTTAAAGTACCACTTGGAAATTTATACTTAAGTCAAAATATATAAGTAGTCATCCGAGTCGAGGTATTTGGGGATATAGGCAGTATAGGTAATACGTTATGATGCCATGAATAACATTTGAAAATAGAATGTTATAGTTATCTACATAAGTGGTTCTCAAACTCGGTCCTGTGGGACCACTGTGTATGATGGTTTGCGTTCCAACCACAATTGCAATGCCAAAATTTTAATAAGCTGTTAATTGTTCTTAATTTGGTACATGGTTTTTGATTCGGTGCACGATGTGTCTAGCTGGATGTTTTTAGTTCAACCCATGAATACAGCAACTGAATTAATGCTGCATTCGTTTTTTTCATTTACAACTAGGAATCCCGATATCTGACTAGGGAAAACGTAATAAAATGCAGCATTAGGAGTTCCATGTCGGAAATCATGGATTGGAAAATCAACAACCCTGACTATGAAGAACTTGACATTACATAATCATGGCAGCTCACACCACGACCCACATTGTGAACAGTAAACAAACATGACTTTTAAAACACTTAAGATTTTGTTTTTCAGCATGAAATGCTTTTGTATCAGCCAACATACTGATACAGAATGATAAACATATACAATTATAAGTTAAAACGTTAACGTTATTGTTGTAGTTGTTAGCTGTTTTAGCTATATTTGCTATCAAAGCCAAAACTTCCCTGCGAAGGGTGTGCATGACGCCAAGTTCCCAGGTGTGCACCGCGAACGCAGTGATGTCGGTAATGACGCGGAAACTACGCGTTTCTCACATCCGACCTCCGACCATAAATGAAGGCCGGGTTAGCACAGCCCTCGTCATTATTGCGAACTGGTACAACAAAAAACAGTGTGGAGTGCAAACCCAGCTCCCCATGGCATTTAAGCTGCCTCCACTAATTCAGACCGGGCAAAAGCAATAACGAACGCCATAGCTTTTAAGAAAGAAAGATATGTGTCTTCCTTTGTTTAGAAAATTATGGTCAATTATCCACTGTTTACAAGTTTATAACTTCATAATAAATGAAAAGCAATTTTATCTTTCGCATTTCTTTTTTACTGCTGTACCGAAAACCGAACCGTGACTTCAAAACTGAGGTACGTACCGAACCGTGACTTCAAAACCGAGGTACGTACCGAACTGTGACTTCAAAACCGAGGTACGTACCGAACCGTGACTTCAAAACCGAGGTACGTACCGAACTGTGACTTCAAAACCGAGGTACGTACCGAACCGTGACTTCAAAACCGAGGTACGTACCGAACCGTGACTTTAAAACCGAGGTACGTACCGAACTGTGACTTCAAAACCGAGCTACGTACCGAACCGTGACTTCAAAACCGAGGTACGTACCGAACCGTGACTTTAAAACCGAGGTACGTACCGAACTGTGACTTCAAAACCGAGGTACGTACCGAACCGTGACTTTAAAACCGAGGTACGTACCGAACTGTGACTTCAAAACCGAGCTACGTATCGCTGGCCCCCCAACTGGCCCCCCCTCGTGAGTCACATATGCATAATATGCTGCTAACTGATATTTTACATTAGGTGCTATTCATTTAAATCAATAATTATATTTTTCATAATAGTTCATGCACGTGAAAGAAAATAACAAATGCATAGCGGGCCAGCCGCTTATGACCGTCCGTCACTGCGCTGCTGCTGCACAGTGCATTGCCAGGAGACTGAGGGCAAATAGGTCCCGCCTATCCCGGGGGGGGAAACACATCCCGCTCTCGCCCTCCATTGACTTGACGTGCTGGTGCCTTCTTGTCATTTCGATCCGTTAGCTAATAGCATAAAAATGCTTAAAAGTTGTTGTTTGGTGGGTGGGATGTACTACAAACAAGGCAAAAAAAACAGAATTGCGGTTTTATAAGATTCCGAACCGCAAAACGGAGCCCATAAGATGAGAAAAGTGGATCCGAGCAATAAGACGTGAGGCGTCGGCGGAAAAAATGTGGGACCCTGAAACTCCACATGCTTATGTGTGCAGCAGGCATTGTTTCACAGGTAGCCTAAGTCAAATAAGTTATACAATTGTCAATTTATGGCTAACTAATATTGCTGTAAGAAACGCTAAAACATTTTGACCATATGCAAATGCTTTGTAGTGGAATGTGGATAAATCGGAGTGCTATAATGTTATAGTATTATATTTGCAAATGCAAAATATTATAATCCACTAACAAAAAAGTTGTGAGCATCCAAAGAACGATAATCTTTCATTGTTGTATGCTTGTAGATTCCAAACAAACGGTGAGACAAAGAAAAATCAGTCAGCTTTCAATGTGTAGGTTACTTTTCTCATGCAGGTTGTAACTGTTCAAGTAGGCTAAGCGAGCGAAATAGAGGTAACGTTGTCATAAAATTTCTTCTTACAGTGAAAATGGACGACTTGGTTACATTCTCGGACACATGTTAAAGTAAATCACCACAGTGGCACTTTCGCCACAAGTCAGCAATTATATCGGGAAATGCCCTCTTTGAAAAAATAAAATAAAATAAAAGAAAGAAAAAGGCTATGCTGTTACTGCATACCAGTTTTCGCCAAAGCTGCATCATAGCCATCATAGCTTTCAAAACCATAACAACGTGGAAACCCTTTAAAAAAAACGTAATAAAAACCGTAGGCTACACATAGCCTAGCCTATGATAATTGTGGACAAAACAGGCTGAGAAGAATGTTACATTACATTACATTATAGGCATTTAGCAGACGCTCTTATCCAGAGCGACTTACACAGCATTTTTGCATTTATACATAGTATCCATTTACAGCTGGATATATACTGAAGCAATTCAGGTGAAGTACCTTGCTCAGGGGTACAACGGCAGTGTCCTACGTGGGACTCGAACCTGCGACCTTTCGGTTACAAACCCAGTTCCTTAACCACTGCTGCACTACCCTAATAAAGCAGGGATATGAGTAGGTTGTGAGTAGGCTATAATAAAATGTATATTGTTGTCCATGATTATGCCTTTTTGTTTTGTTTTTCATTTTTGGACATATATAATATCATATTTAAGTTTACAAAAAGACACAGCAACAGCCAAATACAGCTGTATTGAAAACAATTGGAGGCCTCTATGTGATGTTTTAGTAGGCTTGTTCTCAGTAAATGTTTTGTTCCTTACAATCAACAATCAATGTAGCTACTCCTTCAAATTAAAGCTGTATATTTGCCTTTTTAAGAAAAAGGACAACTACTAGCCTATTTGAAAAACAACGAATCGCCTATGTATATACAGATACATAACACATTAAAACAGGATTGATGTGGAACTCAAAATGTTAACTGTACCAGTATTAGTCTGTGCACATCAGATAATTAGTAACATTAACTGTAAAATAAGAAACCAAAGTATATCAGTATGCGATTCCTTAACTCTCATATTGACATAGTTTTCAACTAGCCTATATACTACAACAACATAATAGAATTCCTGAAATTCAGTTATGGCTTTTGGTTTTGGTGTGCCACCCCAAGATTTTCAGTGGCCCCATCTGGCCACCCCGATAAAAAATGTCTAGTCGTAAGAATACATTTCATGTGTAGTGCAACAGGTGGATTTGCGGGCACCCGATCAACAAGCAGGGTTGGCTGGTGTACGACGAGATGTTGTCATCCTGGCTGACTGAAAAACTCCCTTACCCCCTGGTACAGACAAGATTCAATAACAGACTATGGGGCCCACTCACACACTTGAACAGTGCCTTAACAGGGTGGGCCACCCAGCACCTTGTTGCAATGTTGCCTAATCACAAATATTGCTCTGTGAGTCATGTAAAATCACTGAAAAAAAATATTTTACAATTTATTTTTACCCTCAACAATATCATTTACATTTTAAATAAACACAGTCCTATGATACAACTCCAAGTTGAATCAACCCTTCCCATTAGTGTCAGCCATGCTCATTACTGGTGCTCTCATAATCCTGTTCTCTCAACACTAAAGAGATATCTCAATTTAGCAGCCTTTATTTGACAGCAAAACTTTTTTTATCCTATTGTGGTGTATCGTTTCAGACCAGGATTAAATAGGAATGCTGTAAGCCCTTAAGCATTGTGTCATAGTTACAATACAGAACCCTGTATGAAGAGTTTTTGTGCTGTGTGTGTGTGTAGTGAGAGAGAGAGAGAGAGAGAGAGAGAGAGAGAGAGAGAGAGAGAGAGAGAGAGAGAGAGAGAGAGAGAGAGAGAGTTTCAGGCAAGTCAAGAGAGTTTGTTACATTTCACCCTGGTGTGACTTAACTTTATGTGTGTGTGTGTGTGTGTGTGTGCGTGTGTGCAAGTGTGTCATATGTGCACTGGTAAAAAATGCTGCTTGGCAATTTGTGGATCTGGGAGTGTTTCAAAGGAGGGTCTCTCTCTCTCTCTCTCTCTGTCTCTTTCTCTCACACACACACACACACACGCACACACAAAAAAACCAATGATACATGCACACACAGCCAGTTCAGAGATGAGAACTGTACTGTGAATTCACAGCTCCTCTAACTCTGCAGCTATGCTGTGTGCATCTGGTAAGCGGCACACAGAGGTAGCACAGCGAGCCGTGTGTTTTACACCTGTTCCGTTTATCTCACGTTTTACTAGCAGTCTTTTAGTGCTCTTCTCAGGAAGGTGTATGTTTTCACAGTTGTATTTTATTTCCATCTTGAGTGAGACAATTTGTCTTCCTAAATCCTGAAATAATTGAATTGATTATTGATTATAATATGTATAGTCCCTAAATATTATACATATTGCATTGCATGAAACATTATTATAACTTTTTTTTGATAACGCTTAAAATAATGGTACACTAATTAACATAAATTAATACTGTAGTAAATATAGTAGTAAATGAATTAACAGTTGAGTAATGTGTTTGTCATGGATCTTGCCTTCCTTCTCTTATCTCCGCGTCCTCTTTATTCTTTTTTGTCGTTACTGGTAATCTATCGGATTTTCCTTTGTTCTGCGACGGGGTTTTGCTTTCGCCTCGTCATTAGTAAGTTCACCTGTGATTAATTTCCGTTGACTATTTATACTCCGCTTCCTGCCTCTCTCGTTGCTTCCATGTTATTCCACGTAACATTCGAGCCGGTACAAGAGGTATAGGAGGTTAGTTAGAAAAAGCTAGTTTAAAAAGAAAGG
Source organism: Ilyophis sp. 1 JC-2022 (assembly GCA_022702515.1). NCBI lineage: Eukaryota > Metazoa > Chordata > Actinopteri > Anguilliformes > Synaphobranchidae > Ilyophis > Ilyophis sp. 1 JC-2022. Next base: position 79,127,186 of record CM040396.1, on the reverse strand, counting down.
TTAGGAAGTTTAGAAAGTAAGTTCTCTTTTTTCGCTCTCAGTTCAGAGCAGAGGCTTTTCGTTTCTTTTGGTTTTCCTTTCTTATCTAAGAGTGCTCTTACCCAAAACGTTTGGGGTTCTGTTGAGCTCTCTGTGTTTTCCTTTTTGTTTCGCTCCACTAACAGGAGTTAGATAAGCGTATAGCTTATTTCTTTGTTTTCGCTCGGAGATCGAGTTCCTCGTTCTTATCGCGAGGTTATTTGTGTTTTGTTATTTTCCTCTATTCCACTACGGATTATTGTCCGTCGGTGGTGTTCTTTCGAACATTTTCAGTTTGCTCAGCTATCGCATCTGGACTTCCAATATTCCCTCTGTGTCTCTGACACAGAGATCCCCTCACAGAACATGGAAGCCACAGGGGAAGTTCCAGCGATAGTTGCAAATATGAAAGGAGTTATAGCTACTCAGGAGGCAGTCCTGGCGGAACAGAGAGAGAGTGTTCGTTCTCTGCAATATTCGCAACAAGCGTTGCATGAGCAGATGCAACTGTAGGCAATAGCTCTGCGAGAATTGTCAGAGAGTATCCGGACTCTCTCTCTCAGGGCAGATCCGCCCCCAGTCGCACAAGCACATACACTGGCCACTCCCCCGTCATTTCCACCTAACGCTAGGGAACCGAGACTCGAACTCCCATTGCGATATAGCGGGGAAGCAGGAAAGTGTCAGGGTTTTTTAACGCAGTGCTTAATTTTTTTTTAAATACAGCCCTCGCGGTTTTGTGCACAGGAATCAAAAGTCGCTTTTATTCTGTCTCTTTTAACTGGAAATGCTCTCGCATGGGCTGACCCACTGATCAGGGCAGATTCACCAATCATGAGTAACACAGAGGGGCTTATGGCGGAGATGGTGTCAGTTTTTGATCAAGACGTTTCTGGCAAGGAAGCTGCCATGCGTTTGACCCGTCTTCGTCAGGGCACCGACACCGTGGCGGCCTTTGCAATTACTTTCCGTGCTCTCGCGGGGGTGACAGGATGGGCCGATGAGCCTCTTTGTGCACTGTTCCTGAATCCCAATCAGAACCCATAAAAGACGCCATTGCGGGTATCGAACCACCCGCTACATTCGGGGCTCTGGTGTCTGCAGCTATTCGGTTAGACAACCGGTTTAGAGAGAGAGAGAAGGAGAGGGCTGATAAGGGTTTAAAACATCGCCCAGCCCGTTACTCTTCCTCTCCCACGCCAGCGCCGTCTCGCTTTCCGTTTTTAGCTCCCACTAAGCAGGAGGAGTCCATGCAGGTCGATAGCTCCTCCATGCGCGAAACAGGGGATGCTAAGTCTCGCGAGTGGTGGTGTATGTACTGTAAGAGGAGGGGTCATTTAAAGGACCACTGTCCCAAACTTTCGGGAAAAGAGGGGTCTCGCTAGGGGAACCGAGTCGCCTTGCGGGACGAAATTTAAATTACCCTCGGACCTTCCTCCTGGTTGAATTACGCTGGAACGACCGGCGGATTCACTGCAAAGCGTTTATTGATTCCGGGGCGGTTGAGTGCCTCGTCGATTCCGACTGGGTTAAATCCCACAAGATTCCCACCCACCCTCTTTCTCTTCCTCGCCTTGTTACGGCGTTGGATGGCCGCCCGCTAGGCACAGGCACTATTTCCCGGGTTACCGCCGCCATACGCATGCGCGTTCCGTATCGAGAGCATACGGAGGAGGTTAAATTTTTTTTAGTGGAGTCCCCAGCTTATCCGCTGGTTTTGGGTCATTCCTGGCTTACTCGCCATAACCCACATATTAATTGGGGGGGGGCGGGGCCCGTTATTCGTCAGTGGGGGCCCGGATGTAAACGCCACTGTTCTGCCTCCAGGCTGTTTCTGTCGGGAGGAAGGGGTGATGATTGTGCTGAGTCTGACTCAGAGAGTGATGACTCCGTTAAACAGGAGTTATTTTATGCTCCCTCCGAGAATGGAGAGGAGAGTTTAGATTGGGATCACTCTGGAGAGCAACCTCATGCGTGGCAGGAGTTGACGTCTGAATCAGAGATCGACTGGGAGATTCACTCTGTCTCGGACACAGAGGAGTTTGAAGTGGGAGGGGCGCTCGAATTTCAGCTTCCCGCTAATGTCCCTAAACTATACGCCGATCTTGCAGAGACATTCAGCAAACAACGGTCCACTTCACTTCCACCTCACAGACCTTATGACTGCGCCATAGAGCTATACCCGGGCACTACCCCCTCTAGAGGGTCTCTTTACTCCTTATCCATTCCGGAGAGCACATCTATGCGTAAATATATTGAGGAGGCCTTGGCTAATGGGTTCATTAGACCTTCCACCTCGCCTGCAGGGGCGGGTTTTTTTTTTTGTTAAAAAAAAAGATGGAGGTCTCAGACCCTGTATTGACTACAGGTCCCTTAACGACATAACGGTGAAGAACAGGTACCCCCTTCCTCTTATGAACTCCGCCTTCGAGCGTCTTCAGGGGGCGTCTGTTTTCACGAAACTGGACTTACGTAACGCCTATAACCTCGTTCGAATTCGTGAAGGCGATGAATGGAAGACCGCTTTTAACACGCACAGCGGCCACTACGAATATCTCGTTATGCCGGTCGGGCTCACTAGCGCCCCCTCGGTGTTTCAGGCGTTAGTTAACGATGTGCTGAGGGAGATGCTGGAGAGATTCGTCTTTGTTTATCTTGACGATATTTTAATATTTTCGCCCGATCTTACCACACATGTCGGTCACGTTCGTCAGGTTCTTTCGGCTCTTCTCAAGGCCCAATTATTTGTAAAAGCAGAGAAGTGCGTCTTTCACACTGGCTCTGTGTCATTTTTGGGTTTCATTATAAAGGAGGGGAAGGTACTGATGGATCCGGAGAAGGTTTCCGCGGTAAAAAACTGGCCCACGCCGTCTTCCATAAAACAGATACAACGTTTTTTAGGGTTTGCAAATTTTTATCGGCGATTTATTCGCAATTTTAGTGCGGTAGCAGCGCCTATTACTGCACTTACTAAAAAAAATTCCAAGGCGGGGGCAGCTTTCACGGAATTGAAGAGAAGATTCACTTCCGAACCCATCCTGGTCACACCCAACCCCTCCCTTCCCTTTGTGGTAGAGGTGGACGCCTCCGAGCTAGGCGCCGGGGCCATTCTGTCCCAATGCTCGCCACTTGACCACAAGATGCACCCCTGCGCGTATTTCTCTCGTGTCCTAACATCGGCGGACAGGAATTACGACGTAGGGGATTGAGAATTGCTTGCGGTCAAGTTGGCTTTGGAGGAGTGGCGCCATTGGCTCGAAGGAGCGGAACATCCGTTTACGGTTTGGACCGACCATAAAAATCTGGAGTATGTTCAGCTGGCTAAGAGGCGCAATTCACGGCAAGCGCGGTGGGCGCTGTTCTTTTTAAGATTAAATTTTATCATTACATATCGCCCCGGGTCCAAGAACGTAAAACCTGACGCTCTCTCGCGGATTTACGACCGCTCTGAGACTGACTCTGTTCCTGAGCCGATTATCGCCACTGACCTCGTTGTTGCCCCGGTTATATGGGAGGTTGAGGCAGCGGTGCAAAGAGCCTTGCGCTTGGACCCAGGTCCAGGTGGGGCACCGGCCAACTGTCTTTTCGTGCCTCCTCGTCTTAGGTCTCGGGTGCTCCAATGGGGTCACGCCTCCCAACTCACCGGTCACCCCGGTGTTCATCGTACTAGGGATTTTTTATCCCGGCGTTTTTGGTGGCCTAGTCTGGAGAGGGACGTACGCTCATTTGTCGCGGCTTGTCGGATGTGGTGTCCGATCGCGGCCCTCAGTTCGCCGCCAAGTTTTGGCGGGCGTTTTGCTCTTTGCTGGGGGCTTCGGTTAGTCTGTCTTCCGGTTTTCACCCGGAGACTAACGGCCAGACAGAGCGTACGAATCAGACTCTGGAGAGTACTCTTCGCTGCCTTGCCGCGTCCAAGCCCACCTCCTGGAGTCGTCACCTCGCCTGGGCTGAGTACGCTCATAACACGCTGCGTAACGCCTCCACCGGCCTCTCACCCTTCGAAGCTCAGCTGGGTTATCAACCACCTCGTTTTCCTGAGCTGGAGAAGGAGGTGGAGGTGCCCTCCGCAGGATTTTTCGTTCGGAGGTGTCGGTCGATCTGGAGACAAGTGCGTTTGTCTCTCATAAGGGCATCGGCTAAATAAAAAGCCACGGCTGATAGGCATCGTGGAGCCGCACCACCCTATAGAGTTAGTCAGTGGGTTTGGCTTTCTACGCGTGACCTTCCGTTGCGGGTCGAGTCCCGCAAACTCGCCCCTCGTTTTGTGGGACCCTTCAAGATCATAAAGAAGATCAATCCAGTCACTTTTCGACTGCAACTGCCGCGCTTAATGCGCATCCACCCCACGTTTCACGTCTCCCGTTTAAAACCAGTGCTCGTCAGTCCCCTCGCCCCGGTGGAGAGACCACCTCCGCCTCCCCGACTCATTAAGGGGGGTCCGGCTTATACCGTTCGGCGCATTGTGGCCGAGAGACGTGTGGGCAGAGGGTGGCAGTTCCTCGTAGACTGGGAGGGCTACGGTCCAGAGGAACGTTGCTGGGTTCCATCAAGAAACATCCTGGACCCTCAGTTAATCACCGACTTCCGCAGAGATAAGGTTGTGGAAACGTCCGGTGCCGTTCCTTAGAGGGGGGGTCCTGTCATGGATGGTTTTTTATTTTTTTTGTGTATTTTATTTTTTTTGTGTAGAAAACATTGCAACGTACAAAGGTTAGGCAATTATAAGCTACTTAGCTTCAGCCTTAACCTTTTCGGTCATTCTTATGTGATTAATGATGTCTAGAGATCTTTATCTCTAGTTGATGTACTGTGAAATATGATCGAAATAAATAATGAAATGAAATGAAATGAAAATGAATGATCTTGCCTTCCTTCTCTTATCTCCGCGTCCTCTTTATTCTTTTTTGTCGTTACTGGTAATCTATCGGATTTTCCTTTGTTCTGCGACGGGGTTTTGCTTTCGCCTCGTCATTAGTAAGTTCACCTGTGATTAATTTCCGTTGACTATTTATACTCCGCTTCCTGCCTCTCTCGTTGCTTCCATGTTATTCCACGTAACATTCGAGCCGGTACAAGAGGTATAGGAGGTTAGTTAGAAAAAGCTAGTTTAAAAAGAAAGGTTAGGAAGTTTAGAAAGTAAGTTCTCTTTTTTCGCTCTCAGTTCAGAGCAGAGGCTTTTCGTTTCTTTTGGTTTTCCTTTCTTATCTAAGAGTGCTCTTACCCAAAACGTTTGGGGTTCTGTTGAGCTCTCTGTGTTTTCCTTTTTGTTTCGCTCCACTAACAGGAGTTAGATAAGCGTATAGCTTATTTCTTTGTTTTCGCTCGGAGATCGAGTTCCTCGTTCTTATCGCGAGGTTATTTGTGTTTTGTTATTTTCCTCTATTCCACTACGGATTATTGTCCGTCGGTGGTGTTCTTTCGAACATTTTCAGTTTGCTCAGCTATCGCATCTGGACTTCCAATATTCCCTCTGTGTCTCTGACACAGAGATCCCCTCACAGTGTTCATTATGGTTTAAAAATGTTAACTGAGATCACCAAATACATTAATAAATAGTTAATAAAGATTATAGTAACATTAAGGCATACACCCAAAAAAGGTCATCAAACTATTTGAAGCAAATAGTTGCAATATTTATTTCAGAATATTGGTTTATAGGTTATGCACCTTTGGAAAGCAGTGGAATCATGGTGTTTTTGGAGAACACTTACAAATCATTCATATCCATCATGATAAACTATTTTGTTACCTGTTTAGGAGAGGTGTGGCATTTTGTTATGAAACAGAAATACTTAGAAATTCGCCCTTTATAAAGACTTTACCATTTAATGAAATGGCTTAAGTGGGGACTTAATTATATACCCTATAGTGTTTAACATGAACTTTAATCTTTATTAACATTTATTACTGTATTTGTCGATCCAAGTTAACATTTATAAACCTTAATGAAAACAATTAACTGTTAATTAATGAACAGTATTAATTCATGCTGATTAGTGTACCCTTATTGTAAAGTGGTACCACATTTTTAAAAAGTGGATAGGCCAGCTCCTTGTATTCTTTATCTCTAAAATAAATGTATTCAATGTACTTCTCCAGTAGCTACAGTGGAAATCATTCACAACATGCAAAATTTTGATCATCCAAAATCAAAGACTGTCATTGTTCTAAGGTAGGTTTATAGTCGTGAAAGTAGCTCACAAAAATGTCACATGGATGTCAGAATATGAGAGCCTACATGATAGCCTACAAATCATTAATAACCTATCACTTGCAGCACACATTATCAATTCCACATGCATTAACGTAAAATCTGTTCGTTTTGTATGTCCACATGCATTCAATAGAATATAAGCATATAGCTAGGATGGTACAGACGATTTAGACGTATTTTCAAACTTTCTGATTGAATATTTGAGAATTACTGACATAGCTAGTATGTCTAGCTAGCTAGATATCTAGCTAGAAATTGCTGCATGTTTTAGCTAGCTAGCTCTCTTATAAATTGGAATAATTAGCTGGCTAGCTGAAATTGCATAAAATCACTTTACAATTGTCATGGTCCGTGAGTTATTTTTCCTTTTCCGCTGCGGTTCTTGTCCTTTTTCTCCGGTTGAGAATCTATCGGAATTTTTCTATGTTCCATTCCGGGGTTTTGCTTCACCTTGCTTATTATTCGTTACATTGAGCTAGGTATAGCTAGGTACAAGCGACCTTGTGATATTAAAACTTTGTTTTATGTTCACGAGAGACTTGCTTCTTAGTATTAGGATTTACGTAGAGAAATATTCCTTGTTGAAGCTATTCTGTTCAATTTACTCCCTGCTGTTCTCACTGAGGCAGTCTCCTTTGTTTTCGTTTGTTTGTTTCACCTTCTGCCGGCCGTTTTAGTGTTACGTGCCGAAGGTGTTTCTTTTCTTTTCGGTTTCCCCGTTTAAGCTCTAGTATTGAGCTCGGGAGACTTTGTTTGGTGCTCTCACTCGTGTTTTCGAGTTTGCCCTATTTTTCTGGGTTGATTATCATTTGGCTGTTAGCTACTAGGATTATTCCTTTTAATTTTTTACCCATTAGCAGTTTAAGCTCCTTTAGTGGTTCTCACCTTTGTGGGTGACTTGTTCTGATTCCCCTTCCCGTCGCATTTGATTCTCTGTTACTGAAACCATTACAACAATTGCAAACATTGAAGACAATATCAGACGTACAGTCCATTCACAATAACATTTGGCAAGCTGTTATAACGTTGTAAATGCAGAAATACATATTTTTGTACAGTAGACTACAATACAACATAACTGAGTATCAACATTTCTTTACAGGATTGAATATGTTTTCAACTGTCAAACTGTTAGTGTTGCTGTGTGCCACACCTGAAATGCTCCCACATGCTGACAAAATATTTTGTTGATCCCTCTGTCTGCTATTTGTGAACGGATTGTATTTGTTGTGCAGAGTTATAATTATTTAGAATCATTATGACTGTGATTGACCCCCTCCCCCCGCCTACTCGGTGGTTTCTAGGCCATGCTGTAGAGAGTGCAAGATGCAGTGTGCAGTGTTGAGCAATGCCCTGGGTGTTAAGATGCAGGGTGGAAACATATGGCTAATCTTCCAGGTCACGACTGACACTTTTATCTTTTCCCACTCTGTGTCTCCTAGTGTTTGATGTGAAATTAGTCCAGGAATAACTAATTTTTTATTTTGCCGAATCTGGCTCACAGAAGGAACTTTGTTGTAGTCCTAGGAGGCAAACAATGCTGCAAGGAAAATAACCTAATGAAAGCCTTTGATCCTGAAAGATATTAGCGAGAGCGAGGGGGGAAAAAAACAGTAAAGTTGCTAAAAATCCAACTTGGAATCAAAATGCAAATTGCCCTTGCATATTTTTATCCCTTCTCTCTTCCTTTCTTCCTTTTAAAATAATAATTTCAGTTTTGTTTGTACTAGTTTTAACCTGCTGCAATATGGAAGGCTTTTCTTGCATTGGAATGTCATTCAATATTTACCTCACAAAATATTAAATTTGATGGAAGTTAGCAAGCAAAAAAAAAAGTGTGTATGTGTGAGTGTGTCTGTGAATGTTTGTGTGTGTGTGTGTGTGTGTGTGTGTGTGTGTGTGTGTGTGTGTGTATATAACCCTGAATGCATTTTCTACAGTGACATTTCTTCTGGGGTTCTTTACATTGTGATTTCTTCAACTCTTTGATACTTTTGAATTTGATGATAACTCTCTCCAGAGCCAAACTGATATTGTGAGAAACTTTGGTGGAATATTAGCGATGGTTTTAAAACAAAGTCAATGCAGATGATTTGAGTACTTTGAGCACATATTTGCATCTGGGCTTTTGTGCATTTTCTTACAGCAGTTTCTAACATCTCAGACTATGACTATGAGGTATATGCAAGGTGTTCTCACAGAGCCATCTGCTGATTGCCATTATTTATCTGATTAATCAAAACTGCTTTTGATCTCGATGCGCAATTACAATCTGCAATGATCAACTCAACAGCAGTCCAACGTCAGCCGGGAGGATACACACAGTTCCTCTCCAACGCTGACTGTGCATACAGAGTCTGAGGCAAGCCTGCACTGCTGCTGGACTGACTGACCAGGGGTGCTGCCAGGAAAGGGTTAACGCCGTACCTCCAATTTCTTTCTTTCTTTCTTTCTTTCTTTCTTTTTTCTTTTTTTCTTTTTTTCTTTCTTTCTTTCTTTTTTTCTTTCTTTCTTTCCATTTCTCACCATTCCGCTAAAGCAAATAAAGAGATCCTGAAGAGGTGGCGGGGTTGGCGGCAGGCCCCCTGAAATGTAAAGTGCGCGCAATCACTCAGATACAAGTGGCACCGCTAAAAATTGCCTTCATATATCAGCTTATGGTTTACAGGCGGTGGCAGAGAGGACGCTAAAGGTCAGGGGGGAAAACATATAGACGTGTCAAGCCGCGCGCTCCGAGTGCCAGAGGTGTAGGATGATAGGAGGTGAGATGGGCTCTGCTGGGACTGAATAAGTGCTTGATGGGGCAGGATTTTTTTAAGGAGCGGCGTGCAGGCGTCAGCACGGGCACCCAGGTACACCACAGCTCTAACCTCTTCTGCCGACCCCCGGTGACAAGACAGATAGCTCCATTCATCTATGGGTGAGCAGCGCGAGAGCGCGGCATTTTTCACTCTAAGCCCTGCATGTATTTGTTCTCCAGCAGGAGTGTCAGCGGCCTGAATGCCCTGATCTGTCATATGCCCACAGCCTTTATAGACCTGGGCATGGGACAGGAAGGGAGAGACAAGGAAGCACAATGTACCCGCACACACACACACACACACACACTCACACACACACACACACACACACACACACACGCACACACACACTCAGGTACGCACGCACACACACACACACACACACACACACACACACACACACACACACACACACACACACACACACACACACACGCACACACATGTATGCTCATACACACACACACACACACACACATGTATGCACATACTCACACACATGTATGCATTCACGCACACACAGTCCTAAATTAACTATTTGGCTTAAAAAAGAAATTTTTTACCGGCCAAAATAATGAAATTGCACTGTATCATGTAAGGTGGTCACCGATGCAATTTTCAATCAATTCAATCAGCAAAATAACCATTCCCCACCGCAAAAACCATTTAAAATGAGAAATAGAACACTTTTACGATTTAACGCAAAAAAAGATAATTTATTAAAGGATGGGCTTAGCCATTCTAAACAATTGCCTTAGATATTAAAAGCATACTATCCAGGAGTTTTAGTCTTGCTGTGGTCCTGTGTTTATAAACAAAGAAGTCTCCATCTCCATCCTCAGCCCCACCCACTCACCTCAGCCCCACACACTCACCTCTGCCTCACACACTCACCTCAGCCCCACCCACTCACCTCAGCCCCACCCACTCACCGCAGGAAACACCCTCTGCGGTATTTGAATGAGCCCTGTCGGCTTGTTGTTTCGCTTCGTTATGACTCTGCGGTATTTGAATGAGCCCTGTCGGCTTGTCGTTTCGCTTCCTTGTGACTCTGCGGTATTTGAACGAGCCCTGTCGGCTTGTCGTTTCGCTTCCTTGTGACTCTGCGGTATTTGAACGAGCCCTGTCGGCTTGTTGTTTCGCTTCGTTGTACTTGTGCTTCTTCACCTCCGCCATTGCAGCAGCTAGCTAGACTAGCTATAATCACAGGAGAAAGAGTGCCACACCCGGAAAAATCCCAAACACGTCTTAAAAAAAATAGAGACAGGAGAGGAACACGGATTTGGCAAATGTGCGCAAAGACTGAGATTGCCAGTTTATTACACTGAGCCCTCTAATGTAAAACAAAATTTTTTGTTTCAAAACCAATCTCAATGGCATTTCACAGGTGGACTACAACTGTTATGTTCTGAGATCTGAGTTCTGTCTGTGTTTTGTATTTTTTCCTTGTTTAATTATTCTGAGTATATATTTATGTTTCTGATTATTTGTGGTTTCACTATTCTGTGTTTTGTATTTATGTCACTCCCTGTCTTCGTCACACTTTTCGGGAGTCTGTGGTGTTTTCGGTTTTCCCTGTATTTCATCTCTTATTCCTTCCTTCATACTAACTACTTACAATGGGGGAAATAAGTATTGGACACGTCAACAATTTTATTATCAAACATATTTCCAATGTAGCTATTCACATGAGATTTTGACCAGACATTGGTATTCACTCAATAAAACTACACAGCTAAAGAAATTGTAACGTTCCAATTCTTTAAAAAAGTTATGTGCAATAAAGTGAAATGACACAGGAAAAAAGTATTGAACACGCTAAATTAAATGTGGTAGAAAAGCCATATTTTTTATATTTGGTTGCATATCCTTTGCATGCCATGACTTTATGATGTCTGTGACCCAACAACATCAAAAGGCTCTTGATATCTTATTTGCTGGTACTCTTACAAGCGATACTATAACAGCTCTGCATTTGAATGGATCTCTATGGGAATTGGGGGGTGAGACAAGATTTAGCTGTAAATTACACTGGAACAGTATAGAACACATGGTTGGCTAAGTGGCTCTAAGTCATCAAGGGTCTGATGTATTAAACAAGCCTTTAACCATCACTCTGCTGCCAGAAATACAGTAGATATGGATGGATAACTTGAAGGGTTTCTTCTCCTGACTTATTTTTCCATAGAGTTCAATAGGAAAATATGTCAGGAGAAACAACCCTTAAAGTGATCCTTCCATATCTACTGTATTTCTGGCAGCAGAATGATGGTTAAAGGCTTGTTTAATACATCAGACCCTTGATGACTTAGAGCCAACCATGTGTTCTATCTTGTTCCAGTGTAATTTACAGCTAAATCTTGTCCCACCCCCCAATTCCCATAGAGATCCATTCAAATGCAGAGCTGTTATAGTATCGCTTGTAAGAGTACCAGCAAATAAGATATCAAGAGCCTTTTGATGTTGTTGGGTCACAGACATCATAAAGTCATGGCATGCAAAGGATATGCAACCAAATATAAAAAATATGGCTTTTCTACCACATTTAATTTAGCGTGTTCAATACTTTTTTCCTGTGTCATTTCACTTTATTGCACATAACTTATTTTAAGAATTGGAACATTACAATTTCTTTAGCTGTGTAGTTTTATTGAGTTAATTCCAATGTCTGGTCAAAATCTCATGTGAATAGCTACATTGGAAATATGTTTGATAATAAAATTGTTGACGTGTCCAATACTTATTTCCCCCATTGTAATTGTAAATAATACTAATTAACTAACAACCACTAATATCTTATAATTAGGGTCTACTAATCTACTAATGACTAACTTGTATATAATACTAATCTACTAACACCATAGAATCAGGGTTTTCTACTAATCTACTAATGTCTCTTTCCTCACTGCAGCTGTCTCTCGTTCTGCCTGTTGTATCACTAATTATCTTTCTTTGGTTTCTCTATTATCTACAGCTGACTCTCGTTTCCTCTTTCCATTCCCTTATTGTATGCACTTGCCCAGTTCATGTTCAAGTCTGTTATGTGTGAATCAGTTCCGTGTATTGCGTGTTCCCTTATTATTTTATTATTGCGTTCCTGATTGTTTCATTACGTGTACCTGTTTGTCAATTGCCCTTCCCGGTTCCTCACACCTGATCTTCATTGTTTCTTGTTTCCCTCAGTGTATTTATACCTTGTGCATTCAGTCTTTTGTTGTGAGTTCCTCAACCTTTATAGTATCGTTGTTGAGGTCGAGTTTTCAGAGTTTAGTGTTTGTTCCTCGTCTGTTATTTTGGTTTATTTTTCGTGCCTTATTGATTTCCTGTTTTTAAAAAAAAATACTTCTGCCCGTGTTCTCGCGACCCTGATTTCTGGACTGTTTTGGTACCTCTGCCGTGCCTTTCCGATTTCGACCTCCGCTTGTTTTGTTACTATTCTGTGGATTCTGATTTCTGTACTGCTACCTGACATTAAACTTTGTTTTTTTGTACTCCTGCCTGCTACCGGGTCTCTATTTCCACCGGTCAACAAAGCTATGGGCTTACCAAATACTGATTTTACTATAGCTATGTTACACAATTACAAAAACTTATTTTGTGCAAACATAACTCAATTTAAATTCAACACATCCTGAGACAAGACTCATTCTGTTGGTTATTTTGAGACATAAGTGCTTGTTATCCTTTCATGGCTGTAGACAAAATTCTAAGTGCCTAGACTTAACATGGGAGAAACAATGGCTAACTTATAAATCAGGCTAGCTTCTCAACATTAGAATAATTCCATCATTCTAAAGTTTTAAACAAACACGACAACAATGACACTGCGTGGTAGAGATCATTATGTCTGGCAGCCGCTGCAGGTAGGCACACCGACATTCAAACGTTAGCTAGCCTGTGATAAATGGGGTTGTAATGTTTCCTAGCGAACGAGTGTAAAAAAAATACTGACTGGCTAGCATGGTACTTAAATGTTGAGTTTGTTTTTGGTCTATAGACTGTAATGTTAGCCTATATCAATAAATTGAAAATTGTTGATCTTCAGGGGGGTATAATTACTACGAAGCAGGATCGAGTTTACTGGGTGACTGCACTGAGCAAAACCCGGAATAACTATTTTTTTGTCAGTTTTGGCTAATTGAACTAACTTATAACGTTAGACAAAATGATGTTTTAATGTTTTTCTGTACACGTGATCATCGTTTAGTGACAGTCTCTTCATTTTATGTGGTGGTTCGATGCTAGGAAAATATCTCCATATTGGAATCTGAATCTTTAGCTGGTCAGTTTTAGTTGCTAACAAACCAAGAGATGTTCTTCAGTATTTCTGCTATACTATAATTCAGTCAGAAAGCCGGCTGCTTGTGAGCACAAAATGCATGAACTTCAACTGAAGTGATGAACAAGCTACGGTGTCTCTAGAGGACCAAGTGACTGCGTCTCTCTGCGATTTTATTTTCCTCAACCCAAAATTAAGATGATCTTACCTAAAAATAAAAATGTGGGTTCCGTTTTCTTTTTAAATTCCAGTGGCGGGTTGTTCTGTATGATTTACCCACCAGAAATAATATTTACCTGCATTTGGCACTTGATGGGTGTTACTTTTGTACCCTGCTAATACATGCACATACACACACATGTCCACACATATGCACACACACACACACACACACACACAGATACACGCACACACACAGACACACACACACGTACACCCACACGCAGCATATGTAATTCATATGTAATAACACACACACAGATAATTCAGTGGACAGAAACTCACTCCGAACTGGTCAAAAGGTAAATATTCTATACAAAAACAACAATGCAATCTGTGCATGTGAGCATGCGCGCAACCTGACTGATTTCATTATGTAAATTCATATTAATCCCATGCAAATTACTGTGAAATGTTGGGGTTCACAGTTCTCAGATGGACAGCTGGACAAACAAAAAGAACGGTTTATCTTTGCTTCTTGTGAATGAAGGCAGCGATTAAGACGTTTCTCGAAAAGTTTGGGTGCCTGAGCTTGGCCCTTATCCTCTTCGCCGTCCCCTTCCGTAACATTAAGTGTGTACAATTTTGTGAGGTGAGCTTGTTTCTTCCTCCTTGTCTCCTGCAGTGAGCATATATTGATCCCTGTTTACAGCTATAATCCCTTCAAATTCATCCTCCGTCACTGTGGTCTCATGTATTGATCGTGCCGTACCGATGGCTCTTTGTACGATGGAGCGTGTTGTAAACCAGCTGATCTGGCGCAAGGCCGCATTTTCTCCCTCATTTACTCCCCGTAGCGTTTCTTAACTTTGTTTTGATATTTTCCACATGGTTTGGGATGTGGTTTTCGCATCCATTTTAAAGGTTTGTTTTTGCAAAAGGACTTGCCTCAGTCAGGTGATGGGGGTGGCGGTGTGGGAGGTGTGCAAGTTGACCAAGAGAGAAATAAAGTTCAATCAATGTGTTAAATGGCAGTGACTCACTAGCGCAGGGAAGAGACTGAGGACAGCACAATTAACGTACTCTGATGTGGGGGGGGGGGGGTATTCCTGTGATAATCAAAAATCAATCAAGCAATCAGTCATCCATGATCAGCAGCAAATGTTTTAAAAAATCTAAGCTTGCTTTTCTTTCACCATGGAAGTAATAGTCAATACCCCCCCGCAATAAACAAGATTTAACACCCTTTGGAAACTCCTATTCGACAGTCCTTTGCATTTTTGTGTCATGATGCAAGTCCCAAATGACTGTGAATGTCAAATTAAACCGTAATGTGTCTTATGCATTATTTTGGTTTTTTTTACACGGAAAACGATGCAAAATGGAAACAGAGAATTGGTTGAACTGGCGGAGATTTTAAAGCTTGTGTGGCTTTGTTTGGCTGAACATGCTGTAGTTCTGTGCAGGGAATCATTGGGGTGTATATTTCTATGATTAAATGTTTAGTGCAGGACCATGTGTATGTATGCTGTGTTGGCCACACTCCTGAACACTGTGACTCAGCATAGAGCCCACCTTCTTTTTCTGAATCACTAATACACACGAGCATGCAGGCATGCATGTTAGTAGACACACACACACACACACACACACACACACACACACACACAGGCACGCACACACACACACGCTCACACACACAGACACACAGACACAGACGCACGCACACACAAAAAAACGCATGCACACACACACTCAGTTGCAGGGGAAATCGGCTAATGGAATCGATTAAACAGCAGAAATAATTTAATGTGCTGTATGAATTGAAATAATTGGGCAAATATCACCTTTGATGTAACAACTCGAAAGATCTCATAAATTCCAGAAATCCTTTGCAATAGGGGCCCAGTGTTTACAATTTGACTATTGCATGCCGTTGCATTGCAGTTGTCCCCATTTGACTGAAAAGGCAGATGTTTTGTCAGTAAGGCCACAGTCCCCACACATCATATGGAAAGCACTTGTCATGGAGAGAGAACAGGCTGGTAACTGGGCTGGTGATTGGTAGCACAGAATTTGGTGCATATCCATGACTGATGCTTGAAGCACTAAATATTGTATACATCATATTGTACACTTGCATCAAATTGGATATTCAAATCTCACCTAATTCTTGCAGTTCCTTCAGCAGAATATTTGGAAATTGAGAATATGAATTTTATTTTCAAAAAAAGTTAATTAACAGTGGGGAGAAAATGAGTGTCCTTGTCAGATTAATAGTTTAAAACGGGCGTTTGCAGTGTGGCGGGCTTGGCAAAGTGAAACTGGACTGTAAGGCTGAGAGAGCCCTTCATTTATTTTGTCAGTTTTTTCCCCTTTTCTTGCATTGCACATGCAAATAGATCTGGGTGCAAGGTGGCATGGTTATCTCTCTTTCCATCGATAAATAAATGGCTCCAGCGGACCACGGGGCTCTGCTAATTTTCCAGCCCACTGAGGTAGCTTTTATTCCAGAAGCACCTCTGCCTGTCCATCATACTCTCGCTAGGCTCTGCCTTCACTGTTCCACTCTCAGTTTCAGTCCTATTTTCAGCGCGACCCCCCCCCCCCCCACACACACACACCACCCCTCCAAATTCCCCCACTCTCCACCCGCTCTCCACACATTTGGTAGTTAAATGCAAAACAATGCTGGTCCTAATGTTCTGCTGTCCTTTTCAGGATTTTAATTCAGTTCCCGTGAGGTACGAGGCCAATGCATTAAAGGCCAGGCACTAATATTTCCGGGCCTATCTAATCTCCTGATATTAAGTTCCATTTAACCATTGGGATATGCAGATAAGAATTATGCCTCCTTCGGTGGCTAGTGGGGAGTGTGGTCCGGGGACAGTATAGGCTTTTCCCCCCCACTCTTCCCTGAAGGAGATTAATGGTTAAAAAATTAAGCCTGTCTGTGGAACGTGACCCTATGTCCTTCTCCCCGAGTGATGAAGCACCGCGCTGAGTCCTTTGGCCTGGGAAGGCTCCTGGTGCCATCTGCACATCGTGTGCGGGTTTCCAGGACGAATCCACTGCCCCGGAGCAAACGCTGCCAGTGGTTGAAGCTGACCCTCCCCTGTCCTAAGCTGCAAACTCCAGAGCAGTAAAATCCAACGTCATTCATTTGAAATTTTTTTCACACGGCTTATGGTTTTAAGGTCGCCTGAGGCACATTGGGCTGAACAGACGCAGTGACACGCTGTACGCATCGCATTCTTTACCTCACATAATTCAAATCAATGTTGGGGTCTATTGCATTTTACTTTGGTGGGTTCTTGTGAATGCCCCATTTTTCAATTCATGAATTGAATTTCAGTTCGGTTTCTTGAATTGGCTGAATTGAAATGGTACTGACCCCACCCTTGGTTTGGATATTCTCAGCAGAAAGGCAAAACATTCAGGGTGAAATAAAAGATTAAGCAGAGAAGGTAGAGTGTTAGAAAAAAGCGAGTGCAGTGAGTTTGGCACCACTAGAGAAGGTAGAGTGTTAGTGAAAGGTGAGTGCAGTGAATTTGGCACCACTAGAGAAGGTAGAGTGTTAGTGAAAGGTGAATTTGGCAGCACTAGAGAAGGTAGAGTGTTAGTGAAAGGTGAGTGCAGTGAGTTTGGCACCACTAGAGAAGGTAGAGTGTTAGTGAAAGGTGAATTTGGCACCACTAGAGAAGGTAGAGTGTTAGTGAAAGGTGAGTGCAGTGAGTTTGGCACCACTAGAGAAGGTAGAGTGTTAGTAAAACGTGAATTTGGCACCACTAGAGAAGGTAGTGTTAGTGAAAGGTGAGTGCAGTGAGTTTGGCACCACTAGAGAAGGTAGAGTGTTAGTGAAAGGCGAGTGCAGTGAATTTGGCACCACTAGAGAAGGTAGAGTGTTAGTGAAAGGTGGATGCAGTGAGTTTGGCACCACTAGAGAAGGTAGAGTGTTAGTGAAAGGTGAGTGCAGTGAGTTTGGCACCACTAGAGAAGGTAGAGTGTTAGTGAAAGGTGAATTTGGCACCACTAGAGAAGGTAGAGTGTTAGTGAAAGGTGAGTGCAGTGAGTTTGGCACCACTAGAGAAGGTAGAGTGTTAGTGAAAGGTGAGTGCAGTGAGTTTGGCACCACTAGAGAAGGTAGAGTGTTAGTGAAAGGTGAATTTGGCACCACTAGAGAAGGTAGAGTGTTAGTGAAAGGTGAGTGCAGTGAGTTTGGCACCACTAGAGAAGGTAGAGTGTTCGTGAAAGGTGAGTGCAGTGAGTTTGGCACCACTAGAGAATGTAGAGTGTTAGTGAAAGGTGAATTTGGCACCACTAGAGAAGGTAGAGTGTTAGGGAAAGGTGAGTGCAGTGAGTTTGGCACCACTAGAGAAGGTAGAGTGTTAGTGAAAGGTGAGTGCAATGAGTTTGGCACCACTAGAGAAGGTAGAGTGTTAGTGAAAGGTGAGTGCAGTGAATTTGGCACCACTAGAGAAGGTAGAGTGTTAGTGAAAGGTGAATTTGGCACCACTAGAGAAGGTAGAGTGTTAGTGAAAGGTGAGTGCAGTGAGTTTGGCACCACTAGAGAAGGTAGAGTGTTAGTGAAAGGTGAATTTGGCACCACTAGAGACGGTAGAGTGTTAGTGAAAGGTGAGTGCAGTGAGTTTGGCACCACCAGAGAAGGTAGAGTGTTAGTGAAAGGTGGGTGCAGTGAGTTTGGCACCACTAGAGAAGGTAGAGTGTTAGTGAAAGGTGGGTGCAGTGAGTTTGGCACCACTAGAGAAGGTAGAGTGTTAGTGAAAGGTGAGTGCAGTGAGTTTGGCACCACTGGAGAAGGTAGAGTGTTAGTGAAAGGTGAATTTGGCACCACTAGAGAAGGTAGAGTGTTTGTGAAAGGTGAGTGCAGTGAGTTTGGCACCACTAGAGAAGGTAGAGTGTTCGTGAAAGGTGAGTGCAGTGAGTTTGGCACCACTAGAGAAAGTAGAGTGTTAGTGAAAGGTGAATTTGGCACCACTAGAGAAGGTAGAGTGTTAGGGAAAGGTGAGTGCAGTGAGTTTGGCACCACTGGAGAAGGTAGAGTGTTAGTGAAAGGTGAATTTGGCACCACTAGAGAAGGTAGAGTGTTAGTGAAAGGTGAGTGCAGTGAGTTTGGCACCACTGGAGAAGGTAGAGTATTAGTGAAAGGTGAGTGCAGTGAGTTTGGCACCACTAGAGAAAGTAGAGTGTTAGTGAAAGGTGAATTTGGCACCACTAGAGAAGGTAGAGTGTTAGTGAAAGGTGAGTGCAGTGAGTTTGGCACCACTAGAAAAGGTAGAGTGTTAGTGAAAGGCGAGTGCAGTGAGTTTGGCACCACTAGAGAAGGTAGAGTGTTAGTGAATGGTGAGTGCAGTGAGTTTGGCACCACTAGAGAAGGTAGAGTGTTAGTGAAAGGTGAGTGCAGTGAGTTTGGCACCACTAGAGAAGGTAGAGTGTTAGTGAAAGGTGGGTGCAGTGAGTTTGGCACCACTAGAGAAGGTAGAGTGTTAGTAAAACGTGAATTTGGCACCACTAGAGAAGGTAGTGTTAGTGAAAGGTGAGTGCAGTGAGTTTGGCACCACTAGAGAAGGTAGAGTGTTAGTGAAAGGCGAGTGCAGTGAATTTGGCACCACTAGAGAAGGTAGAGTGTTAGTGAAAGGTGGGTGCAGTGAGTTTGGCACCACTAGAGAAGGTAGAGTGTTAGTGAAAGGCGAGTGCAATGAGTTTGGCACCACTAGAGAAGGTAAAGTGTTAGTGAAAGGTGGGTGCAGTGAGTTTGACACCACTAGAGAAGGTAGAGTGTTAGTGAAAGGCGAGTGCAGTGAGTTTGGCACCACTAGAGAAGGTAGAGTGTTAGTGAAAGGTGAGTGCAGTGAGTTTGGCACCACTAGAGAAGGTAGAGTGTTAGTAAAACGTGAATTTGGCACCACTAGAGAAGGTAGAGTGTTAGTGAAAGGTGAGTGCAGTGAGTTTGGCACCACTAGAGAAGGTAGAGTGTTAGTGAAAGGCGAGTGCAGTGAATTTGGCACCACTAGAGAAGGTAGAGTGTTAGTGAAAGGTGGGTGCAGTGAGTTTGGCACCACTAGAGAAGGTAGAGTGTTAGTGAAAGGTGAGTGCAGTGAGTTTGGCACCACTAGAGAAGGTAGAGTGTTAGTGAAAGGTGAATTTGGCACCACTAGAGAAGGTAGAGTGTTAGTGAAAGGTGAGTGCAGTGAGTTTGGCACCACTAGAGAAGGTAGAGTGTTAGTGAAAGGTGGGTGCAGTGAGTTTGGCACCACTAGAGAAGGTAGAGTGTTAGTGAAAGGTGGGTGCAGTGAGTTTGGCACCACTAGAGAAGGTAGAGTGTTAGTGAAAGGTGAGTGCAGTGAGTTTGCCACCACTGGAGAAGGTAGAGTGTTAGTGAAAGGTGAATTTGGCACCACTAGAGAAGGTAGAGTGTTAGTGAAAGGTGAGTGCAGTGAGTTTGGCACCACTAGAGAAGGTAGAGTGTTCGTGAAAGGTGAGTGCAGTGAGTTTGGCACCACTAGAGAATGTAGAGTGTTAGTGAAAGGTGAATTTGGCACCACTAGAGAAGGTAGAGTGTTAGGGAAAGGTGAGTGCAGTGAGTTTGGCACCACTAGAGAAGGTAGAGTGTTAGTGAAAGGTGAGTGCAATGAGTTTGGCACCACTAGAGAAGGTAGAGTGTTAGTGAAAGGTGAGTGCAGTGAATTTGGCACCACTAGAGAAGGTAGAGTGTTAGTGAAAGGTGAATTTGGCACCACTAGAGAAGGTAGAGTGTTAGTGAAAGGTGAGTGCAGTGAGTTTGGCACCACTAGAGAAGGTAGAGTGTTAGTGAAAGGTGAATTTGGCACCACTAGAGACGGTAGAGTGTTAGTGAAAGGTGAGTGCAGTGAGTTTGGCACCACCAGAGAAGGTAGAGTGTTAGTGAAAGGTGGGTGCAGTGAGTTTGGCACCACTAGAGAAGGTAGAGTGTTAGTGAAAGGTGGGTGCAGTGAGTTTGGCACCACTAGAGAAGGTAGAGTGTTAGTGAAAGGTGAGTGCAGTGAGTTTGGCACCACTGGAGAAGGTAGAGTGTTAGTGAAAGGTGAATTTGGCACCACTAGAGAAGGTAGAGTGTTTGTGAAAGGTGAGTGCAGTGAGTTTGGCACCACTAGAGAAGGTAGAGTGTTCGTGAAAGGTGAGTGCAGTGAGTTTGGCACCACTAGAGAAAGTAGAGTGTTAGTGAAAGGTGAATTTGGCACCACTAGAGAAGGTAGAGTGTTAGGGAAAGGTGAGTGCAGTGAGTTTGGCACCACTGGAGAAGGTAGAGTGTTAGTGAAAGGTGAATTTGGCACCACTAGAGAAGGTAGAGTGTTAGTGAAAGGTGAGTGCAGTGAGTTTGGCACCACTGGAGAAGGTAGAGTATTAGTGAAAGGTGAGTGCAGTGAGTTTGGCACCACTAGAGAAAGTAGAGTGTTAGTGAAAGGTGAATTTGGCACCACTAGAGAAGGTAGAGTGTTAGTGAAAGGTGAGTGCAGTGAGTTTGGCACCACTAGAAAAGGTAGAGTGTTAGTGAAAGGCGAGTGCAGTGAGTTTGGCACCACTAGAGAAGGTAGAGTGTTAGTGAATGGTGAGTGCAGTGAGTTTGGCACCACTAGAGAAGGTAGAGTGTTAGTGAAAGGTGAGTGCAGTGAGTTTGGCACCACTAGAGAAGGTAGAGTGTTAGTGAAAGGTGGGTGCAGTGAGTTTGGCACCACTAGAGAAGGTAGAGTGTTAGTAAAACGTGAATTTGGCACCACTAGAGAAGGTAGTGTTAGTGAAAGGTGAGTGCAGTGAGTTTGGCACCACTAGAGAAGGTAGAGTGTTAGTGAAAGGCGAGTGCAGTGAATTTGGCACCACTAGAGAAGGTAGAGTGTTAGTGAAAGGTGGGTGCAGTGAGTTTGGCACCACTAGAGAAGGTAGAGTGTTAGTGAAAGGCGAGTGCAATGAGTTTGGCACCACTAGAGAAGGTAAAGTGTTAGTGAAAGGTGGGTGCAGTGAGTTTGACACCACAAGAGAAGGTAGAGTGTTAGTGAAAGGCGAGTGCAGTGAGTTTGGCACCACTAGAGAAGGTAGAGTGTTAGTGAAAGGTGAGTGCAGTGAGTTTGGCACCACTAGAGAAGGTAGAGTGTTAGTAAAACGTGAATTTGGCACCACTAGAGAAGGTAGTGTTAGTGAAAGGTGAGTGCAGTGAGTTTGGCACCACTAGAGAAGGTAGAGTGTTAGTGAAAGGCGAGTGCAGTGAATTTGGCACCACTAGAGAAGGTAGAGTGTTAGTGAAAGGTGGGTGCAGTGAGTTTGGCACCACTAGAGAAGGTAGAGTGTTAGTGAAAGGCGAGTGCAATGAGTTTGGCACCACTAGAGAAGGTAAAGTGTTAGTGAAAGGCGAGTGCAATGAGTTTGGCACCACTAGAGAAGGTAAAGTGTTAGTGAAAGGTGGGTGCAGTGAGTTTGACACCACTAGAGAAGGTAGAGTGTTAGTGAAAGGTGAGTGCAGTGAGTTTGGCACCACTAGAGAAGGTAGAGTGTTAGTGAAAGGTGAGTGCAGTGAGTTTGGCACCACTAGAGAAGGTAGAGTGTTAGTAAAACGTGAATTTGGCACCACTAGAGAAGGTAGTGTTAGTGAAAGGTGAGTGCAGTGAGTTTGGCACCACTAGAGAAGGTAGAGTGTTAGTGAAAGGCGAGTGCAGTGAATTTGGCACCACTAGAGAAGGTAGAGTGTTAGTGAAAGGTGGGTGCAGTGAGTTTGGCACCACTAGAGAAGGTAGAGTGTTAGTGAAAGGCGAGTGCAATGAGTTTGGCACCACTAGAGAAGGTAAAGTGTTAGTGAAAGGTGGGTGCAGTGAGTTTGACACCACTAGAGAAGGTAGAGTGTTAGTGAAAGGCGAGTGCAGTGAGTTTGGCACCACTAGAGAAGGTAGAGTGTTAGTGAAAGGTGAGTGCAGTGAGTTTGGCACCACTAGAGAAGGCAGAGTGTTAGTGAAAGGTGAATTTGGCACCACTAGAGAAGGTAGAGTGTTAGTGAAAGGTGAGTGCAGTGAGTTTGGCACCACTAGAGAAGGTAGAGTGTTAGTGAAAGGTGAGTGCAATGAGTTTGGCACCACTAGAGAAGGTAGAGTGTTAGTGAAAGGTGAGTGCAGTGAGTTTGGCACCACTAGAGAAGGTAGAGTGTTAGTGAAAGGTGAGTGCAGTGAGTTTGGCACCACTAGAGAAGGTAGAGTGTTAGTGAAAGGTGAGTGCAGTGAATTTGGCACCACTAGAGAAGGTAGAGTGTTAGTGAAAGGTGAGTGCAGTGAGTTTGGCACCACTAGAGAAGGTAGAGTGTTAGTGAAAGGTGAGTGCAATGAGTTTGGCACCACTAGAGAAGGTAGAGTGTTAGTGAAAGGTGAGTGCAGTGAATTTGGCACCACTAGAGAAGGTAGAGTGTTAGTGAAAGGTGAGTGCAGTGAGTTTGGCACCACTAGAGAAGGTAGAGTGTTAGTGAAAGGTGAGTGCAGTGAGTTTGGCACCACTAGAGAATGTAGAGTGTTAGTGAAAGGTGAATTTGGCACCACTAGAGAAGGTAGAGTGTTAGGGAAAGGTGAGTGCAGTGAGTTTGGCACCACTAGAGAAGGTAGAGTGTTAGTGAAAGGTGAGTGCAATGAGTTTGGCACCACTAGAGAAGGTAGAGTGTTAGTGAAAGGTGAGTGAAGTGAATTTGGCACCACTAGAGAAGGTAGAGTGTTAGTGAAAGGTGAATTTGGCACCACTAGAGAAGGTAGAGTGTTAGTGAAAGGTGAGTGCAGTGAGTTTGGCACCACTAGAGAAGGTAGAGTGTTAGTGAAAGGTGAATTTGGCACCACTAGAGACGGTAGAGTGTTAGTGAAAGGTGAGTGCAGTGAGTTTGGCACCACCAGAGAAGGTAGAGTGTTAGTGAAAGGTGGGTGCAGTGAGTTTGGCACCACTAGAGAAGGTAGAGTGTTAGTGAAAGGTGGGTGCAGTGAGTTTGGCACCACTAGAGAAGGTAGAGTGTTAGTGAAAGGTGAGTGCAGTGAGTTTGGCACCACTGGAGAAGGTAGAGTGTTAGTGAAAGGTGAATTTGGCACCACTAGAGAAGGTAGAGTGTTTGTGATAGGTGAGTGCAGTGAGTTTGGCACCACTAGAGAAGGTAGAGTGTTCGTGAAAGGTGAGTGCAGTGAGTTTGGCACCACTAGAGAAAGTAGAGTGTTAGTGAAAGGTGAATTTGGCACCACTAGAGAAGGTAGAGTGTTAGGGAAAGGTGAGTGCAGTGAGTTTGGCACCACTGGAGAAGGTAGAGTGTTAGTGAAAGGTGAATTTGGCACCACTAGAGAAGGTAGAGTGTTAGTGAAAGGTGAGTGCAGTGAGTTTGGCACCACTGGAGAAGGTAGAGTATTAGTGAAAGGTGAGTGCAGTGAGTTTGGCACCACTAGAGAAAGTAGAGTGTTAGTGAAAGGTGAATTTGGCACCACTAGAGAAGGTAGAGTGTTAGTGAAAGGTGAGTGCAGTGAGTTTGGCACCACTAGAAAAGGTAGAGTGTTAGTGAAAGGCGAGTGCAGTGAGTTTGGCACCACTAGAGAAGGTAGAGTGTTAGTGAATGGTGAGTGCAGTGAGTTTGGCACCACTAGAGAAGGTAGAGTGTTAGTGAAAGGTGAGTGCAGTGAGTTTGGCACCACTAGAGAAGGTAGAGTGTTAGTGAAAGGTGGGTGCAGTGAGTTTGGCACCACTAGAGAAGGTAGAGTGTTAGTAAAACGTGAATTTGGCACCACTAGAGAAGGTAGTGTTAGTGAAAGGTGAGTGCAGTGAGTTTGGCACCACTAGAGAAGGTAGAGTGTTAGTGAAAGGCGAGTGCAGTGAATTTGGCACCACTAGAGAAGGTAGAGTGTTAGTGAAAGGTGGGTGCAGTGAGTTTGGCACCACTAGAGAAGGTAGAGTGTTAGTGAAAGGCGAGTGCAATGAGTTTGGCACCACTAGAGAAGGTAAAGTGTTAGTGAAAGGTGGGTGCAGTGAGTTTGACACCACAAGAGAAGGTAGAGTGTTAGTGAAAGGCGAGTGCAGTGAGTTTGGCACCACTAGAGAAGGTAGAGTGTTAGTGAAAGGTGAGTGCAGTGAGTTTGGCACCACTAGAGAAGGTAGAGTGTTAGTAAAACGTGAATTTGGCACCACTAGAGAAGGTAGTGTTAGTGAAAGGTGAGTGCAGTGAGTTTGGCACCACTAGAGAAGGTAGAGTGTTAGTGAAAGGCGAGTGCAGTGAGTGAATTTGGCACCACTAGAGAAGGTAGAGTGTTAGTGAAAGGTGGGTGCAGTGAGTTTGGCACCACTAGAGAAGGTAGAGTGTTAGTGAAAGGCGAGTGCAATGAGTTTGGCACCACTAGAGAAGGTAAAGTGTTAGTGAAAGGTGGGTGCAGTGAGTTTGACACCACTAGAGAAGGTAGAGTGTTAGTGAAAGGTGAGTGCAGTGAGTTTGGCACCACTAGAGAAGGTAGAGTGTTAGTGAAAGGTGAGTGCAGTGAGTTTGGCACCACTAGAGAAGGTAGAGTGTTAGTAAAACGTGAATTTGGCACCACTAGAGAAGGTAGTGTTAGTGAAAGGTGAGTGCAGTGAGTTTGGCACCACTAGAGAAGGTAGAGTGTTAGTGAAAGGCGAGTGCAGTGAATTTGGCACCACTAGAGAAGGTAGAGTGTTAGTGAAAGGTGGGTGCAGTGAGTTTGGCACCACTAGAGAAGGTAGAGTGTTAGTGAAAGGCGAGTGCAATGAGTTTGGCACCACTAGAGAAGGTAAAGTGTTAGTGAAAGGTGGGTGCAGTGAGTTTGACACCACTAGAGAAGGTAGAGTGTTAGTGAAAGGCGAGTGCAGTGAGTTTGGCACCACTAGAGAAGGTAGAGTGTTAGTGAAAGGTGAGTGCAGTGAGTTTGGCACCACTAGAGAAGGCAGAGTGTTAGTGAAAGGTGAATTTGGCACCACTAGAGAAGGTAGAGTGTTAGTGAAAGGTGAGTGCAGTGAGTTTGGCACCACTAGAGAAGGTAGAGTGTTAGTGAAAGGTGAGTGCAATGAGTTTGGCACCACTAGAGAAGGTAGAGTGTTAGTGAAAGGTGAGTGCAGTGAGTTTGGCACCACTAGAGAAGGTAGAGTGTTAGTGAAAGGTGAGTGCAGTGAGTTTGGCACCACTAGAGAAGGTAGAGTGTTAGTGAAAGGTGAGTGCAGTGAATTTGGCACCACTAGAGAAGGTAGAGTGTTAGTGAAAGGTGAGTGCAGTGAGTTTGGCACCACTAGAGAAGGTAGAGTGTTAGTGAAAGGTGAGTGCAATGAGTTTGGCACCACTAGAGAAGGTAGAGTGTTAGTGAAAGGTGAGTGCAGTGAATTTGGCACCACTAGAGAAGGTAGAGTGTTAGTGAAAGGTGAGTGCAGTGAGTTTGGCACCACTAGAGAAGGTAGAGTGTTAGTGAAAGGTGAGTGCAGTGAGTTTGGCACCACTGGAGAAGGTAGAGTGTTAGTGAAAGGTGAATTTGGCACCACTAGAGAAGGTAGAGTGTTAGTGAAAGGTGAGTGCAGTGAGTTTGGCACCACTAGAGAAGGTAGAGTGTTAGTGAAAGGTGAATTTGGCACCACTAGAGAAGGTAGAGTGTTAGTGAAAGGTGAGTGCAGTGAGTTTGGCACCACCAGAGAAGGTAGAGTGTTAGTGAAAGGTGGGTGCAGTGAGTTTGGCACCACTAGAGAAGGTAGAGTGTTAGTGAAAGGTGGGTGCAGTGAGTTTGGCACCACTAGAGAAGGTAGAGTGTTAGTGAAAGGTGAGTGCAGTGAGTTTGGCACCACTGGAGAAGGTAGAGTGTTAGTGAAAGGTGAATTTGGCACCACTAGAGAAGGTAGAGTGTTTGTGAAAGGTGAGTGCAGTGAGTTTGGCACCACTAGAGAAGGTAGAGTGTTCGTGAAAGGTGAGTGCAGTGAGTTTGGCACCACTAGAGAAAGTAGAGTGTTAGTGAAAGGTGAATTTGGCACCACTAGAGAAGGTAGAGTGTTAGGGAAAGGTGAGTGCAGTGAGTTTGGCACCACTGGAGAAGGTAGAGTGTTAGTGAAAGGTGAATTTGGCACCACTAGAGAAGGTAGAGTGTTAGTGAAAGGTGAGTGCAGTGAGTTTGGCACCACTGGAGAAGGTAGAGTATTAGTGAAAGGTGAGTGCAGTGAGTTTGGCACCACTAGAGAAAGTAGAGTGTTAGTGAAAGGTGAATTTGGCACCACTAGAGAAGGTAGAGTGTTAGTGAAAGGTGAGTGCAGTGAGTTTGGCACCACTAGAAAAGGTAAAGTGTTAGTGAAAGGCGAGTGCAGTGAGTTTGGCACCACTAGAGAAGGTAGAGTGTTAGTGAATGGTGAGTGCAGTGAGTTTGGCACCACTAGAGAAGGTAGAGTGTTAGTGAAAGGTGAGTGCAGTGAGTTTGGCACCACTAGAGAAGGTAGAGTGTTAGTGAAAGGTGGGTGCAGTGAGTTTGGCACCACTAGAGAAGGTAGAGTGTCAGTAAAACGTGAATTTGGCACCACTAGAGAAGGTAGTGTTAGTGAAAGGTGAGTGCAGTGAGTTTGGCACCACTAGAGAAGGTAGAGTGTTAGTGAAAGGCGAGTGCAGTGAGTTTGGCACCACTAGAGAAGGTAGAGTGTTAGTGAAAGGTGGGTGCAGTGAGTTTGGCACCACTAGAGAAGGTAGAGTGTTAGTGAAAGGCGAGTGCAATGAGTTTGGCACCACTAGAGAAGGTAAAGTGTTAGTGAAAGGTGAGTGCAGTGAGTTTGGCACCACTAGAGAAGGCAGAGTGTTAGTGAAAGGTGAATTTGGCACCACTAGAGAAGGTAGAGTGTTAGTGAAAGGTGAGTGCAGTGAGTTTGGCACCACTAGAGAAGGTAGAGTGTTAGTGAAAGGTGAGTGCAATGAGTTTGGCACCACTAGAGAAGGTAGAGTGTTAGTGAAAGGTGAGTGCAGTGAGTTTGGCACCACTAGAGAAGGTAGAGTGTTAGTGAAAGGTGAGTGCAGTGAGTTTGGCACCACTAGAGAAGGTAGAGTGTTAGTGAAAGGTGAGTGCAGTGAGTTTGGCACCACTAGAGAAGGTAGAGTGTTAGTGAAAGGTGAGTGCAGTGAGTTTGGCACCACTAGAGAAGGTAGAGTGTTAGTGAAAGGTGAGTGCAGTGAATTTGGCACCACTAGAGAAGGTAGAGTGTTAGTGAAAGGTGAGTGCAGTGAGTTTGGCACCACTAGAGAAGGTAGAGTGTTAGTGAAAGGTGAGTGCAATGAGTTTGGCACCACTAGAGAAGGTAGAGTGTTAGTGAAAGGTGAGTGCAGTGAATTTGGCACCACTAGAGAAGGTAGAGTGTTAGTGAAAGGTGAGTGCAGTGAGTTTGGCACCACTAGAGAAGGTAGAGTGTTAGTGAAAGGTGAGTGCAGTGAGTTTGGCACCACTGGAGAAGGTAGAGTGTTAGTGAAAGGTGAATTTGGCACCACTAGAGAAGGTAGAGTGTTAGTGAAAGGTGAGTGCAGTGAGTTTGGCACCACTGGAGAAGGTAGAGTGTTAGTGAAAGGCGAGTGCAGTGAGTTTGGCACCACTAGAGAAGGTAGAGTGTTAGTGAAAGGTGGGTGCAGTGAGTTTGGCACCACTAGAGAAGGTAGAGTGTTAGTGAAAGGTGAGTGCAGTGAGTTTGGCACCACTAGAGAAGGTAGAGTGTTAGTGAAAGGTGAATTTGGCACCACTAGAGAAGGTAGAGTGTTAGTGAAAGGTGGGTGCAGTGAGTTTGGCACCACTAGAGAAGGTAGAGTGTTAGTGAAAAGTTAATTTGGCACCACTAGAGAAGGTAGAGTGTTCGTGAAAGGTGAGTGCAGTGAGTTTGGCACCACTAGAGAAGGTAGAGTGTTCGTGAAAGGTGGATTTGGCACCACTAGAGAAGGTAGAGTGTTAGTGAAAGGTGGGTGCAGTGAGTTTGGCACCACTAGAGAAGGTAGAGTGTTAGTGAAAGGCGAGTTTGGCACCGGTAACAGAGTAGTCCTGGTGTCAGCCGTGTCATCGCTGCCCTGACCTTCTGCTATCTGTACAATGGAGAATGTAATTACTCTGGCCTTCTGTCCATAAATAGGGCAGCTCTGCAAACAAGATGCTCCACAGGCTCCTGGGTAAATATATTGCAACGAGAGAGAGAGAGAGAGAGAGAGAGAGAGAGAGAGAGATTATTATATATTATTCCAGTGTATTAGTCCTATGTTATGTGTCATTACTAATTGTTTTATTGTTAATTGCTTTACGAATATTTTTTGTATACAATCATGCCAATTAAGCATTATTGAATTTAATTGAGAAAGAGAGAGAGAGAGGGAGAGAGAGAGAGAGAGAGACCCTTCTTTGAAACACAAATTTTCTCCCAGAGCCACAAATTGCCAAACAGCATTATTTGCCAGTGCACATATCACACACTTACACACACACACACACACACACACACCCAATGTGTGAGGATGCATGTGTGTGTGTGTGTGTGTGTGTGTGTGTGTGTGCGTATGCGTGTGTTGGCGCACATTATGAAACACAGCCTGTACACGCAACATGATCAAAAACATTTGCGCCGATCTTAGACCGCACTCCTCGGCTGTAGGTCAACACATTTAATTCTTGTGTCCGTGATCCAATCCTGCGAAAAGCCACCCAAGGAATGCGATGAAAGGGGAGATCTGGGGCCAGGCCGCACGCAGACATAAACACTGTGCCTAATGGCGTGCGGACCTCCCGCTGGCCCGCTCCCCGGCTAAGCAGAACCAGCTGAGCTCATGTGGCACCAGAGATGTTTATTGGGGGCTTTAGTCCATCAAGCTGTTGTCAGCCATTCAGGAGGCTGTCCGCGGACGGGCCAGATGCGGGACCTGAGTAGCGGTAGTGAGCAGTGACGCAGGGCTGAGTGGCAGTAGTGAGCAGTGATGCAGG
Source organism: Ilyophis sp. 1 JC-2022 (assembly GCA_022702515.1). Taxonomy (NCBI): domain Eukaryota; kingdom Metazoa; phylum Chordata; class Actinopteri; order Anguilliformes; family Synaphobranchidae; genus Ilyophis; species Ilyophis sp. 1 JC-2022. Next base: position 79,097,753 of record CM040396.1, on the reverse strand, counting down.
GCTGAGTGGCGGTAGTGAGCAGTGACGCAGGGCTGAGTGGCGGTAGTGAGCAGTGACGCAGGGCTGAGTGGCGGTAGTGAGCAGTGATGCAGGGCTGAGTGGCGGTAGTGAGCAGTGATGCAGGGCTGAGTGGCGGTAGTGAGCAGTGATGCAGGGCTGAGTGGCGGTAGTGAGCAGTGAAGCAGGGCTCAGTGGCGGTAGTGAGCAGTGACGCAGGGCTGAGTGGCGGTAGTGAGCAGTGACGCAGGGCTGAGTGGCGGTAGTGAGCAGTGACGCAGGGCTGAGTGGCGGTAGTGAGCAGTGACGCAGGGCTGAGTGGCGGTAGTGAGCAGTGACGCAGGGCTGAGTGGCGGTAGTGAGCAGTGATGCAGGGCTGAGTGGCGGTAGTGAGCAGTGATGCAGGGCTGAGTGGCGGTAGTGAGCAGTGATGCAGGGCTGAGTGGCGGTAGTGAGCAGTGATGAAGGGCTGAGTGGCGGTCGTGAGCAGTGATGGGCTCCAGCAATGCTTTCTTCCCATAGTGCTACAGTTATCCCCATGTTCAGGCATCTGCCTCCATAAATAATGGGATGCTCGGCAGGTAAATTGATATAGCTAGGCTACTTTTTACTTCAAAAAATGCAATTAAATTACTAACCTCAATTCCAAAAAAGTTGGGACTTTATATAAAATTCAAATAAAAGCAGAAAGCAGTTATATGTAAATTACATTTTACATGGTATTTAATTGAAAATAGTAGAAAAATATATATTTCATGTTTTACCTTCAGCTTTATTGATTTTTTAAATATACGCTAATTCCGTGATGCCTGCAACACGTTCCAAAAAAGTTGGGACAGGGGCAACATAAAACATTCCACAGGTAAACAGGTGAAAAGGTAACAGGTGATGCTATCTTGACTGGTTATAAAAGAAGCATCCACAAAGGCTCTGGCTTTTATGAGCAAGGATGGGTCGAGGTTCACCACTTTGGAAAAAACTGTGTGAGTGAATAGTCCAACAGTTTCAGAATAACGTTTCTCAATGCACGATTGCAAAAAATGTAGGAATTTAGAACAACCATGTGTTCCATACTGTTCCAGTGTAATTTACAGCTAAATCTAGTCCCACCCCCCAATTCCCATAGAGATCCATTCAAATTAGACATTATAGTATCGCTTGTAAGAGTACCATAAAATAAGATATCAAGAGTCTTTTGATGTTGTTGGGTCACAGACATCAGAAAGTCAGGGCATGCAAAAAATAAGTGACCAAATATGAAAAATTATTACTTTATTCTATATATAAATGCAGGGGTACCAATAATTGTGACGTGGTTTTGTTAAAAATAAGTATTTATTGTTGAGGGATTTATTTTTCTCATAATAAATTTACTTCAATTAAAGGTTGGATTTTTCTCATTTTTTCAGTGTGAGATTCTAATTTACCAAACAGTGAATTTTGTATAACCTTTTTTACTCATCTTTACCAGGGGTGCCAATAATAGTGGAGGGCACTGTATACAGTGAGCAGTCACTGTAATTAATTGGACAGTGACACTTATTTATTATTATTTATATATTTTTTTGGTTCTGTATTCTAGCACTTTGAGTTTGAAAGGATACATTGAATGGGGTCAATCCTGTTAACTGGTGCCTTTTGGACCTGATAACTTTTGAAAAAAATATTTTCGATTTTTCATGTTTTTAACATTTAATCAGAAAATGCATATGTTTAACTGTCTGGAAAGCATATTGGCCAAGCTCAGGCACTTAAATCCTTATAATTATGGGCAGTTTGTTCAGACATGGACCGTGACAGTATTACACCCTGTTAGGACATATGAATAACAATCACAAAGTGGTAAAAATGCAAGTGCATAACAATATTTACATTTTCTTGTGCATTATGTGTCCCTTATTCTATTATATTATTATTGTCTAAAAATAATGACTAAGCAATTTTCTTTTATGCGTTCGTTGTGTTTTGTTCAGCTAACAGGGTGGAATGGAGCATAACAGGGTGGAATTAACACCAACAATAAACAGAAAATCAACAACTCATGGGGGTGTCCAGTGTCCAGATGCAAATACATCACAAATATTATATGTATCTTAATATAAATAATGTATTTACTGCATTTTCCATCAACATGTCCACCCTGTTAGGTTAACACAACTAACAGGGGGGAACCTAACGGGGGGGGGGGGGGGATTTTTTCAACTATGTTAGCCCTAGCTCTGCGAGTGATCATGATCTAGCTAGAATGAGACCCTACATGTGAACAGCATTTTACTTTTGATATAAAACTAGTTTTGAAATTATAAAATGTAATTAATTTTCTTAATAAAGTAGCCTAACAGGGTGGAACTTTAAGGTTGTGACAAGCAGGTTGACATTATAAAACTTGGAAAAAAAGATAAAACTGGCAGTTCATACTTACTTCAGTTGGCTCAGTTGAATTCCCTCCAAAGTAGTGATGTGCAGTTCGCGAACGAATCGGTATTTTGAGTCGACTCTTTATGCTGAGTCGTCTGAGTCGACTCGCCAGTTCGAGGGAATCGTGCTAACCCACGGCTCTCGACTCTCGGCTCTGGCTCTCGGCTCTGGCTCTCGGCTCTCGGCTCTCGGCTCTTAGCTCCGGCTCTGACTCTGACTCTGCCTGCTTTCTACTACAGCCGGGAGACACTCCCCCGAGACACTCAGCAGTGGTTAATGCGCGGCGTTGAAGTCGAGCAGCGATTGATGCGCCCAACAAAATAGGTCACACGAATATCTTCTTTATAATGCTTTATGAATACATTTAAAGTTGATCTAAACAATATTGCACACAATTTTGTGAATGAGATAATCGCCCCAGCTCATTCAAAGTAATTTTGACTAGGCTACTACTAACGGTTAAAGGATAGGTAGCAATAGTAGGCTAGTAGTCGGACCTAACTCCGTTCAGCACGAAATCACCTCGACTCAGAGCCGTGAAACAAACAAAGCCCTTTCAAGTTTTAACGGAGAGGAAAATAAATGCTGTAGGCGACAGCATTAATAATCGAGTTTAGCCGACTCAGCGTGTATCAACCAGAAACCATATATGCAAAGGAATTCTGTACCTAATAGGCTATCTAATTATATTCCGAGACGTCGACACTTTAATAGCCAACTGTTTATTATTATATTAATACATTTGGCTGTTTGCGAGGAAATTGCAGTAGGCTATAAAACAGAATTAATATGCGATTGTGTTCAGCTAAGTTAGGCTACTAAAAATGACAGCAAATACTTCAAAATGACAGGTTAGGCTACTAAAAATGACAGCAAATATATTTAAAGTGGTGGCATTTTTATTTTAGAACTATTGACCAACAACAACAGTGAACAGAATAAATAGCCTACAATTGTGTATGATATAATAAATAATACAGTTAAAATAAACACATTTAAATAACCCTATGGTTAGCATAGATTAAATAGCTCTATACAAATATAACCATTCAATGTCTATTATTACCTGTAAGATCTAATGTTACAATCTGATCGAAAAAACGGAGATGGGAAAGTCGTAAATAAACGTAACCTGCGATTGCAAACTAGCTTGAGACAGTAGGCTACTGTAAATTGAGAATATTAGCAATGAGTATCATTCAGATGATTTGGGTCTGAATAAAATATCAAGGCTAGTTTACAAACTTATTTTGTCTACTTTGTTACCAGCTAGGGTCTGCTGTCTGAAACAGCTTCTAATTCCAGCTCGCGAGTAGCGCCGCTGAAAGAAAAAGATGCGGCTCTCGGCTCTCTCGGCTCTCTCGGCTCTCACGGCTCTCACGGCTCTCGGCTCTCACGGCTCTCTCGGCTCTCGGCTCTCACGGCTCTCTCGGCTCTCACGGCTCTCTCGGCTCTCACGGCTCTCGGCTCTCACGGCTCTCTCGGCTCTCGGCTCTCACGGCTCTCACGGCTCTCGGCTCTCACGGCTCTCACGGCTCTCGGCTCTCACGGCTCTCACGGCTCTCTCGGCTCTCACGGCTCTCACGGCTCTCGGCTCTCACGGCTCTCACGGCTCTCGGCTCTCACGGCTCTCGGCTCTCGGCTCTCGGCTCTCGGCTCTGGCTCTGACTCTGACTCTGCCTGCTTTCTACTACAGCCGGGAGACACTCTCCCGAGACACTCAGCACTGGTTAATGCGCGGCGCGCAGTTTCTGATTGCTAAGTTAGAACCTACGTAAGAATATATATATTTTTAATTTGATCTAACAATATTGCACACACTTTTGTGAAGTTAATAATCGCCAGTGGCGGCTGGTGATCTAAATATAGGTTGGGGCGCTAGCATTTCTAAAAAAAAAAAAATACATCTGACTTTGACTTTAAACAGAAAAAACAAGCTACCGTGTGTCTCAGTTGCATAAGACAGTTTGATTGGCAACAGTGGAGGACAGTTTTTCAAGTAAGACATCACTGAACTAGAGTGCGGATCGGGCCGCATATTTCTGTCCGAACCCGACCGAGCCCGAGATAGTAGTAACCGAGCCCGACCCGAACCCGACAGGAATTCTGCTTTTTATGTCCGAACCCGACCCGAGCCCGACGCAGTTAAGGCACTGAAGCGCTGACATTGTGTTTCCCTGTCACGCAGTTGTTGTTACCATGGTTACAGCTTCTCTGTTTAGTGGTCACTGGGCACCTAAATGACCGTCAAAAGGCATTGTTTTATTGGTAGATAACAGACACACACAATATTCGGTATCATTTGTATTTATTTCACACTATATTTTCACCAAAAACAACTTGAAGCACCATGTGCAGTAAGCTAACCCATCCCAATTAGTACAGTAATACCTTGACATACAAGTTTAATTCGTTCCGTGACCGAGCTCGTTACTCGGTTTACTCGTATATCAAATCAATTTTCCCCATTGAAATTAATTTAAATACCATTAATCCGATCCAGCCCCCCAAAAAACACCCTAATTTCTTTGTTACGTTGTTATAAAAATGAGAAATGTATTTATAAATTATAAATAATTAATACAAAATATAATACAAAGATAATAAAATAGAATATAAAGAAATAAACTGGTTCTAAACTTAATTGCTACATTATTATTCTTCACTTACACTTAATCTTCATCAGTGACGTTTGCATCTTTTTCATAGATTTTTGGCTTTTTCGTCACGCTTTTCTGACTGATCTGCAGGGCGTTTCGATAAAAACCTATCCATGGTGGTTTGTTTCTTCCTTCCCTTCAGAATTTTTCGGAAATGCGAATGCAATTTCCGAAATTGCATTCGCATTCGCAATGCTCCGCTTGCTCGGCTCGTAACTCGGGTCTAGGCTCGTAAGGCGAAACAAGAAATTGCTCGGAATACTCGTAAGTTAGTGCACTCGTATGTCAAGGTTTTACTGTAGTTCAAAAGTAAAATGTTCGCTAGTTGTTCGGCCGCCGTGACCGAGCCCGACCCGTTTCTCCCAATGAACGCCTTGAGAAAGGTTCTTTTTGCAAAGAAATAACCGAATTTTCTTTGCTTTCTGTTCCACTTGAAGAAGCCATTTCGAATTATCTCTCTCGCTTGGTCTAGGACAGGTCTACTTGAATGAATGAGTAGCAGCCGACTGAACCTATCCGTAGTACTTGCGCACTCGCAGTGATATCCTGCTAGATGCCGGCTGGGCGTGATAAACATGCCTTAAATCCAATCAAATAATATCATAAACCATGAGGACTAATCAGAAAAGGGTAGGATAGTCCGGGGCGCACAGGCCTGCGCCCGGGGACTTCCTTTTTTGGCGGCGAATCAGGCAGCAGTATCAGGGGGCTCGCCTGAAAATGAATGAGTGCTCTGATTCACCATAACGTTACCGGCGCCCCGCAGCCCCCTGAACATGCATATGTAATGTATTAAACTTTAGACAACGCAAGGCCAACATATAACATGTTTAAGCTACTAAAAAATTAAATAATAATAAAAAATAATAATAAAAAATAATAATTTTAAGCTACTAAAAAAATTAAATAATAATAAAAAATAATAATTTTTTTTAAACTTTTTTTAAAATTTGTATGTGGGGGAGGGGGGGGCGGCGCCCCAGCGCCCTCTATAGGCCGGCCGCCACTGATAATCGCCCCAGCTCATTCCAAAGTTATTATGACTACTAATGGTTAAAAGAAAGATACGTTGCTACAGTAGCTATACTACCCAACTGATCAGCACGAAATCAACTCGACTCAATTTAAGAGCCATGAGCCGTAGCAATATTCCACGGCTCCAGACAGAGCCGTGACACAAACCGAAGTAATTTTCGAGTTTTAACCACATAACTGTTCTTATAGAGTTCTGTGGTTTTAATAAAGGGCAAAATGAAGTACACCATTAAGCTATTAATCGGGTTTACTACTCAGCGTGATTCAAACGGAAACCCTATTGACAAAGGAATTATGTTAGCCTATATCTAATGATATTCCGAGACGCCGACTGTATATTACGAAATTATTAAACTTTTTGCGAGAATTGCAACCGAATTCCAGTCAACGATGAAACAATTAGGCCAAATTTGCGATATTGCGATTGTGTTCAGCTAGATTAGGCTACAAAAAAATGACAGAAAAGACTTATTTAAAGTGGTGGCATTTTTATTTTAGAACTCTTGACCAACAACAACAACAGTGAACAGAATAAATAGCCTACAATTGCGTATGATATAATAAATAAAGTACAGTTAAAATAAACACATTTAAATAACCTTATGGTGTCCAAATAAATAAACGACACAGGCTCCTGTACATCATATGTACACACTGACACACACAATAAATATCTGGCTTGTTTGTCCAATTTGGCTGGCTATCTCTCTTATACAGTCTTCCATCCACCTAATTTTCAGTAGACCTAGACTACTGGATTCTGGGATCTGATAAAAAATATAAGATTAATATTAGCATAGATTAAATAGCTCTATACAAATATAACCATTCAATGTCTATTATTACCTGTAAGATCTAATGTTACAATCTATGATCGAAAAAACGGAGATGGGAAAGTCGTAAATAAACGTAACCTGCGATTGCAAACTAGCTTGAGACAGTAGGCTACTGTAAATTGAGAATATTAGCAATGAGTATCATTCAGATGATTTGGGTCTGAATAAAATATCAAGGCTAGTTTACAAACTTATTTTGTCTACTTTGTTACCAGCTAGGGTCTGCTGTCTGAAACAGCTTCTAATTCCAGCTCGCGAGTAGCAGTAGCGCCGCTGAAAGAAAAAGATGCGGCTCAAACGGAAACGGCTCTTCTGTATTAACCGGAACCGGAAGTACCAAAATGGCGACTCCGACTCCGACTCCGATCCGACTCTTCAAACTGAATGGTACGAATAGAGCCGACTCAGAAAAAAGAGCCGAACTGCCCATCACTACTCCAAAGGAAATTATGTAATTTCCTGAACATTATATAATGGGAAGTGTAGGCTATTTTCTTAAAGGAGAAAAACTACAAACAGGGTGGAAAATTATTTTGGGGACACACAGTAAAGCACAAAAATTGTTATTATTTATTTTATTTTCCATAAAAAATATGACTAGAAAGATTTGAACTTGGTCTATAATGAGCAAATCATTTGAGTATTTTATTATTTAATGACTAATATTTCTTGTAAAAGTTGCTCATTTGTGCTGGGGACATGGCAAAAACGAACATGTGTACCAAATACAAAGTGGTTAAAATACAACATAATATCTTTAAGACCCTTTTTTTGTTATTTATATGATAAATAATACCTAAACCTATAATTGAAGCCTTTTAAAATAAACATTTTATACATTTTACATCAAATATGAAGTAGGATTTTCTGGGGACATTAAAAGGCACCGGTTAACAGGATTGACCCAATGACGTTGAAGTGCTGACTGTCAGCTTTAATTTGAGGGTATTTTCATCCATATCGGATGAACCGTTTAGAAATTATAAAACCTTTTTGTACATAGTCGGGCATCAACACATATTGGACAGTTTAACATAATGTATAATAAAGTAATCCTTTTTAATATTTGGTCACATATCTTTTGCATGCCATGACTTTCTGATGTCTGTTACCCAACAACATCAAAATACTCTTGAAATCTTATTTTCTGGTACTCTTACCAGCGATACTATAACTTCTCTGCATTTGAATGGATCTCTATGGGAATTGGGGGGTTGGACTAGATTTACATTATGTTGGAACAGTATGGAATACATGGTTGGCGAAATGGTTGTAAGTCATCAAGGGTCTGAGGTATCAAATGAGCCTCAAACCATCACTCTGCTGCTAGATATGCAGTAGATATGGATGGATCACTTTAAGAGTTGTTTTTCTTGACATATTTTTCTCTTGAACTCTATAAAAAAATAAGTCGGGAGAAGAAACCCTTCAAGTTATCTATCCATATCTAATGCATATGTGGCAGCAGAGTGAAGGTTTAAGACTTGTTTGATACGTCAGACCCTAGATGACTTAGCCATTTAGTCAACCATGTGTTCCATACTGTTCCAGTGTAATTTACAGCTAAATCTAGTCCCACCCCCCGATTCTCATAGAGATCCATTCAAATGCAGAGAAGTTATAATATCGCTTGTAGGAGTACCAGAAAATAACATATCAAGAGTCTTTTGATATTGTTGATTCACAGACATCAGGAGGTCATGGCATGCAAAAAATATGAAATCAAATATTAAAAAGGATTACTTTATTCTACATTATGTTAAACTGTCCAATATGTTTTGATGCCTGAAAATAGGGGGGGTGGGGGGGGGGGGGTGGGGGGGGGACTATATACTATGTACTATAATTTAATAATTTATAAACGGTTCATCCGATATCGATGAAAATACCCTCAAATTAAAGCTGATAGTCTGCACTTCAACCTCATTGTCATTGTATACTTTCAAACTCAAAATGAGTACAGACCCGAAATAACAAAAAATGTGTCACTGTCCAATGGATTATGGTGCTCACTGTAAGTGGCAGAAATAATCAATCAAATAACAAAAATGTCATATCTCACAGTACAGCAATAGTGAGTGTTCACTAGTTTGTGATCAGAACTGAACACTGCGGCATTTTGTTGTGGTGAATAAATAGAACTGAATGTTTCTGTGGTTTGTGTCACTTTAAAACCCTCAGAAGGGGGAGAGTAACCACTTCTCAACACACAAGATCAGGCCTGAGAAATGAAGAGCTACTTCCTCCGTCTCCTGATAATATCATTTATTATGATTTTTTTATTTAGTTGTGTTTATTTAGTGACCTCTGGCATTTTAATGGGTGCAGTTAACAGGCGATTCACTGAAGTGCTTGTGCATTTAAGAAAAAAGCTTTTCTGCCTGCATATTGCAGTGAAGCAAGAGTTCAAATGGTTGACACTTTGCATAAACAAGGAGAAATACATGTCGTGGAAAAAAAAAAGTGTTTTTTTGTGCTTAAAATACATGGATGGCGAGAGAATTAAACAAAAAGTCTGTGAGATGTAACACACTGTTGCCATTTCAACCCCCCCACGCACACACACCCCTGCCCCCTCACCCCCACACTGCCCCCCTACCCCCAAACATCCTTCTTGCCCACACCCTCATGTTAAATGCTGGGCAATGTTTACCATAGTTTAGATAATCTCATTTGCATATTAGATGTGATTAGCACAGTTCATTGTTAGGATTATGCTGATTGGGTGACATGCTTGCATACCATCCATGGATAGATGTGTTTGGTTTTTTGCATTACAGGAGAAAGTATCATCTGCAGCAATGCTAATGAGCATACCTATGCAAATTAGGTAAAATCCGCAGCGTTAGTAAAACAATATTCTCATTCTGTCTTCAAGGATATGCGTGCATGATTCATCTTTTGGCCATGGAAATCCTGAAGACCCTTCTGTGGGTAAACACATTGCGGCACGGTTTTTCTCTTAACTTACCAGCATATTACATCCAAATGTCCCCCAGAAATATATGCTATGTTAAATATATTACATAAACTTGTCTATGCTGTACATCAACATTTATGAAACAAAAATTGCACAATTGATTGACCCTGATTTACGATCAGGTTGTTGACACACAGTACAATCAAATAAAAAGCAGCTCAGCCAAAATTTTGCATGGAAAGTTATCATACTTTGTGAAATCATTTTAACCAAATTTTTCCTGAATTTAACTGTGATCATGTCCAGCCTGAGCTGTATGTGTGTGTGTGTGTGTGTGTGTGTTTGATATCTGTTGTTTCACCTCTAAGGGGTTCTGCAGGTTTGATTCTATGGGGTTACAGCCCCCTGTACAGGGTTTAGGCCATTTGCTACAGCTGGAGAGCAGCAGGTTTTCGCTGCTAAAACCCTGTGCACCTCAAGTCATTCACGTACAGTCTGATGAGCTTTGACCCTTCAAACCCCTCCCCTAAGCTAATAACAGTTATTGAGTTAATTTGTGAAGCTATGAATTACATAGGTTTCTGTTTATTTACTCTTCAGTGTTTTTAAGTTTGATGCAATTTGATTATTTTATCTTTACAAATGTATGAATTAGGAAAATAGTGGATTTGTAGGTACAGGAGGACCTTCAACCCCTAAATTCTTACTGCACATAGTCCACATCATTCATAAAACTGGTTCTCTGTTTGCTCCAGTGGGTGATGGGCCTGCAAGGCTGGGCACACACACACACACACACACACACACACACACACACACACACACACACACACACACACACACACACACACACACACACACACACACACACACACACACACACACACACACACACACACACACACACACACACACACACACACACACACACACACACACACACACACACACACACACACACACACACACACACACACACACACACTCACTCACAAACACACACAGCCTGCATGTCCACACACACATACACAGACACACACACACACAGCCCACATGTCCACACACACACATGCATACATACACACACTCACTCACAAACACACACAGCCCGCATGTCCACACACACACACACACACATACACACACTCATTATACACCCGGGGTGGGCGATGTACGCGTAGGAAGGGCTGGCACAGGGGCTGGCATGTCACTGTCGAGCACAGCCCTGTGAATGGAACAGACTGTCACGGCTCTATATTAACAGAGCCCCGAGCGACTGGAGAAAAACATTCTAATTCTGACCAATAATCAGACATGACAACCCTGATTTAATCTCATCTTCATTTACTGAAGAAAGCCGGAAAGGAGTGGTAGAGTTATACAGGACCTCTGCTTTCAACACAGGATGGCTTACCTGTGAAACAGCCAAACACTGGGCAGTGCGATGGTAGGTAAAAATATCACTGGGTTTCTTAAAATCTTACCAAAAATATACTGCATATTAACATTTATTGGAAGGTATGATACACTAACTGCACTGTGTCTTACTTTTAATCATTCTACATTGTCACCATGCTGCAACCATCTGTCACACTGACTCTCACGTTGGAAATATTGTTACGGCAAAAGCAAGCATGGGCAATCATGGGAAATAATAACACAAAATGCTTCCCATCATTCCAATGGTTCAAATTAAAATGATAGAAATGGCTTTTAAAAAAGATGTATTTTGTATGTGCATGTGTGTGTTTAAAAAAATATATATTTTGTGAAGAAATCTGTGAGGTGTCGTTGATATCCCTGCAATATAAAACCCAAAACTGCTCTGCTAGAGATTAGGAGAAGGAAGAATATTATCACTTTGACCAAAACATCCAGCAAAAGAATAGGAATAATTGTGTATCTCTGAGCACATGTGCTCCCTGCTTTGGAATAGAGATGTCTGGGCCTTCTCGCGGTTATTGATCGATGAGCGCTTTGAGAACAAAGAGTTAATCCCTGAAAGGCGAACAGCAAAGATTTCTCCTAAGTCATGAAAGTTTAAAATGTTTGCTTTTTTTGTTTAGCCCTGTGAGAGATGTTCTCAGTGTAGCTGCCTGTGTGACCCCAGGCACATTGGAGATCCAATACTGAACTCTATTCATCCTACATTGAACCAGTCAATACCTATTATTAGCTACTGTTGGCCTATACACTGAGTTCTGGGAATGAGAAGTAGGCTTTTACATTGGCTGGGCTGAGAAGAAAGAGCTGAGATGCCCCTTGGTTGGATGCAAAAAATTTTATTCAAAAAGCATTTAATATCAGGGAAACTTCAAGAATAAATACATGCAACCACATGTAAAAAACAAAATACAGTTATTACAATTAAAAATAATACAAATTAATAAACACCATTTGATAAAATGGAAATTGTAATCATTCTGATTCGGCTTTTATCATTAGTTGAACATTATTTCTACAACCTGCTGCTCCTTGCCTAGCTCCTTGCCTTGTCCCTTTCTGTCTTCTGCCAGTTATGTTTCTAGGATGAGGGCAGGGAGGAAAACTACAGGTCCGGCTGCAGAAATGACATGGCTGGGCTAAAGCGAGGGGTGAGGTAGAGAGCGAGGAGCATGTTTGCTAATAGTTGGTAGTTTTAAATATGACACAGAGGTAATTGCAATAGAGGAAACACATGGGATTAAACTAAAAACCATCGCTTTTAAAGGAATAGTGAAATTTGAAAAAACACATTGTTAAAAGTGTTTAAAGCATTCATTGGAAAATGGCATGACTGAGTTAGCCACATCCCTTCCTACTGTATACTGAGAGCACAGTGCATCATTAGTGCTCTGTGCCCTTTCTGTTTTTGCTTGCAGGTTACTGAACGTTCTCTCTCAAGTCTGAATGCACTATGGATGAACCATGGAGATTTCATTTATTTATTTATTAATTTACCAAGGTATTAAGGAGCTCCGATCGCCATCCCCACCTCTGGAACCCCTGGAATTTTTGAAGCAAGCTTTCAGAGCTGATTTGTTGAAATGGCACAGAGGAAAGTCTAAGCAGCCGGGATCCAGGGGCTTGCTAAGGCCTGATTTTGGTCTAGTCCATGCACATTTGGATGGAAGCTCTCTGGCATTCATTTTGTAAAGCCCTTTGTTTAACTGCCTGCTGAATCGGGCCTTTCCGCACCTCTCCTGTGGCGGCCATCACGGCTGATTATGCGCTTGTGTACCAAATGGGATTCAGAGAGATCATATATCCTTTAATAGAGCCCGATGTTTTCCATTCTGTTCCATCACGGGGGCAGAATAAGGCATTTCATTGTTTGGAAGCGATCCTGGTGTTTCACAATTTTACATTTACCTTCTCGGCGGAGGCTGAGGTTTCGCGTTAATGCAGACAAAGCTGTGGTGCTAAAATAAAAAGGGCGCGACATGATGAGCGCCTCTTTGGCACCCAGGATGTTCTGGAAGGGATCCTCAGCTCCGCGCCTCTCCATCTGTGACCGATGTGTCCAGACGTCTGGGTCCCTCTCCCCGCTGCACATCCCTTACGGACGAGCGGCCCCAGCCGTCAGGAAGCAGACCTCTCGCGGCTTAATAGGACCCATCAGCTTGATTGAGGCCTGGAAAGAAAGGCTGGTAATTTGAGCGCTCCTCCAGTGGAACGGGGTCCCGGGGCGCAATGGAAAGCAGAACCCCCCCTCCCTGGTCCCTGGGAGGGTGGGAGCCTGATTCTGGTTGGCACTTTTCAGTGAGACTTTTGATTGGCTCCTGGGCTTGGTCAGAGGCAGCTGCTCGGTGTGGAAGCATGTGACACCAGCATGATGACAAAGAGCGTGCAGGAGGAAGTAAAGTCAGTTCTCCAGAGAGGAATGAAGAGCTGTGCATTCCTCAGACTCTACTTGCTTGCTGTTGTGTTACTGAGCTGGACTGAGAAACTGAGCAAAAATCCCAATTTGCCCCCCAGATGTCTTTATTTGGAATGCTAAACAACAACAACAAAAGCATCTTCAATGCCCTCCTTTAATTTGTGAGGGTTTGGACAGGCACGCTTGTTTCCCTAACCGCCTGTTCTTCTCAGTTTGCTCAGTCACCGTGTCTGCAGGCATCTGGTCGACCAGAGGGGGCGCTCTCACGCAATGATGAGGACAAATCCTTCCTCCCATGGTGACTCATGGTGTGCATGTGTGCGAGTCTTTTTCTGTATGTATGTGAATGCAATTGTGTGTTCATTATGTTTCATGTTGCCAACAACAGAAATTGGAATCAGAAGGATGCCCCTTACCTCCACACAAAGCGAGAGACGCACTGAGGTAAGCCATTCGAGGGATTCTGATTTTATTCCAAAGTGACCCCGGTCAAAAGGGAGCTTGGAGAAAAGTGAGGCGATACATATGCGCCCTGACGCATCTTTGCAAAGCTGCATTGAACACGCAGTGCAAGCTGATGGTAAAGGATGAAAATGCATTACTACGAGCGGTCAGTTTTTTAGACTTGGACTGTTTAGACTGAGGCAGTTTAAATCACACCCGGGCTGCCTGGCTAATGACGGGGGTCCCAGCAGGAGTGGGGTTGATCAATCACACGTCCCTTCCTTTTGGTTTCAAGTCCCATGTTCTTGTGTTTTTAATTGGCAGTCCAATGCAACATATGCTTTTAAAGTTGTCTGCTGCCATAGCTGCGAGCGCAAGCTGTTTTCTCCGATGCGATGACGGGTGCTTGAAGACGCTCGCAGGCACCTCGCTTTGTCACCAACGCTCGTCTTCAAAACTGCTGTTCGGGGGCATTTACATTTACGTGGCCAGCACCTCCTTATTCTGCAGCTGAGCCTGTGACACTAACATGCTCTTCTGGAGTCGGATATGCCGGGCCAGAGATAATCAACTCTCAGCAATAATAAACTTTATTTATAAAGCACGTTTGACACACAAAATACATTCCAAATAAAACAGCAATAAGACAAGAAAAGATGAATAATGAAACGAATAAACTAAGTATAAAAAAATGTACTTACTGAAATCCATGGGGAAAACAACATGATATTGTGTTCTGAGCCTATGCTGGGACTGTGGAGAGATTCTGCGCACAACCATTACGGCTCAGAGTGATGTCGGAGTGATAGGATTTGTGTCCTGAGCCTATGCTGGGATAGCGGAAAGACTCTGTGCACAGCCATTATGGCTCAGAGTGATGTTGCAGTGAGGATTTGTGTCCTGAGCCTATACTGGGACAGTGGAGATACTCTGTGCACAGCCATTATTGCTCAGAGTGATGTCACAGTGAGAATTTGTGTCCTGTGCCTATGCTGGGACAGTGGAGAGACTCTGTGCACAGCCATTACGGCTCAGAGTCATGTCGCAGTGATAGGATTTGACACACAGGTGTTGCGTGCGTCTCTGTATCTCATACGTTATGATCGCCTGTTCCTATCCGGCGAATGAGAACGATAATGAACCCTCCCTTTTTTTCCCTTTTGAATGCATTACGTGCTACCGAACAGTGTGTGTGTGTGTGTGTGTGTGTGTGTGTGTGTGTGTATGTGTGTTAGGGGGGTGATATTGGGAAGCCACGTCGGTGTCCATTCGCTGCAGCAGATTTCAGAGCAGTAACGCAAATGGTTTAAAAAAAACAGCAAAAAGGCTAGCAGGTGATGTGACAGTTTGCGGTGCGAGTGATGTCACGTCACCTACATCAGCGAGCGTTCCATGGCGAGCATCTGTGTACCTTCGTGCTGCTTCTTGTCATTGTACATCTGGGCCCCGCTCAGTCACTGTCAGAGTGGGGCATCTGCACTCCCGCGTCTTTGTTTATAAAAAGTGGCCCATTACTTTCTGTCACAGGAAGGGACAAAGCACGGCGAAGGTAATATCCTTTAACAAATAATGTGTATCATTCAGACAACCTTTCATTATACCGTGGAAAAACCCTTCGCCTTCTGGCAGGCTAATATTAAGATGGACAAATTTCAAGGATTTTCTGGAAGTATTGACTGAGAGGACCTAAGAGGTCAAGGGTTCACCTTCAATTTCCGCTTTCCAAATGTGACAAACAAATTGGACGTAGATTGAGTAGAAGTACTGTTAAGTTTTAATAAATAAAATCATTGATACCAAGATGATAATTAGCCACTCAGCACATTGTTTAAATGTTGTATATGTGAAGTTTTTTAAGAATATTTATTTAATGTGTTGCTATTGCACAATTTCATGAAATTCTTTAGATTTGACAGTCCTTCTTTGGATTTTTTGAGTATTTATTTTTCTTGACTTTGTATTCTAATTGCCTGCTGAATACATGTAAATAAGTTGAAAGACTGTAGCTTGTGTAGCATTATTTATGACACTTGAAAAGATCCATCACTCTTTTCACTGTGCGTTTTCAGTGGTGCTTTAGCTTCTATCTCTCTCTGCCGGAGGAAATATTTAAGCCTGTCTTTTTAGTGTGTTTCACATGAAATCATATTCAATTCAGCAGAGTTCCGGTCAGCATAATTATGTCAGACAGAATTGCCAGAGCTGTATTTAAAGCTTTTTGTGGTTGAAAGTTAAAAACAATTTTATATCATGTCTGCTTGCAGCTCTGCACATGCAGATGAAACGAGAAACATTTAGGATGAGCAAGAGGCTTTATTTCTTTATTTCTTTATTTCTTATTCTTATTAAGGTATAACTCTATATGCGAGTGAGCATTTAAAGGGGGTATGAAAATCTAACATATATCACAAGCATTTTTACAATGAAATAAAAAGCATATGAAGAAAAAAAAAGCCTTCTTTTGTTGCTCGACATCAACCTTCTCTGGATCTATTTTGGTAATCTCCATAGGGGCAGCAGTAAGGACCATGGTCTTTTTATTTAGAGTAGATTTATTGCCTGTAGTGTGGAGATCAATAACTGGAAGAACAATATAGCAAAGAGAAGCATGATTTAGAAAATGCAACAGCTCCCAGTGACTGTGAATTCATTCTGCATACAATATTCAATACTGAAATAGCTTGTGTGCACCGGTAGCATTCATCAGAATAGTTTTTGACAATTTCTTTTAAATAACCATAATTGCAATATCAGCCTCTGCTTCTGCCCGCAGAGAAACATTTCAGTCAGAAAAAAATGTTCTGTGTTAAAGAGAGTTTAAACCCTGTATTTTACACTGGAAATGAACAGCAGGATTACTGATACATCTTTCAAATGCAAAATATGACACTGCACCAATACAAAATAAAGCTTTAGATGAATTCTCATTGCAAACAGTAATGTTTTCATGACCATTGCCCTCTTATTTTGCCTGATGTGACCTCATGTGACACTTTTGAGTGACTGGATATACAGTATATGACTATATACAAATATGCAATTTAACACTGAGTGGAAAAGTATGTGTGTCTGTGTGTGTGTGTGTGTGTGTGTGTGGGGGGGGGGTTATTAGGTCAATTATTCTAAATATTATCATATATCCAATGCCTTAAGCTTCCTAGGTACTCCCAGTGTTTCTACGGCCATATATGTGTGCAGGAGAGGTGAATGGTTGTTACCGACAGACTCAGGAGAAAAGAAGACCAAGGAAGGAGACAAAATGAGGGCGGCCGCTTGCATGCGCTGCGCAGGGTACACAGATTTGCGTCTACTCCTAGAGTCTCAAGTCGCAAGTCATTTAGACGTGTCGTGTCTGTTTGAATGCCTTCTTGTCCACTCCCCCACAGGCTAGCCTGTATTCAGCACATGTAAAGTAGTCATGAAAGGGGCACGTATGTGAATTAATAACCCTAATGTTGAATGCCCGGAGACTCCTCGAAAAGGGCCGAACTGTGTCGTGTCCCCTTCTCATCTCGCCACTCCTCTCGCACGGGACACATATCTGTTTGACAGCACTCCCTGGGTCCCGTGGTGACCGTCCCACGACCGACACTTCTGGGAGGGAGGGAGGGAGGGAGGGGGTCTCGGCTTTTGCGTGGGAGGAATTTTTTGTGGGTGCATCCTACAGTGTCAAAAGCATGCGTTTCTGTGCACAGGAAGTGGGAACGCTGGGAGGTTCTGTCTCTGTGCAGCCCGTCACAGCAGCTATACTAAATCGGGTCAACATCTAATGGGCAAATACATTTCCCCCGGTGACAAAATGCTGTATGCAGCCTCCCCTTCCCCCTCTCTCCAAGCCTGCTCGCTTTTATTTTGCTTTACACTTAGAAGTTGACCTACCTCGTGAAGTGAAGATATCACAAGTAGGAAAGTGTTTCCTGCTTTAAATAAGTAAATAAATTAATAATATTACACACATTGTAAATATATTTTTCATCGGAATTCCTTTTAGATGTACATGAGGTTGAATTACAACCTAGATTTCCCCAAATATCTCTTGCTATATACACATTTTCACAGTGAAACTAGTTTCAATTAAGTAATAATCCAGCACATTCCAGTAATGTCACAGAATGTGCACAAACAGCATAATATATACAACATGTGTGTTTATACATGCAGTTTTCAGAGACAGAAACAGGACAAGTTTCAAAACATAAATTATTGGTTATCTTGTAACACTCTCTTTGGTTGGTGCAAGTCCCTTTCTGTCCTCCTCTCTCTCTCTCTGTTATTACTCTCTCTCACCCCTCTGTGTTTTCAGCCCTCTGCCATTCAGATTGAACTGTCCCTCCACGCAGCCATCTATGTACACGGCCAAGGTTATGCCAAATAGCAGCCCTGAAACATTTGGTCATAAAAAATGAAACAGACGCAGTTATCTGCTGATCCCCAAAGAATCCAGCCACAGAAAGTGATGTAAATCTTCAGCCGGTTGGCTGGGAGTCCTGTTCCTGGCAGCGTCTCCTCCAGTTTTAATCAACCTCCAGGAGAGCTTGGAGCTGCCCCTCGCCTGCTTACGGTAAGCCAAGGGGAACGTTCACACATCTGGCCAGCTGCGGAATCCGTCTTTCTCTCCAAACCAGCCTGCGCCGAGCGTCGTAATTCTACACCCTTCGTGTGAGCTGCTTCACCACATCGATTCAGCGTCCACGGCCACCACGGGCCCGCTTGAATTTACTCCTCTTACATGCCGTCTGCCAGAAAAAAGACAGCCTGAAAGGACAGAGAAAGAACTGAAAAGGGCACGGATATGATTTATTTCAAACTGTAAAATGTTGTGCTCTCCCCACCCCACCTCTCTCCTTCCCTGACCCTCAAATTACTGTTATTATTTTTTTTTCAGGACGTGAGATAGGGTTAAAAAAGAAGTGAGAAAAATCGAGAGTTAGACTCTGGTGAAAGCCTCAAACAGGCTTCTTCAAAGTCCTAATCCCTGTAAATGCGTCTCCTGGGCCTGAGCATTAAACCGCAGGCCAAAGAAGAGCAATAAAGAAGCCGTGCCCCTGACAAGCAGTCTCCGCTCTGATTACAGACCTCTTCTATTTCTTTCTCTTTTTCCCTTTTCTTTTGTGCGATGGTAATGAGCCAATGACTCAGTAACGTCTCCCCTCTCGGTTGGTTTATGATTCTCAGGAGCAAAGATATGTAGTCCCCTAAAAGACACGTGCAATAAGAGGAACAGGTTTCAGCGTTCGGGATTGCTTTAATTACAATGGGTGGGTGTGACCTGTGCTCCTTATACAAAGGAGCACCGTTTGTTGGGACGTACAAGAAATGTACGGCGTACTTCGTAAAATAAAACAGCCTGAATGAGGCTAGTGGTGGATGTTAAAGTTTCGCAATCTGCCTCGTTCCAAAGGGTACATACAGGTTTTCATATAAAGAGGATCTTTTCTGCTCACAACAATAGTCCTCCTTGTGTCTAAACGCATTCGTCTTCCCCTAAGTTCTGAAATACCGTGCTCCTGCAATACAAAATGAATGCATATAATAGCAATATAAACAGACCGTCGACAGCTTTATTTGAAGGGGTGAGAGGGTTTAAGGTTTGATCTAGACGGATGCAATGAGAATTATTATGCTGCTTTGGGCCTAGTTTTATTCACATTTCCAGACACTCACAAAAATACACATATGCACTTTTACACACACACACACACACACAAGTGCACAAATGTGCCATATCATGTGCCATATATACGTACAAACACGCACATATGTACACACACATACACAAACTCTCTCTCACACACACACACACACACACACACACACACACACACACACACACACACACACACACACTACTGGGTCACTGGATTGAAAATAACTTTGTTCTGGAATTCTATGATGATTTTTTTTACTGTAACTGTGGTTCAGTTTTTGAGGCTGCTGTATTGCTCCCTTAAGCTATTACAAAAGACGGTTCTGTTAAATTCTAATGCGGCTGAACAATGTGTAAGCTAAGGGGCCTGTGCCACAGATGGGTGGGTGGGTGGGCGGAGCTTATGCATTTCCATTTAATTCAGGCCACTTAAGCAATGGTCCCTCGGTAATACGGTCTCAGGCAGCCGAGGCAAAGGGCCCGGCTTGATCCGAACAAGGCACAGGGCGCAATAAGGACCCGACTCCAAGTAGGAGGGAAGAGTCCAGGAGTCGGGCGCAGATTCTCAGAAGGCTCCCAGGGAAGAGCCTGCAGACCCTTGATCAAGCGGCCTCTTTGGATGAATTACTTATTAGAGAATATGAGCTGATGGAGAAGCTCGTTCAAGCCTCTGATCTCTCTGCCAGTTTAGCCAAGGTCCTTTCTCCAGCTCCCTGAGCCGCGCCAGTTCACTTATCTGGCTGAGTCTCGTGCTCCAGCCGTCCAAAATGAGACTCCGTGAAAAGAAAACATGGGCTCGGGCCTCTCGGGCGCGTACGGCGAATGCGGCTTCGCCCGCCGTTTGTTCGCGCGCCGTTCGGAGAGGCTGGCATCGGCGCAGTGCGGCATCGATTACAGGCTTTCCACCAATGCAGCCACATGACAGCCCACGCTTTCTGACATGCGGCATTAAAAACAACACCTGGCAAAATATGGAGGATAGAATATCAGGGAACAGCGTGACACTCTTTTTACCTCACACATCAGACATCAGTAATGCCACAGACGGTTTTGGAAAAAGGCGTTTGGGGCCATAGGAATTAATATCTGATAATGAAAACCAGATTTTCACAGTAGGGAGCGAAACATATGTGGTGCAAGGGAGTTTTAAGAAAATAAAAAAATAATTCAAAGGTTTGTTCCACTTCATTTTGATGTTTGGTACAAAATGTATACAAGATCATTCAGAGAGTGCAACTCATTCCTGAGATTGAAAAAGGAAAACAAAACAATAATAATGTTTTTTGGTGCAACCATCTCAACTGTTCCACAAATAAAAAAAAAGTGGAAGTGAAAATGTTAGAATATATTCCTGAAAGTCACAAGAACAGATTAAGGGGGGGGTGGGGGAGGGGTGGGATTCAGACTCACAGTCACTGAAATGGCGTGGCACGAGGCCACGCTGTGCCCAACTACAGAAAGAGATCTGTAATGTACCTGTGGCAAAGAAAGCATGGAGCGGCTGCCCGCTCTGACACGCGCTGGCAACATGCAGCTCCGGGCCACTTTAGAGTCCTGCGTAAATCAAAAGCCAAACAATAATTCCATATAACTTCTGTTTGTGTCATGTTGAGAGATGTAATTTAAGGGCAGTAAACGCAACCCCAGGGTCATTCTCCCGCTTCTCTGTGAGTGGCTGCAGATGTGTCTGCTCGGGCGACAGCCTTGTCTGAGGGGCAAAGGCGATACAAAATAACATTGCCACAAACAATTCTCCCACACTGTTGCTTCTTAAACTGTGTCAACGGTCAAATGGAGACTTCTCTTCTGGCCTGAGCAATAGAGAACATACTAGAGAGAGGAGGAGGGGAGAGAGAGAGAGAGCGAGAGAGAGAGAGAGAGCGAGAGAGAGAGAGAGAGAGAGAGAGAGAAGGGAGAAAAAGAAACATTAAAAAAACAGATACGTAAAGAAAAAAAGTGCATGATTAGTTGCCCTAGATTTTTTAAATTATCTCCTGTTTTGGGCATTAAATAAAATAACCGTAGTAATATAATCAACTGTCCCCATTGCAGAAAGTTCTCATGTAGGGCAATTGAACTGAACAAAGTGAAGTCCTGGAAGTATGCAGAGACTGAAATCAGGTTGTTCCTGGGAGCCATCGGTAGAGAACTTCATCAGTCGCACGCAGCTAATGTGGGTTGCAGTGACCCAGGTTTAATGCTATGCAGTCCTTAGCCGAATATCTGGCACCTTGCATTAATTCAGAGTGAGGGGATAAACGCACAGAAGCTGCCTTGATCTGCATGTGAATGTATTATAGTTTTGACTTTACTGTACATGATATCCTACGGACATTTTTACATTATAAGTATTTGTGTTTGTAGTTTTAATACTACTACTAGAATTATATAATGCTTATGTAAAATAATAGCGGTTGAGGTAAATTAATTGATTTGTGTATTTATAGTCTATCCTTAATAAAGAGCTGTACAAAGTGTACATGTAACTGAAATAGACCATTACAACAAATAAAATCTAAAGGAGATTAGAAGAGATAAAAACAACCACATAACACTAATGTTTCTAAATTGACTTTGTAGGAAAAAAGGTGGAACGGTGCGATTTTAGCAAGCCGGAATGGTAGATTTTACGCATAGTTCCTAATGCAACTGTTTATATTAGCCTTATTAGAGCAGTTATTTATCATTTCCATGAACCGTGGGCTTAATAAAAATATAATTAAGTTATTACATTCACTAGCTTTCATTTTGTTGAGCGCAATGGATGCTTGCATTATGCAGGTTGCACAAAATTGTGAATCAACCTTTTCATATTGCATAAATGTATGCTAATGACAACCTACCAATTGTGAGATTGTCAGGTGACAAAGGTGGGCCATGTCATGTGTATTTTGTAAATGAAGTCCTGAGGGTTAATGTATAGCACATGTCCAGCATGTCTCAATTGCAAATGTAGGTATCCATCCATCTAGTCTCAGTCATAATATTTTGCTATTAATACATCAGTATGTCAGTAGATTTAATATGTAAAAATGCAAGGCTCTGAATATTGCAGCCACTTTAATGAGCTTAGCTCACTATCTGAGTGCCCTTCAATACTACTTGTGCTTCATTTTTTTAATGTATTCAGCCTTTTTTTCTTCTTCCAGCGGTACCTCAGTAACAGTGCGGGCTGAACGATATAATCTGATAATTGAGGTGACAGCTCTGCAGACATAATCTGCCCCTGTCACAATGCGCCATTGTGGCCCCTCCAAACAGCGGGTTTTACAGTGGTGTTTGGCTCAGACAGCAACCTGCTGTCTCTGCTGCCAGGCCAATGGGCACCGGGGTCGAGGAATCAGCGGTTAACGGTTAATTAGATAACGGCACGCATCCCGGATGTTAGCCGGCCCTTTGAGGTGCAGCGGCCTGAGCACTGATTTGGCATTCATGCCCTAATCTAATTAACTTTCCTCGTTTGGGCAAATAAACAGTACTTATCTGTACATGACCTAGAGGCGGTGGGAGGCCCTGGCTAATCAATGTGATGTTGAACTGAGAAAAAGTTCTGGACATCAGGAAACCTGAAAAACAGTCATTTGCTTTTATGGCCTGGATTTAATCATCACATGGCCTTACCTTGACTCAATGAAATGCTAATTGTGAAGGCCTATCTTTACAAACTCAGTTTGGCGAATTAACTACGTGATCACTTAAATGAAGCCACTGAAAGGTGAATGAACACTGAAAAAATGAACACTTATTTTTAAGTTAATCTAGGCCTGCTGTATATGTCTTTTTATATATTACTGAAAACAATTATTATCATTAAGTCAAATGGCTGTGCTTTCTAAATTTTTTCACAACAGAAAGCCAGTCATTTAAAAAACGTATATGGCCTGATTTACTAAAACCTTTAGCATGTGCAAAACCTTTCAACACACGCAAAACGAACAATCATTGGTCATGTTATTGGTGTTGCATGTGCTAAATATTTAGCACATGCTAAAGGTCTTAGCAAGTCAGCCCATGGTATGATAAAAGGAAACAGGTGTTAATGAGGTGTAATGACCTAAAGCGGGGGGGGTCACCTGGCCGAAGGTTCGGGGAGTGGACAGACCAAAGCCGCAGCTGATTGAGGCCGTCCCGCCATCTTGCCCTCGGCCATGACTCAAATGAAACATTAACCACAGGCTACTCGCACTCGTGACCTGGGTGGAAATGTCACTCATAGCTAGCTACGTTGCCATTATAGAACAAATGCAGGAACGAAGAAACAATAATTTCAAATCGTTCACAAAACAAAAAAAAATAAAAAGTTCAATTCTGTCCACTGTCATCCTTTAATGATAGCGTAATTCATATTTTATTCAAAAAACAGATTTTTTTAATGCAGCTGTGGTAAACAGTGTTTATTAAGCAGGTGTAGGACAGGGGGTGAAGAAAAGTTATGCAGGAGGTAGACAGAGAGTGTCCACCACTCTCAGAGACAGGGAGAGACCTTGGGAGAGACAACCTGCTCCAAGGACACCAAGAAAGATGCTTCACATTGGCCACAATCTTCTCATCATCCTCCCTTCGTAGACCTTTTTCTATTCTATCGCTGCTTTTTCCCTGTGCAAACACCCTGGCGTGGGGTTTTATATCGCTGCTTTTCCCCTATGCAAACACCCTGGCGTGGGGTTTTATATCGCTGCTTTTCCCCTATGCAAACACCCTGGCGTGGGGTTTTATATCGCTGCTTTTACTCTATGCAATCATGCTGGCACGTGGTTTTATATCGTTGCTTTTCCCCTATGCAAACACCCTGGCGTGGGGTTTTATATCGCTGCTTTTCCCCTATGCAAACACCCTGGCGTGGGGTTTTATATCGCTGCTTTTCCCCTATGCAAACACCCTGGCGTGGGGTTTTATATCGTTGCTTTTCCCCTATGCAAACACCCTGGCGTGGGGTTTTATATCGTTGCTTTTCCCCTATGCAAACACCCTGGCGTGGGGTTTTATATCGTTGCTTTTCCCCTATGCAAACACCCTGGCGTGGGGTTTTATATCGTTGCTTTTCCCCTATGCAAACACCCTGGCGTGGGGTTTTATATCGCTGCTTTTCCCCTATGCAAACACCCTGGCGTGGGGTTTTATATCGCTGCTTTTTCCCTATGCAAACACCCTGGCGTGGGGTTTTATATCGCTGCTTTTCCCCTATGCAAACACCCTGGCGTGGGGTTTTATATCGTTGCTTTTCCCCTATGCAAACACCCTGGCGTGGGGTTTTATATCGCTGCTTTTCCCCTATGCAAACACCCTGGCACTGGGTTTTAATTGCCCAGATCCCAGTCTCCTACAGCCTTTCCTACAACCCCTCGATTTGTTTAGGTTTTTCATACCTCCCATTTCAGAAAAATACATATCTCATCTCATATTGTACTCTATTTTGAGGAACAATTGATAATATCATAATAAGAAAACTGACCAACATCTGTAATAACAAACAGATAACATACAACAAAGCAAACAAGCACTGTATATAATAATAATAATAATAATAATAATAATAATAATAATAATAATAATGTATTTCACATACATGTACATGTCCTAGATGTATATTCAGATATGCCCATTACAAAGCACAAAAAAGCAAGATTTCTGCAGTTGCACATATCAGTGCACTATAACACACAAAACAAAATTCAAAGTGCACACAATATATCCTCAAGTATGACCTTGTGAAGGCATGAGCAGGGCAGCCATCAGCGTAAGATGCGTCAGTCCCTTTCAAGAAGAGTGAGTCAAGGGTCTACATAAGGGCTGCCTGTTAATTACACCTCACACAGGATCAATGGCTCAGTATTAAAAAAATAAAATAAAGACATAAAATCCCTTTCATTTGCTCCTGTTTTCTCTATCATGCACTTTTTTTTTTTTTTTTTTTTTTTTTTTTTTTTCTCTCTCTTCTCTCTCTCTCTTCTCTCTCTCTCTTCTCTCTTCTCTCTCTCTCTCTCTCTCTCTCTCTCTCTCTCTCTCTCTCTCTCTCTCTCTCTCTCTCTCTATTTCTCTCTCTCTCTCTCTCTCTCTCTCTCTCTCTCTCTCTGCCACACAGAGTAAGATGAAGAGATGACTGCTGCCCCACTGGTTGGCTCTTAATTGTAGCAGCAATCAGGCCACTTCACAGCGGCTCATTAATATGCACATACAAACAATCTTATTGCAGCCACTTTATTTTTTTTAGACCAGAGATTTTCCTCATAAACTCCCACTGAGCTGTTTAATGGCAGCTTATATAGAAAAAGTACATTATTCTATACTGTCTGTGTCTGATGACTTCTGATGACAAAACAAATGCTTATATACATATGTCAGTTCATTGCCAATGATTGACGCCTTACGACATTGCTTTTTCTGGTTCATGATAGAAAAATGTACATATGTATATATTGTATGTATGTGTGTGTGTGTGTGTGTGTGTGTGTGTGTGTGTGTGTGCGTGCATTCATAATCCAATTAGCAGCAATATAACCTTTTTAGATTGTACACAGAAAAAAAAAAATATATTATTAAAATGTCTGCATTACTCCCTGTGTCCCAAAGACAAAAACCCTTTTTGTCTGGAGACACTGGAAGGAGATTAAAGCCAATTTTTCCCATGAACAACTCTCTCTCTCCTATTGTCTGAGAGCGCTGATTTTACAGAATGACTAAATTAGCCAGACCTGGTCCCTGTGTCAGAGCATTAGCACAATACCCCCGACAGTATAAAACTTCCAGCGTGGTGCACAGACCACTGCAGTTAATAGTTAGATAATGAGACTGTACGAGCGAACGGCTCTATTAAATCCCCGTTTAGTGCTTCCAATTGAAAGATTTGTACTGTACGCCGGGCAAACGAGTTAAGGGACTTGCCTCTTTATTTTTTTGCTGTGTTATGATAAAAAATGAAAGGTGTTCATATTTATGTACTGCACTAGTAAACACAAATCAAAATGTGACGTGCCCTTTTTTTGATGAAGGAATATTATTATTGCTGGCATTAGAGGATATATGGAGCAATTTCCATCATTGCCCTAGAAATGAGAGGCATCTGGTTGATTTCACCTCTGCTCAAGCATGTGTCCATGTCACCCCCCCCCCCCCCCCCTCACCCCCCCTCCTCCTCCTCCTCCTCATCTGCTGGGGTCATCAGTGGGTGTCATCCACAGCTGAGTGCAGACCCGTCGGAATGGGTCTCATGCGTTCTCGCCAGTTTTGCATATCCTTGAGGGACAACTATTTAATAAGTTTCCACTCACTAATTTTCACAAAGTAATTAGTGGTATTTTTGGGGCTGCGATTCCAGCAGCACAGTCTAAGACACGCTTTCTGTGTAAATGGATCAGAAAGACTTGTGCGGGGCAGCTGGCCGGCTCACTCTCGTAACGACTCAGAGGCCTCAAACATCTTTCTGTACGCGACCATTACCATTATTATTTTTTGACGAGGCCCTGTTTTGTCATGAAGAAGTCAGCTACTACTCCCCTAAAGACACACAAACCCACAAAATGATTCCATATCTCCTCAGTGTAGCTACAGATATATCCCTCCTCTGGTCCGACTGAGAGCTTGCGCCCACAGACAGATTGCAGGACACTGAAAAGGAAGAATTTCAATGGATAGACTACAATAGATTGTTATTCCAAGGCACATTTTGGTAATACAGATGACACATTCTAAAAAATATTAAGAAAAATATTCCTTTTTTTAGCCTATGATTGATTCAACCTGCCTATTCTGTGTCCATAAAATTTAACTCCGGTGAAAAGTTAATCGAATTGGCCTTTAAGCATTCATAACACAATGGCCTTGCACAATGCCTTGGGTTTGAATACAATATGCAATGTGAATAACCACACAATGCAGATGGTTATATAGAATTACTATATGCATTGGCACTGAATCGAGTTATGTAGATATTCAGAGGTTAGGCCTGGAAACTGTCTTCACCTTTTATAAATGCATACACACCCATACACTCTGCAGACATAATTTTTCTGTATCTCTTTACACACTAACCATGTATGAATTACACACCATACACAGGTGGAATAACCTGTATTATTCAGCACAGGGACTAGTGTATACAGTGCAATATTATTTGCTACATATTTATTACATTTTATTTTCAAACCTTGCAGTAAGAAAGTAATTGGTAGTGTGGTATCTGCCTGCATTATCAGATACGACATTTACAGTAAATTGATAAACGACATTATACAAATGTGTTGTATGAGAAAATGGATGTTATTTTTCGTAACAATGGACCTAGCACGGTTTTCGGTAATGTGAACCACCCCGCCTCCCCTACCTCCCACCCCCGTTCCGAACGCGGTTGCCATAGATAAAACTGCAGCTGTCTAATGGAAGTCAAACTTCTCTCTCAAATTCCGCTGTAATTCGTTTTTAAAAATCGCTCCCCTGGGAATGGGCTGGTGGTGGGGCGGGGCATTTCGTGGTTTTTGGCGGGGAGTCGGAGTGTGGAGGGTGGGGGGTTCGCCACAGTGACTCAAGCACAGAAAATTCTGGCTGCATAAGTAAACTCAAAGTCAAACTGCTGCTTGCACATATTTGGAGGGATATTTAATTAAAAGTGGATTACAAGACTGTTGGATAAACAAAGATCAGATTAACAAATAACTGTACGGTATTTTCCCATTTGCCAATGCAAATTTGACTTTGTGGTTGGGTTGACGACACAGAAGAACAGATTTATGACACTTCCAGAATATTAAGTCGCAGTCTGGACTGGAAATTAAACAAGGATGGCTCACAGAAGTTGCTTAATCCCTCACCTTACGCGAAGATAACCTTGTAAACAACACTTGCCCAAGAATATTTAACAGAAATCTGGAGCTGCTATGTGAATTCACTTCACATTTGCTAACTAAGATTTCCAATTTCTTCTTTTGTGGGTCAATATATGTCAATTACCTGATCAATCTGTGCAGCTATTGACCCAGAAACTGCATCCAGCACAATTTAAATAATTATATTTATGATTGGCAAAGATTGTTGTCCCCATACCAAAATGTCATACTGCTATAGTGGTATAGCTAATTATAAAATAATAACAATACAATAAGAAAGAAAAGCATCTGTTAGCATAGCAAAAAAACCTTCTGTAGGTGGGAAAGGATTGCCTTTGGGGGTCACTACCTGGGACGGAGGGGAATAAAAACATTGTATGAGATGCATAATGTTGTGTGTGTGTGTGTGTGTGTGTGTGTGTCCATGCGTGTGCTTGCGTGCAAGTGTGTATGCGTGTGAGTTTGAATTAGAATTATTACCAGCTCTCCATCTTGGCTTCATCTGGGCCTGGAGGTCAAGCATAGTCCTGATAAGTAGTTTTACACTTTTTTTTTTCCCTCTGCAAGAGTTTTTAGTTTAGACACCAGACGACCTTGCAGTGATAGAGTGCTGGACTTTGTGACTTTATGCTGAATGCCACCCGACACTGAGCCAGTGAGGCTGGAAGGAATGGATTTATTGACTTGTGACTTTGACTCCAATGTATCAGGACTGTTATTACGGGGAATGATTAGGTAGCAGGATGCCAGGGACAGCTTAATATAGACAAACCCCAAACCATCCTCAGTCATAACACCAACACGGAAAACAGACATATAAAGACGTAATGTCCGACAGGAGTTTGTTGACAAGGTTTGGGAACAGAAGGAACACTCTGGTGCTTGAACACGACTCAAAATTTCATGTCAGTTTTTATTCGGTGGCTAGCGTGACCATTCTGAGAGAATATTAATGTGTAACATAGGGAGGAGCAGCGCAGCAATGATTATGGGTTTTGGGAGAAAGGGATGAAGATGCATGCCAAAAACCAGTATAATAATAATAAATAAAAACCAATAAATGTGCTTCAAAAATTAAATTCAAAACCAATTACTCAAGACAGTGCATGATGGGTAATCTTACGTTTCCCTATTTAAATGTAATATTGCCCAAAAAAGGAAGAAAATATTCATTCATTCATTACATATTTACACATTTAACAGATGCCCTTTCCCACAAGTGACTTATACCGCTTACATTAATACATACAATGCAGTTCATCAGCTGGATTTTCACAGCAGTGATTGAGGCAAAGTACCTTGCTCAAGAATACAATAGCAATACCCCACCTTGGAATAGAACCAGCAACCTATACGGCCAAGTCCTTTAACATCCTTAACCATCAAGGAAAGGACTGTTGGTTCCCGAGAGGCTTAGTTCATAAAGGCTTGCATCAAGAGTGCAGGCAAAGCCCCATAGACATGAATTTGAACCATGGCTGTGATGTCAGCTGACCATGAGCACCAATCAGGTGTTCCGAGATCGTAGACAGTGGTGATTCGAGAGGCACAATGGGGAAGAAAAACAATTTTTTTTTTTATTTTTATAACATTTTTTGTGGAAGAAAACATCGTTTAGTACTCTGAGCCGAGACCAGACCAGTGGTAAAGGCAAGAATGAGAGGAAAATTTCAGAGACAAAACACTCCAACATGCATCCCTGAATGTTTGTATCACGCAATTAACACATCCTCCTCTTCTAGTCGTCAGGCCTACCTTATTTCCGTCGCAAGCGCATGAATTAAACAGTGTGAAAGCTCATTTCTCATGATGTGTGGGTACGTGACGGGCGTTCGCGAACGACCACTGTGACGTGCAGCCTTGCCGTGGCATCACCGGGGCACAGGTGATGAGGGACGCCCACATGCTCATCTGGCTTTCCTGCTTCTCAGCAGAGACTTTCATGCTAAAAGAAAGGTGAAGCCGGTTGGAAATTTTTGCTTTCCTAGAAAATTAAGGCAAACACTCCCAACCAGGGTGGGAAATTAACACCCGCCACCCGCCAAATGCGGGTAGATTTCAGAATTGTCAGGTAAATGTATCAAACCTACCTGCCACAGTGGCGTGTAGCAATGTGGATACAAAAAAAAAACTTTGATAAAAACATCAGGGGCCGTATTCACAACACGTTATCTTAGGCTACCATTACAAGTTCTCCTATGTGGCACAAATAGTTTCTAATTAAGTTTCATCTTAAAATCTGCTGAGACCAACTTTTACTAAAGAATGGGGAGAAATCTTAAGCTAAGAGAGGGCGGGGTTGACCTCGCAATGGATGACGTCGTGTTTCATGAACACGCTTAGGCTATAGAATAAGGATGAAGTCGACGTATTAATCGTCGGATACATGGCGTGGCGTCTGCAGATAAAATGTATTGTTTGGTGTAATGTTCTAATGACAGATGACATATATTCCCAGTTCGTCTGCGGTGCATTGCTGCATTTTACTTGTGGCCAAGTAGTCTAGCCTAGCGTAGATTTGGTAAAACCTTGATCTCATTGTGTTGTTTTTGTTGGTTGGTGAAGTGACTGCATCACTGAATAGCTCTATATAATCATAATACCGTCACGATTGATACCTTTTTAAAAACTCCATGTTATTAAATGTTTATAAAATATTGACTGGGCTCTACACAACATGTAGGCTACCATCAATATGAGCGCATTGCTTTATCGCAGCCTGAAAATAAATTCAGCGGTATTCATTTTGTAATTTTTTTAGGGTTCTGTGCATGTGAGTTGTGGTTTGAAATCGGGTAATCACATGGGCTACCTTATTTTATAATCTATCTGGCGCGTTAACATTAGACAGGTTGGCAATTTCATAACTGGATGTACGCTGGCATTAGCTGGATTAAGCTGTTGAACACAATTGCAACCCTGGCTACAGACATGTAAGTCACTTTAAAGCAAATTTAATTGGTTA
Source organism: Ilyophis sp. 1 JC-2022 (assembly GCA_022702515.1). Classification (NCBI taxonomy): domain Eukaryota; kingdom Metazoa; phylum Chordata; class Actinopteri; order Anguilliformes; family Synaphobranchidae; genus Ilyophis; species Ilyophis sp. 1 JC-2022. Next base: position 79,066,153 of record CM040396.1, on the reverse strand, counting down.
AATGTGTGTTGTAATTAGCATAGCCTATGTAAAGTCATGTAGAATTAATATTTTTAGCCATTTAGAAAAAATAGTAGGCTACTGGGAGCGTTCATTAGCCTACGTTATGGATCTAATTAAACAGCTTCATAGCCTACAATTGATTAATAGGTGTAATCTAAAGTGTTTGCTTTTTACAATCATAATTTATTATATTTGCAATTTGTGTTTCAAAGGCTACATTTAGTATTGTGAATTTAACAGAAAATGAAAAAAATGTAAAAAACGAGAAGAAAAAAAATGTTTGCATGGTCAGAAAGTTAATTTCCCACCCTGCTCCCAACGTGTTAACTTCCTGGTTTCCTGGTTGTCCCTTGATGATTTCTAAGTGCTATAAGGCAGTGGTCTCCAACCCTGTTCCTGGAGATCCATGTAGGTTTTCACTCCAACCCCAACAACGTACACCTCAATCAACAGCTAGAGATTTCATTGAGCTGCTAATTAGTAGAATCAGGTGTGCCAAATTAGGGTTGAAATGAAAACCTACAGGACGGTAGATTTCCAGAAACAGGGTTGGGGACCATTGCTATAAAACTTTATTATTCCAGTTAAAAAAACACATTTTCCATTGTGGATAGTCATTCATGTCCATTTTACTGAGACACCTAGCAATTTACATCACATCTAGAATTTGGATACTTCCTGTTAGAATAATCTTAAAATGTTATTTACGTATCCACAACGGTTTTTATAACTCAATGATAACAATCAGGGGATCTTATCAGTAACTTTGCAGGTGACATGCCTGGGATATTACTTTTGACACAACTTGTTTGGAACATAACATTTGGGGAACATTCCTGCCATCACAACCAAATTATTTCATAACAAAATAGTTTTCTGAATGTTGCTGAAATGTTGCATGTTAGCTGGGAAGACTCCACAGGCTGTAGGCTGCTGACACTTTTTCTAAAGTTAGAGGAGCACTGCCCGGCACTCACCCAGGGAGTGCGTTGTGATGTGAGTGATGGCCGGGGGAGGAATCTGTGCTGTTCCCAATGCAGGCCCAGTCTCTCAGGGTAAAACACACCTGCCCAAGTTGATCAATGGACAACTCCGCTCAGGGTAAGAGCAAAGTTTTCCTCTCATTCAGTGTTTCTGACATGGCCTGCACTCCGTGACAGAGTGGCGGATCTGTGCGGATCTGTGCAGGCGCAGGCCACCGCTAATGCAGGCATGCAGATGATTTGTTCTTGGGAACGGAGGCGGAGGAGACGAGCGCTGCACGCACGGTGAGCACATCCCGGCAAGCTGACAACGGAGACGCGTACAAAGTGACGCTGCCACTCCCCTGCCATCTGCCTGCGCCGCCGCCACCGACCACTCCTCCTGCTCCCGATTGCGGGGAACGCGTCGCGTTCTCTGACCTCCAGCACAGGGGGCACGCCAGAGCCCAAATCCCGCTGGAGTGCTCAGCAGGCTCCTGCAGCGAGAGAAGGTGCAGGCACAAACAGACCAGCTCTTTAGACGCCCTCTTACTTAAATTCATTTTGCTGCCTCTAAAGCCCCCTGTTCCTCACACTGTGTTGCCACCTATTCCTTTTATAGTGTCGTCATTACAACCTAAAGCACACTGTGGCTTGTGTTTATGAGTGCTGAAACGCCCACTCTATATATCACCTGCTGGTAAAGGAACCAGCAGAAATCAGTAGAATATAGACTTAGCAACCCCCCCTCAGTGCACACACACACATACACACATACATAAGTATGTACACAAGCAAGCGTGCGCACACATGCATGCACACACACGCACAGACACACAAACACACATTCACAAATTTTTTATGGACTCCTGCACCTCTCCTCGTCCGTGGCTCGGGTTCGAGCTGTGCAGGCGGGGGTCTAACGCCTTGTCACCCACGTACCCCAGCGCCCCTCCACTCCACTCCGCTCTCACATAGCTTGTGCAAATGGGGGCAATTACACGGTGAGCCTGCACCTTGTTTACACCATAAACTGCTACCAATTACAGCACAGTGACACGAGAGCTGGCGCGAGCCCTGTCTCCTGCAATCTGCCGTTATGTGGGAGGGGGGTTCACACGTTTCTCTTCCTCAGAGCACGGAAGTAGGGGAGGGGAGAGAGAAAAAGAGACAGAGAGAGAGAGAGAGAGAGACAGACAGAGAGAGAAAGAGAGAGAGAGAGACTTGCTGGCCGTCAGCAGCAGATTGAGCCGCATGGCCTGTTTGCGGGCAACAGGTTGGGTGATTAATGGGGTGCCGGAGCAGAGAGACGCCTGGATACGCCCAGTGACTTATAGCCCCAAACATAGCGGGACTGAGCGGAGCAACAATAGCGACTGACACCACACAGGAAACAGGAGGCCGTCACCTGGAGAGTGTGGCCAGTGCTCAAGCTCATTAGCCAAACATTATTTCCCCTGTGAAGAAGAGGCTTGTGTTTGTGTGTGTGTGTGCTTGTGTGCTTGTGTGCTTGTGTGTGTGTGAACACAGAGAAATAAACTTAAAATTTAAATAGTATTGGTATATAATATTTCTGTTCTTTTTAGTACAACCAGGGTTCATATATTATATATTACATTGTTGACTAAATTTATTTTGACCTGGGTTGGTGTGTATGTGTGTGTGTGTTTGGGGGGGGGTTGTTCTTTTGGGGGGTGTTTATTGTTTATTGTTTATTGTCATTTATGTATTAATGCTTGTGCAACACAAGTTTACTTGTCATGCAAATAAGGCACATTTGAATTGAATTGAATTTAAACAGAGAGAAAGAATACTAGAGAGAGCGCGAGAGAGTGAGAGAGAGAATGAGTGAGAGCAAGAGAGTGAGCGATAGAGAGAGAGAGAATGTGAGGATGTGTGTACTCTATGTGTGTGCATGACTGAGTGTGTTAATGAAGTGACCTGTTCCGTCTACCTGCTGTCCCCAGCTGCCTGGCCCAAGATGGAGGCTGATTTCCGTAAATATCTTGGGAAGCGCCCAGTGGGTTTAGCTCCTCTCATTTTTCCACCATGTTTTCCCTCGTTCTGTGAGAGGACACAGCCTTGACTTTGCTTCGGTCCTGCAAAGACACAAAGGCACTTTGACAAATGCCCATCACTATTACAACTTCAAACATTTTCTCACATTTTCATGGCTTCTTTTAACCCCCCTAGACAAGGTAATTCAGCAGTATTATATTTTAAATCATTCCTGGCACACAGGTCACAGGTTAGAGGTCATAGGTCAAGAGAAAAACTTTAATAAATCCCCCAGCCAACTGGGCAGCTAGACCAGTCTCAATTCTCAGTAAAAAAGTAAAAAAAATACTATTATTTATGAGTATGTATTATGAATGGTTTGGAGAGAAAAGCAATTACCATATTTCTTTCAAATGTGCAGCACACAGTTCAGGAACTCTGTAGGGGGAGAGACTTACACAGTTCAGGCACTCTGTAGGGGGAGATACATACACAGTTCAGGCAGTCTGTAGGGGGAGAGGTGTACACAGTTCAGGAACTCTGTAGGGGGAGAGACATACACAGTTCAGGCACTCTGTAGGGGGAGAGACATACACAGTTCAGGCACTCTGTAGGGGGAGAGACATACACAGTTCAGGCACTCTGTAGGGGGAGAGACATACACAGTTCAGGCACTCTGTAGGGGGAGAGACATACACAGTTCAGGCACTCTGTAGGGGGAGAGGCGTACACAGTTCAAGCACTCTGTAGGGGGAGAGACATACACAGTTCAGGCACTCTGTAGGGGGAGATACATACACAGTTCAGGCAGTCTGTAGGGGGAGAGGCGTACACAGTTCAGGAACTCTGTAGGGGGAGAGACATACACAGTTCAGGCACTCTGTAGGGGGAGAGGCATACACAGTTCAGGCACTCTGTAGGGGGAGAGACATACACAGTTCAGGCACTCTGTAGGGGGAGAGGCGTACACAGTTCAAGCACTCTGTCGGGAAAGAGGCGTACACAGTTCAAGCACTCTGTAGGGGGAGAGACATACACAGTTCAGGCACTCTGTAGGGGGAGATACATACACAGTTCAGGCACTCTGTAGGGGGAGAGGCGTACACAGTTCAAGCACTCTGTAGGGGGAGAGACATACACAGTTCAGGCACTCTGTAGGGGGAGATACATACACAGTTCAGGCACTCTGTAGGGGGAGAGGCTTACACAGTTCAGGCACTCTGTAGGGGGAGATACATACACAGTTCAGGCACTCTGTAGGGGGAGATACATACACAGTTCAGGCACTCTGTAGGGGGAGAGGCGTACACAGTTCAAGCACTCTGTAGGGGGAGAGACATACACAGTTCAGGCACTCTGTATGGGGAGAGACATACACAGTTCAGGCACTCTGTAGGGGGAAAGATGTACACAGTTCAGGCACTCTGTAGGGGGAGAGGCGTACACAGTTCAAGCACTCTGTAGGGGGAGAGGTGTACACAGTTTGGACGCTCTGTAGGGGGAGAGACATACACAGTTCAGGCACTCTGTAGGGGGAGAGGCGTACACAGTTCGGGCACTCTGTAGGGGGAGAGGCGTACACAGTTCAGGCACTCTGTAGGGGGAGAGACATACACAGTTCAGGCACTCTGTAGGGGGAGAGGCGTACACAGTTCAGGCACTCTGTAGGGGCAGAGGCGAGTGGGGATCAGGATTAGAGTGTTTTTTTACACACCAGCACCAGCATCACCAAAGTGGGCCATTCCTGAGATTTTCAGGTACTAAAGTCCTGCTGTACATTTGTAAAAAATCCACACTCAATGTTTTTTGCTTATGGGGATGAGTCCTCAAAAACTAGTGTGGGCCTTTTTTGGATGTAGTTAACGTACATTCCTGCTTAATTGACCTTTAGCACACACCGCTGTTCTTTATTTGAAAGAGCACAATCCATTTCTATTTAAAATGTAAAGTACAGTACTATACATACACACACACACACACACATGAAAAAACGCACACACTGGCACACACACATGCATGCACACACACATACATACACACATACAAAGCTTCCCATGGAAAAAAAATAGCTAATTGAAAACATACTATAGACAAAAACTTTTTTGTTCTGATCTTGAGACGACGTATTCCACAGTGACGATGTCACATTTGTCACGGCTGAACAGACACATGCCGGAATCTTCTCAGCTGCTCGGAGTCAATGACCCTGCCGCCGTACGGAGGAAAACTCGAGCGTCCCGCGGTGCTTACGAGGGGCCGACGCAGCTCTTTCTCTTTGTTAAATCTTAATGGTCGCTGGCCCAATTCCCTACGAACATGCCTCAGCCAAGTCTCCCCCCCCCCCCACAGACACACACACACTTCTTTATCTGATATATTCAGCTATCTTTCCTCCTAATAAGGGACACGGGCACAGTCCCATTGTGTACTTGGGAGACTTTTCTTTATGCAAGGCAGCTGAAATGCGGGGGGAAATTGGCCCGCTCCATCATCGCCGGACAAGGAGGCACAGGTGACACTCTGATCAGGTGCGCATGCATAATCGTCTCCAAAAATAATCGCTGTTTTGAATAATTCCCCCCACCAAAAAAAATCTTGCCGCTTCAACTTATTCTGGGTTTAGTATCTCATAAATCTTTCCCATGAATGTAAAGCAGAGAATGGGGAAAAAGCGGGAGGCTCGGGGACTCTGAGGAGCCCTGTTGGAGTTCTTCACTTCCCCCGTTCCCTTTCTTTTTTCACTTTATACAGATCAACTGCTTGCTGCTTCATTCAGGCAAGGGGGAAGAAAGGGAAGAGATTTCAAATCCATCCAGGAGGTGATTTTGAATCCTCCAGTCGGTTCGGGCTTTATCTTCAAATAAGCGTTCTGTTCCTCGCCACTGCTGATAGCAAGGGCATGAGGGACAATAGGGTGCGTCTCTGTAAAAGTGTTTGTATTAAGAAGGGAATTACATCACATATAAACAGATTGTGAAAATACTTCTTATATATTCAGCGCTTCTTTAACATTTTGTACGGTTATCGGGCATATGCAGTTTTGTATAGCACTTTTAAAAATAGCGACTCAAACACCGATTACTACAAAGAAGCATTACTTTGGCATAAATGTACAATGTATTGTGTGTGATCTGTAATTATGAGTCATTTTGTTGTGCAAAGTTGTTTAAAGCTGTCATTAAAGAAACGCAGTATTTGTCATGCTGAAGTCAGCTGAGGGAAAATTGCTATTTCGCCTATTTCGCCGCAACAACACCAAAAAAACAATCGATGTTTCCAAACAGATATTTTTGTTTGGCTTGGCGGTTTAATTTCAGGCTACTTTGGTATAATTGATGGGACGAGGAAGAAAGGGGCAAGAATATGAGAGGTGAGAGTGACTGGGCGGATCTGTGCATAAGCACAGCCTCCTGCACCATGATTGAGAGACCGGTGCCATGGTGATATCGTAATGAGCAGCCGCTGGAGTGGAGAAACTTCTTTTGCCGAGAAAAAGTTGCGATATTATTTAGGATACCTCTTCGAAAATTACAATATGCACAGCCCACCTTCTCGTTAAAGGATGAAAAATAATGGAATTCTTTGTGACAGCCTCCCAGCTCTTGCTGTGTATAATGATTTTCTTTCTCTGGGTGAATTTGCCTTTTTTTTTTACTACCTGGGTACATCTGTTTTGCATGAGATGCATAAAATGACAGGACTTAGACAGCTAGTGCATCTAGTGACAGAGATTACTGTCACCCACCTTCTTGAGTTAATTCATCACTGGAAATGGTCCGTTCCTTTCCCTGGTCTCTTAGCAACGGCCAATCCCTCGGCGGTGAACCTGCCACGTGAGTTTGTAATACAGTACACTTCAGCATACCTTTTACATAAAAATAAGCTGGTAATTTCAACTTTACATTTTTATTGTATTAACATAAAATATTTGGGATATTACATTGAAATTCATATCCGGCGAATTTGATTCTACTGGCCATTATGCAAAAAATAAATAAAAAATAGGTGCAGTGGTTATACTTGTTAATCTGGAAGCATGAATAAAAAATACATAGCTATATTTGCTCTGGATATTAGTTTTCCTTGGAAACAGGATTGAAAAAACTTTGCAATAAAAACTGAAGGAGGTGAGTAACTTCCAAACATGCAAATCACCTGCACGGCTTTGAGTTCTGCTAAATTGTTTCTGTACCACTTAAAAATACATTTTTCTTCCCCAAATAAGAGAGGGCTTGATATGAATACATGAAAGCAAAGTTAAATAAACAGAAATGCTACTGTCTTGTTCAATGTTCATCGTGAAATACCTTTTGAAAAGGACTGTATAAAAGAACCTTTAATTTCAGTTTCCAAAAATCACACCTGTGCAAAGGTGTTAACTAAATACAGCTCAGATGCTTCACTGATTAATATTCATTACAAAAAGCCAACATATAACAACCAGGAGTCTATTAAAAATGGTATGTGCTAATTACCACTTAAAAATAATTATTTGCTTATTCTGGCTAAGAATAAATGTGGCTGTTTAGTTTTTCAATCTTCAATAAGATAAAACATTAAAACTTGCTATATTATATTAGAATTACCACTATTCCAAACCATATAATGATTAGAGCAAGAGCATTATATACAGTATTTTACATTATTAATATTATGTATATAGAGCACTCGCCAGAATTATTAGGAATCCTGGAAAATTTGAGCAAATAAGGTGATAAAAATATCTGTTGTTTATAAGCATGACATTACGCTGAATAATCTGGAAAATATTTATATTTAATTTTGGTAAAATTATTCAAATAAAAAAAATATTTATAGAATATATATAAAAAATAAAAAAAACATGTCACAATTATTGGCAATGCTAGAAATAGTTACAAACAAAAACAATTGAAGTGTATTCCCATTCATGTTTTACTTTTTTAAGCACACTTGAGGCTTTAGGAACTATTATGTGGTAATTCTCAACTTCCTGTTTCAGTGAGGTATAAATATGTGAGGTGACACACAAGCCAAAACCAAAACCCTTAAGTCATCCATCAACATGGGGAAGATTAAAAAGCACAGAAATGAAATGAGACAAAAGTCTGTTGACGCTCAAAGATCAAGCTTCATAAATGACTATAGAACAATAGTTTAATGTCTGAAACTCCATATGTCCACCATTAGGGCAATAAATAAGATGTTTAAAGCAACTGGAGCTGTGATGAACCTGGCTGGAAGTGTAGTTTGTGTAGTTTGCCCCGCACACAGTGAGGATGAGGTTTTGAGAGGCAAAAGCATCTTGAAGGATCACAGTTTGAGACTTGCAGAAGTTGGTTGCATCCTGGGGTCACTAAGTCTCCAAAAGTATAATTATATGCCACCTCTATGCCAGCAAGCCAATTAGAAGGCTTGCAAAAAGAAAGCCTCTGCTGTCATCATAGTGTCAGCAAGTGTAAGCACCAGTTTGTTACATGTTACGGGAATTTAGATTTAAACCGAGTATTATAGTCGAACAAGACAGAAGTCTTTTGGCAATAAATACCAAAGGTGGGTTTTGGTATAATAAGAGGCAAAGTTATGCAGAAAAGAGCCTTATCCCCACTGTGGAGTATGGTGGTGGACCTGTGATGTTGTGGGGCTGTTTTTCCTCCAACAACCCTGGGAACCTTGTTAGTATATATGACTAAGAAGAAATTTAACTAAAATCTGGCTGCCTCTGCCAGCAGGCTAACGGTTGGTCATGGTTGGATCTTCCAGCAGGACAATGATCCAGATCATACGCCAAAATCTACAAAAACAATGGTTCACTGACCACAGAATCAAGATTTTGCAGTTGCCACCCTAGTCCCCTGACCTGATTGAAAACCTGTGGGGTGAACTGAAGAGGAGAGTCCACAAGTGAGTACCAATGATTCTGAAGGATCTGGAGAGATTCTGCATGGTGGAATTGCTTCAACTTCACCAAACAGTACAGGAGAAGACTCTGCTTCAGTTCAGAAGACTATGCTGTTATCTTGGCAAAGGGAGAGTGCACAACGTACTAAATACAAGTATGCCAATAATTGTGACACAAATACAAAATAAAGAAAAATGATTATGCGTAAAGATTTGTTTTTCTGATCAATGGTATCACAATTAAACTATATAATTTTCTCAGCATTTGGTAAACAATATAGTAATTAGTAGTATAGTAAGTAATCCTACACGTTTTGCTCATATTAATAAATACATTTTTTTTTTTTTTTACAGCCATTTAGCCATTTAGCCAGCCATGTGTTCCATACTGTAGCAGTGTAATTTACAGCTGAATCTAGTCTCACCCCCCAATTCTCATAGAGATCCATTCAAATGCAGAGAGCTTATAGTATCGCTTGTAACAGTACCTGGAAATAAGATATCGAGAGTCTTTTGATGTTGACGGGTCACAGACTTCAGGAAGTAACAGCATGCAAAGGATATGCAACCAAATATTAAATATGATACTTTAAAAATATGTTAAAGCAAAGGGTGTGAATACTTATGTAAATTAAAGATTTCAGTTTTCGATTTTTAATACATTTGCAAAAATGTCTAAAAACATGTTTTCACTTTGTCATTATGGGCTATTTTGTGTAGAATTTTGAGATAACAAATGAACTCAATCTATTGTAGAATATGTCTGTAATGTAATAAAACATGGAGAAGGTGAAAGGGGTGTTCAGACTTTCTGGCTTGACTGTATGTACATACACACAAAACATTATGAACTGGCAACATTCCAAGGGGTTAAAACACCTGTCACTGGAAAAGAAGCCATTGAAGCATAGCAGACAGGCAAACAGTAAAGTGATTAAAAAGAACAGAAATAGTGATATTTCCCATTCTCTTTTCTGGTGACATTGTAATGTTACAGTGCACAACTTTATCTCATATTAAAAAGGTGAAGTCATGAGTGATCTCTCCAATTTAAAAGCACTCAACCCTCACAGAGCTAGAAATGAATATTTTGCATATATTCATGCAACAACGATTCAATTTAAGAATATTATTTGCAAACACTGCCCGAATTCTTCTTGGCATTAATAACAAATTGTGGCCAATATCGCAGCAATAAAAATGCATTTATTCTGACAAGCCTAAAATAAACTGAAAAAAAAATTAATTAAAAAGTAAAAGAATAAATGGCAAGACTGAAAGAAAAAAATAATAAACAAGAGAAAAGAACAGGGGGAACACTCTGGACCGGTTTGATTTCTGTCTTCAGCTTATGATCTGCAACTAATTAATTGGAGGCTTTAACAGAAATCAGAAAACATAGTTCATAAACTGTGGTCTTTACATCTTTCCTCCTGTCTGTTTTTTTCTTTCCAAAGGGTTGCTTCATAAACTTGTAATTAAGACTCATGTCTGGATTACATTCTGACAAAAACCAGAAAAAAACAAGCTACATTTAAACATCACTTCCTCATTAGCAAGCCTCGTTAGGTCATACCCAATCTTGTCAGCCGTGAGTGCTACATTTCAAGATTAGGAAAACCAGACACATCTTGTTTAAAATCCAAAACAACCAATGAACCATTCATCCTTGTTCCTGAAATATGATGTTATTTATTTATTTACACAATTGTTAAGTACATTTAATCTTAAAATTAACAAAACTGCATATTTCAGCCTGGTTAGCGCTGCAGGCTACCGCGGCTGCCCCTGGCTGAATGTGTTCAACGTGGGTCCTTCTGCTGTAGAGTTTGATGGTGGGAATGGCAGCTGAGCCGCTGCAGATCACACAGTCATACTAAAGCAGGTGTGGTGGCCCAGAGGAAACAGAGGAAACAGAATGGCTCCCGCTGTGTGACAGTGGCAAACTCACATCTCCCTCAAAGTGCCCTCTCCTCCTTCCCGAGTATTTTGTCGGGAACAGCTGAGTGAAATGAGACCAATTTTTTGGTTTTGGTAAAGTGCAGTTAAACAGAAAAAAAAACCATAACTGGCTTTCAGGTGATGGTGATCTGTGGGTAGTTTACAAAGATACGTTATGGATGACTACGAGCCCTGAGCTTCAATCCCATGTGCCCAATATCACTTCCTTCCCTCTCACCAGTATTTAACTGGCTAACAGAGTAGGGCTCAATTCGATTTCAGTTTAGTCAATTCAAGAAATTAATGGGAATTCAATTGTCTTATTTAAAAATGTCCATAGAACATTTTTATAGGCATTTGTTTTTCACAATTTATTTTCTGAATTGACTAAATTGAAATGGAATTGACCCCGACCCCGCTCCAGCTAGATCATGGCACCGTCCGTTCTTCTCTTTATACTTACAATATATGTAATGGGTTTATGATGGTTCAGAGATTCAAACGCAAAAATGGGGAGGTCAGAACAAGTCACTCACAACCGTGAGGACCACAAATTAGGAGGAAAAAGAGAGGAAACTAATTCCTTAAGGCTAACAGCCAAAACGAAAATAAATCCACAAAAACGGGCGAACTAGAAAACTAGTAAATAAATAATAAATAAATAAATCTCCCGAACACAAATAAAGACACAAGAATGGGAAACGTAGTAAACAAAAGAACACCCTCGGCTGCCTTAGCTCAGAGCCGGAGAAGTGTAAAACCAAAACGAAAGTAAAAAGAACAGAAAAGAGAACAGAAAAGTGCTAACGCAGAACGCTAACTCGCAATGTTTAATATCAGGAGGTCGCTAGTAACCTGGCTATACCTGGCTCGAATGCAATGTCGTAAGACAATCAAGCACCAGAGAAGCGGAAGTGAGAAACTTAAGTACCCTGAATGTAGAAACACAGGTGAAAACAAAATGAGGACGGCAAATCCGATTGATTCACAATTGGGAAGGCAGGACGAGAGCCGCAAAAGAAAAGCAAACAAACAGCCACGAACCACTACAATATAATACTGTGAAAATCCAGCTACTGTCAGCACATGGTCAAATGGGTTTGCTATATTTCTTTTAAATAATTTTATTTAAAATTATTAATACAGAATCATCTTACAGAATAATTTACTTACAGTTCTATGTGAAGATCACTAAGGACAATGTTTTAATTAGGCATCCAGACCCAGATAGATCTTCCAGGAAGGTGGAAAAGTGTGTGGGCACATACAGGAGGTATTGGATCTGCTGTAGCAGCTTTCAGCCCATGCATGGTTCAGTAGGCTACAGTAATGCCATGAGCTGAAATGTGTTTTCACTAAGTATTGCCTGGACAGTAAATATTAAATAAGAAGAGAAAGTGTTGCTCTATCTATGAGCACTGCCAGGATCAAGGATCAATGCAACGCAACAACAAACTGAACTTGAAATTAAGTCAGTGCACGGACAAAGATTGGTTCATGAACTTTTCGTTTCTCCCTTAAGTAGCCTACCTTCGTCTCAAAAAGAAAAAAAAGGAAAAGGTAGTTCATAATTTATTACTGTAATTTAGTAGATACATTCAATAAATTCATTCCACAATAGGAAAAAATTAAGTAAAAAAACATAAGATAGCCTATTGATAGTCTTAAGCATCTGACCTTTGGAACTGAAGGCCTTTCAGTCTAATTAGTTCAGGCACCCTGAGAATAAAAAAGATGAAGACCGTTGAAAAATAGATGACCATGCAATATTAAGTTAATATTTAGGTAGGATTGTTAACATTAATCGTATTTAGATAAAAAAGCTTATTAATGTTTTCGTTAGCTCTTAAGCATACATGGGACTAAAATGAACATGTCCGACTATTAAGCATTGAGCTAATTTAGATAACCAGCTTATTACTGCTGCTAGTGAGCTCATTAACATACTTAGCACTAAATTAGCAAGACAGTTCCCCTAATAAATGACATTTGTGAAATTAGTTGTCAATCTGTAGTGATGCATAAAAAAGTTTATGTTAAGTAAACCATGTGTGTGTGTGTGTGTGTGTGTGTGTGTGTGTGTGTGTGTGTGTGTGCATGTGTGTGGTAAAAAACTGACAAAATTTGGATTGTGATTGGTCCACATTTGAATGGGGATATTTCATGCATAGTTTGCATGAAAGAAACACAGCTGAAGAGGACCTGACTGCATTGGATGGTTCCTCCTGTCATTTGTCTGGAGCTCGTATAATGACAAATGCAGTGGAGCACCACTTCAGAGATGGAGCACAGACACTGGGGTCCATCTACAGATGAAGCCCCTTGGACATGAACAGCCATGCACAGTGCACGGTATGCTAATGCCTGCATTTATAGCATTACCTCAAGTAGGTGCTGCTACTCAATAATGTACATGTGTATGCTGATATATGAAAGGGAGTGCAGGTATAAATATATGAGTGCCAAATGGCCAATGATATGATCCGTTCACATGATGGGGGTGGGCGAGTGGGGGGGGGTGTTTGCTTGAAAGGTCGGCAGAGATGAAAGCGAGTTGAGCAGGTGGAGGGTGGACACATCTGAGTGAGATAGAGAGATGGCTTACTTATCAAATAACAAATAAATATAAATAATACATTTTACTACCTCTGCTATTGGAAAAAAGAAAGAAAAGAGTGACGGACGGATATATATTTCATTAAGGATGATATATGCTGCCTTACTCTTAAACTCATTTTTCTCTGGGGTACACATAACTGGTACAACCTGTATGGAAAACTGTGTTTTTCTAAAGCACTGAGTACTAAGCACACTAGTAGACTTATATAGACAATATGAACATGACAGTCAGGACATATTATGTTATTAATTATTCATCAAAACCTCACTTGCCTTTTTTAAAAAGAAATACTTTAAGAACTTTTTTTTTATTAATTAAGGGATGGATAAATGTGCACTTGCAAATTAAATGTGTATATTTTTATAATTAACTTTTAAACACAGAAAGATTTTTGAAAAAATATGCAGTTTAAATTGTAAGTGTTCGTATTGTGAAGACTTAAAGTCTAAGCTATTTCATTTATTTATTTTTTAACTGAATTATTTTTGAAACCAAGGTTGTATATTTCTGGCGAATATTGATTTATTTGCTAAATACGTATTTTTAAAATATGAATTCATCATCAAGTTATATGTTTATGTAGTTTTTATATATTTGCAGAATTAACAGGTGTGTTTTGCATATATATATAAAAACAAACACATGCAAAATATATCAACCATAGTTATCTTCTGCCACTGTGAAAATAAAATGTAAAAAAAAACACTATATGATTTGCATTTTGAAATCCAAAAATAAAACGTGCTAAAAATGCATTCCAACTGTTGTTTTTACTTGCTTGTCATGTCTTCATAATACCAAAATTGGGAAACAAAAATGCTAGTTACCCTGCCTTCAAATATTGACTCCTGGTGCTTAAGCAGCTTGTGCCAAATAAACTGGTATCAAATACCCAACTGATAATAATATTAAGTAATAATAATAAGTATTCAAACTATAAAAAATCATACAAATTATTATTATTATTTTAAATTATTTTTTGTAATCCCTTTTTGACATTTGTATTATCCATTATCTGTTAATATACTTCAGCACTCATGGTAAGCATTATCTTTAATTACAAATGTGTTATGTGATTGTCATGTTTCCATTATGATGTCAAGACACACTTGCAAACTGGTCTCTTTGTTCAGTTGCCATGTCTAGTTACTCTGGATACTTAATTGTCATCCATGTTTACTCATTTTTGTAATTAGAGGCAGGTTCCCAATGTATGTCACCATATTAGTGCAATTAAGAGGCATGGACCTATCTATATACAATCACTTGTTTTGTTGATTTACACTCATATCGTTGTACAAACCAAAATCTTCTGTTTCTTATTTCTCTTTACTTTTGACATTCTTATGTTTGTTTACCATGAGATACTGAATTATATATAGCATTTGTATGTCTTGGATTGATTAAAATGGTTTAAAATTAGTTCTGAGCACATGTTTTTTGATACAGAAGAATGTGGGAGAACAAAATTATAAAATGGTATATGATGGCAAACTGTAATATGCACAGTAAATTGTTACTCATGGGAGGCTAGGCTGGAGACAGTGGACCATTGAGCCACTTTTACAACCAGTCTGAGCAAACCTGTTAAAACCATGAGAGCTGTCACATGTGGATATAAAAACTGGAAACAATATGTGGCATTTGAATACGGAAAAGGGTAGTCTTTTTTTGCTATTTATTGCAAATAATAACAAAAAGTATTCTATCCTTCTCAGTACATTCCCCATCCATCTTTCATTAGACTATGAGTGACTCACTTTTTCTTGTGGGTTTACATGGTTTTTCACCATCACATATAGTTATGACATCAAGACCTTAATTACCAGTGCTATGGAAAAGTGAGAAGGCTCAGTCATACTGTATGTCTCACTGGTGGCCTCTCCATCCAATCATCCCAACGCATCCCAGCCAGTACTTTAATAGGCTTCAATTACATGGGGCTCTTTTATTCATTAAAGACAGGCATTGCACTTTGTAGACACATAATAAACACTTACAGAGAAAAATATTAGGGCCTGTTTATTTATGAACCTGTTAATAATGAGGCGGGCAATGAAAATAGCTTTCTCAGCAGTGCTCCTGCTGAACAAACAATGTGCATTGGGGAGAGATAGCCAGTTAGCCTTTGTGACTTAGATAAAGCTACGAAGGAACGACAAGTGCCGGTAATTAGCGCGGCCTCTTCAACGAGATAACCCTATACATCTTTGTCTATTTCAATCACCGAGGACTCCAATTCGGTGTAAAATTAAAGCATGGATGTCATCAATTTCTGTTAACCTCTCTATATTGTTCTGTGTTCATGCATACGTGATAGATTGTTTTTGTCATTCTATTAAACAGTGACATCGCAGAGAGCGTTTGACTAGAACGGCTTTCCCTTGGAGAGGTATTGAATAAGTTGAACTTTGCCTCCGTCTTATAGATGTTTGATATCCTAATGACTCGCTCTACATGTTCGACATCTCTCACTTATGAGGTAATTAGAGAACAATTCAGGAGAGGGAATAGAAATTTTAGCCATTCCAGCAACTCTTGTGACGTTTATGTTTTATACAATTCACTCATTAAAGCTCATGTACAAAGGGATGTTTTTGGGGACTGGAACCTGCCCAGAAATATGAAAATGAAAAATGTGTATATTCTGTGCCTTGGACAGCATCCACATGAGCAGAGATGACTCACAGGATTCTGTGTTGATGACTCAATGACAGGAAGTGTTGCCTTGGTCATGTTGTATGGTAGAGACCTTCACAGCACTGTCTCCTAATAAAGAGCAAAGACATCCACAAACACACAAGCAGATGCAATTCAGTGCCTGCACAAACTAATACACAAACTGCATACACAGTAAAATCCCTAGTGCCATATCAACTCTAACAGTGTTTATATGAGTGTAATAGGACATCATAGTCTCTTTTAGAGTAAGATATACACTATTTGAACTGATTTTAACACTGAACATTGTATTGTGTGTAGACAGGCCTAAATTCAGTCAAAGTTGTGATTGTTGTCCATAAATCTAAGTAAAGGATTTTAGCAGATTTAAAATTTGTATTTTTCAGGGCAATAATAAATAGAACAGCCACCAAAATTTACATGTACATGATGGACAGAATTATTATTTTTATTTATTATGATTCAAGAACAAGAGCCTTGATACATTGTCCTTTTGTGGTTTAATAACTTTACACAGGAATGGCAACTATCCACATCGATAAAACTTTTTCATCAACGTAAGATTGAATTTTGCCTTCAGTCTCAAATTATTAACGTGTAAAGCATCACCAACAAGCACTTAATCACAAATGCTTCATAAAATCTATAGAACACCTGAACAAAGCTTCATAACATTTGACATTAACATCCACAGACATTTATTTATTACGCCTTATGACTAGCAGTCTGCATCTGTCATGGTGGGATGTACACAACTTGGATTTGCATTTTAATAAACAAAGGCTACCATTTCTAGGTATCTCTCTGTAGCAAAACAACAACAACAGGCTCCATCTGATTAATGCACATGCCTAATTACTAACAGCATCCCCCCGTTCCCCCCCCCCCCCCCCACACACACACATTTTCCACTGTGAGCGGGGTTTACAAGTGGAGCAGTGCAACGGGTACACGCCACCCCCACCCCCCACCACAAAAGTGCAGTACCACTGACAGGCTGGCCTGTGACCGAACCCCCAGGATGGAGACAGCGAACGCTCTCTGACACAATACAGGTAGAAATATGCTTTCATAATGGCACATTCACTATGTAAATCACTCCGGCCGGGCTCGTCCACGTTCATTTCTGAGGACTGTGACCAATTACTGTATTCCTTGTGTCCAGATTTGTGTGGGAGCTGCAAATATATAAAACCATTAGGAAGCAAAACAAATCCTGTGCTGGCCAATCAGCCTGATGGGATTCATTCAAATATAGCCATATATATATATATATATATATATATATATATATATATATATATATATATGATTTTTTTCTTTCACTCATACAGTATTGTTAAATCCGTGCCATACAGATTGCTTGCTGGGGTTGTCTGACTAGATGAAAGATGGCACGGAATTGGCGCTCGGGGACGATAGCCCTGGTGACACGTACACCACTGTCCTCTTTCTCATTCCTTCTGAAATGCTCTGTGCTTCCACTCATTTACATAATACACTTCTGACACCTTTACTTTATTCATCAATCACTGTACCTTCTCCCAGTCTATCTATTGTCTGTGCGTGTTCCCACTCCATCAGGACCCACACAAAAGATTAATTTCACAGTTTTTTTTCTTTTCTTCCCCCCCCCTTACCCTCCCTTTTCTTTCTTTCATTTCAAAGATACAAAGCTTATGAAATGACAGAAGCAAGATAATGAAAACAACAATGCAAGCAATTTTTTTTTCTCTCTTTCAGGTCGTAGGTTTTTCTTTCCTGGTTTTTTTTATTTATTTTTTATTTTACATCTTCCCCTTCTTACTGTACTGTTGCCGTCTGTCACGGGTTCACGTTCTCTCCCTCCTCTTTAATCTGTACCCACTCAGAGCTGTGCGGACCACCCAGCCGAATTAATCTGTGTCCTTTTGTCCCACCCGTTATATAAATCCTCTCCTCTCCAACACCTTTTTCAATTATTTATCCTATTTATTTCTGTATTTTTCCCTCGTTCTGCATGCGCGCTTATATCTTGGGCTGTTCATAATTTCGGAGTGGCATTACCCTTGCCAGGAGACCATCAAACTCCGCACTAGCACAAACAGAACAAACAACGATAAAAAAGTCTACACTTTCTTTTTATTTGCTGTGAATTCTGGTACATGGATCTGTTTAATACATTATCTTGTTTATTTTTATTTGAACTAGACTGGTTTCATGAGCATTTGTAAAACTGAGGAAAATCCCCACTTTAACACAGGTACCTGCAACCAGCATGAAGTCTGATTGGTTTCTCATACCTGTCAGTCATTCCCCCGCAGTCAGGGACTCCCCAGTGAATGTAGTGTGACTGGGAGGAGCTAGTTAAAGGGCGTGTTCTGTTGTTGTATAATTATATGATCTGGCCCCGGGATGTGGTTGTCTGGGGGGTTGGAATTTAGGGGGCTTGGATATTGAAATTGACTTCACATTGCTCACGTTGTCTCCTAGAAGTAGCAGTGCATGCTGGGAGCTGCTGAGCTGAGGCCTGTCTCCAGGAGGGATCCGTGCAGAGCATTGTGAGGCGTGTCTGTCTTTAATGTTCATCTGTACAGCTCATGTCCCCGCACATGCAGAGCTCCTGTTCCAGCTTGTCACTCCCAGGATATAGATAGATTTCCTAACTACAATCAGCATGCACTTTACACAAACGATTACACAATAATTTTATAAATATTCTTTTTTTTTCCTGCACACAATCAAAACAAGAACATGAGAACATCTGAGAAGCCTTCATGATGGCTTCAAATGAGTTGATTCTCAGGGAGATTCTGACTGTGATGCACAGTAACCTCACGGGAATGGCAAGCCAATCTGCGCTCAGTCTGGAAATGGCAGTGTCGGTAATGGACACGCAGAGGGCACTGGGTCTCTCTTCGTAACCTGGGAAACCCATGACTCTCTAACTGTGCACATGCAGAAGAACCCTGAACGTATCCTAGCAGTGTCCTGGATCTGTGGGCATCCAGCCAGTGAAATCCGAGTGATTCTTCTGCACCGGATCACTCACTTGTAAATGATAATGCTGCATCATGACCCATTGACCTCTGTTCTGCTGAAAACTGCAGCCCCGATCAGAAGGACAGGCAAAATGGAGGCTTTGTATTCCATTTGCCTGGCTGTTACTTGAGTAAAGGAGAGGGTGGGCTGTGAAAATGCTGAGGAACCTGGGCATGTGACTTCTTCTTTTTCTCTGTCTGTATATCTCTCTCTGTCTAAAACTCTATCTCTTGCTCTCTATATACTATCTCTGCTTTTTCTCACTGCCTCTCTCTCTCTCTCTCTCTCTCTTTCTCTCTCTCTCTCTCTCTCTCTCTCTCTCTCAGTATTTCTGTCTGTCAACAACTCTCTTTTTCTCTCTTGTTCTTTCAATCTCTCTCTCTCTCTCTCTCTCTCTCTCTTTCCCTCTCTCTATGTGCGTAGAAAATTAGCACTCTCCTCCCACTGCAGGTGGTGGAAGGAGGGGAGGGGGTTGAGGGGTTGATTTATCTGAGGCTGTCAGCTCCTGGGAGGATTGGGGCTATGGGCGGGTGGCGGCTCCTCCTTGGCCCCATGGCTGGCTCTGAAGCAGACCCCATCTCTCATTAAAAGAGCGCTGGAGCTACACTTGAAAGTGACATTCACACTCCCTCTCCTCTCACAAATGCAAAAGATGACAGCCCTCGCTACTTAAAAGGCAAGCTCCTTATTTTCAGGCCTCAGAAAACATCAATTTATTACATTAGGTTTGGCAGCTATCCATATCATACCTATACTGTTTGAACTACCCCTCCACCCCCACCCCCATCACCAACAATGCCACCACCACCATAACCAACTGCCACCTCCTCAGTCTGCTCCCCACCCCCTCATTGTCTTGTTATTCCTCCACGCCCCCTCTCTCCTGTGACTCCTGTCACCATCACTTGAACAAAATATTTTCCTCCCTTCACACACTTTTTAATTTACAATTAGCTCACAGGAGCTTGTGAGGCTTGGTGGGGGTTTCAGAAAAAAACACACAATCACAACTAATCACACTGTACAAACCATCCCACAATTTATTAATGCCACAGATGTCACCTTCAAAGATAGAAGCATAAAAAATACTCTTTCTATTGCACTTCCCCTTTCACTTATCTATAATATATTATCGATATCACTTGTTTTCTGTTTGTAGGTAAACTGCTGACCGAAGATTTATTATCTATATCACTAGTTTCCTGTTTGTAGGTAAACTACTGACCCAAGATCTATTATCTATATCACTTGTTTTCTGTTTGTAGGTAAACTGCTGACCCAAGATCTATTATCTATATCACTTGTTTTCTGTTTGTAGGTAAACTGCTGACCCAAGATATATTATCTATATCACTTGTTTTCTGTTTGTAGGTAACCTACTGACCCAAGATCTATTATCTATATCACTTGTTTCCTGTTTGTAGGTAAACTACTGACCCAAGATCTATTATCTATATCACTTGTTTCCTGTTTGTAGGTAAACATCCCAAGACGGGATGCAGGTTCTGTTTTCATTGTTACGTGCTCCTATCTTCTTTTGTTATTGTGGCAAAATGACAAGCACAAGACCATTTAATTTTCATATCAATTACATCATATACGCTAAGCTTTACAGGTTAATAGATATTTTATAGTATAATCAAGGATTTGAAAAGAATATACAAACTGCACAAGACTTACACTACACCTGAACATCAGGGAATAACATATTCAGGATGTATCTCTGAATAAATTATATATAACCGCAATATAATGTACTCTGCCCAAACCTTTGAGAATAAATTGAGTCAAGTGTTGATTTTTAAAAATGTATTTCTACCTCACATTTCTAGTTGATTAAAACCACTAGGAAATATGTAATTGTACAGCTAAACTACTCATTACTCACAGTGGAAGGTACAGTAGTTTGAATCCTGGCCATAGTCAACTTCAATCAGACCATTTACAAGTACTAAAATTGTGCCATTTCAGTGTTTCATTCACATCATCTTCATGACATGGTCCACTACAAAGGATGACCCAAGAGGAAATAAGGCAAAATAAGGGACATTATATTTAATACAGTCTACAATGCATTCATAAGAGCAATTTAAATTCACAGGATGCTGGCTGCCTGGGTTTCAAAAGCAAAATAAATAAATAAATAAAATTCAATAAATTATAAAACTAATAGGCATGCAATTACCAGACAAACTCCACAGAAATATCCATATCAAAAAAGCTGCTGCTGTCACAGCATTCCATGTACATTTCAACTTCACAATAGCAACTTATTTTTTTCAAGATTTTAATAAGTGCTGCACTCCCATCCTGGTGGTCCACTCACTGGCATTAGTGTGGGTTGCGCTCGCTAATTAGCTTAAAATAATTATCTTGTTGGGCGAATGGAAGTCATTCTTTCTTTATGTGACACGGTAGGAATATTAGACGCTTAAGAAAGAGACATTTGGGTTGGGGGCAAGGCATAACAATCATATTCTGAGCAAAGCTGTCAAACAGAAACACAGCGGCCAAGAAAAGAAAAAAAGAGATGGAAGAAGAAGAGAGAGAAGAACAAGAAAGACGACGGATGAGAAAAAGAGAATGAAATCAATCAATTAAGTCACGTTTGGAAAGATGCGCTTGTGACAAGTGAGGAGATGGATTCTTAGCAGCGAGCGAGAGAAAGAGGGATGTAGAGGTGCGTGAGAGAAAGAGGGATGTAGAGGTGCGTGAAAAAAGATGAGTAGCTAGAAGAAAGAGAGAAAAAAAAAAAGCCAAGTCTTTTTTTTTAAAGATCGCCAGTGTGTTGGGAGAAGGGTGGGGTGTGGGGTGTGGGGTGTGGGGTGGAGGGTGGGCAGCGATATGCAAAAACCGGCCTCCATAACCAAAGTAGCCTGCAAAATGAGGTGTCAACATGCAAGGCTCATTGATGTATGAATGCGGAAAATGAAAAGCGGCAGCAGACAGACGGGGCTAAAGGTGAGACAGCCGCAATGTGAGCAGCTGTACATCCACGTCAAGGTGTTGGTGTACTCGCCCTCTTCCCTTTTCTCGCTCTCCCACTATTTTTATTTATTTATTTCTCCCTCTCTTGCCGACTGAAGGGGCCACAGCCTAACAAGCTATGCCGGCCACAAAAAAATGATGAAACAACGCTATACGGGGAATTATCATATGCCCAGCGGAATACCAACTAAATTGATATGAGTTCAACCACCCTATCTCCTGTCCTCTCTTCCAAATGTGCTTGTGTATTATTCATTAATAGATTTTTTTTTTTAAATAAAAGTTTTTCAGGTGTAGAGGAAGATAACACTGTAAAAGCACGGATACAGTGTAACATCCAGACAGTGATTGTATTTCTTCTCATAGTCTTGGTGGTAGTGTGAGGGGGTGGGGGGTAAAATTGTCAGATGGGGGGGTAGACCCCTGTGGAACACAGGGGATTTATTGCTGTCTGTCTCAGTAGTGAGTTGGCAAAGTGAGGATTGGTAGGAGAAATCACCGCGTATCCACGAATATGAGGAGAAATGTCAATAAACCGCCATGCAGACTCGCATCAAGAGTCACGCAGAGGGTCCGCCGCCATCGCTGCCGAACAGTGCAGTCCGTAACGCGGGAGAGAGCTGTTTTTATCGACTGCGGTCACAAAAATAAACAAATAAATTCTGCTTTTGTTGAATCGACTGATTACATACTGATAGTAATTTTCAACCACAACCATACTTTAGGATACTTGCATGCCTAAATGACTGATGCGGTGGAACATTTCTCAGGATGACACAAATATCAATGTCTGAGGTATTTAGACACTTCCCAGTGTGGCCATAGGATTATACTTTTTAACTACACATCAGACTTCAGTTAATCTGAAGAGGTGTGCTCACTCCATTATGAAGAATAGTCTACAGATGGCACATGGATTAAGAATATTTACTTGAAGTATAGTCTACAGATGGCACATGGATTAAGAATACTTACTTGAAGAATAGTCTACAGATGGCACATGGATTAAGAAAATTTACTTGAAGAATAGTCTACAGATGGCACTTGGATTAAGAATACTTACTTGAAGAATAGTCTACAGATGGCACATGGATTAAGAATACTTACTTGAAGGATAGTCTACAGATGGCACATGGATTAAGAATACTTACTTGAAGAATAGTCTACAGATGGCACATGGATTAAAAATACTTACTTGAAGGATAGTCTACAGATGGCACATGGATTAAGAATACTTACTTGAAGAATAGTCTACAGATGGCACATGGATTAAAATACTTACTTGTTTACTGATGAGGCTGCACTGACAGTACTGTATAGTTATTCTACTTAAAACTACACAAGAGAAGAGCACTGGCTGGATTTTACCTAATTTTAAAACTAAATAAATAAATTGAAATAGTGGTTGCACAACTGTGCCCATTATTGTACAGCCATACTTTGCAACATACACTGCATTATGGGATTTGTAGTTCAAAAATGAAAGTGAATGAGTCCATTACTGGTTCAAGGGCAGATTGGTAGGTTGGTAGAAGATATTGAACTTCCTTAACGGATCTTAATGTCTGAAACTAAGACTTCAGCTGCATGATTTCTGAAGAGGCTATCACATCCCTGCAGTCTAGACTTTTATCAGAGCATTGATTGATGCCGATCTGCATGTAGCCCACACAGCGGCCCTTTTGAATCGTGTTTAGTTTCTGAGGGCCGGTAACAGGCCTCTGTGCAGCAGTCTGCATTGTGTGACAGTCAGTTCAAGCCAGGGGGACGCAGGGCACAGAACGAGTTAAAGATACGAAGCGATCCGGCAGGTGCTGGATCTTTCAGAGGGACTGCCGAAATGAGTTGTCAAGGTATGCTCCTGGGTGCAGGACTTGTAAGCAGATGTCATTCTAATAATGTGTGATACAGAACATGGCTGGCCTAAACCCTGCAGGATGAAATAGGAAGCCCTCTCACTGATAGTTAATGCCTTTTTATGAGGTGCCATCTTATGAAGACAATGCTGGCTCTATGCCACATGCTTAAAGTATTTAGCTAAAGGCACCACAGAGCATTTGTGAAGGGATTTTTACTTATTATATTGGAAGCCTCAATTTTGAAATTTGATTTACCTATTTCAAGCAGCCCCATAGTTCTTGATGTTTTCCATGGTATGTACTCATTTTTGATGGTATTCGCAGTGTCTAATGTTGGTGGTCTGACCTGCTGACTTTGGTCCTGTGAAGCACATTATTTATGGTGTAGGCGTGCACGTCACTTTATAAAAATCCTGCTTCATTTTCTATTCAGTTGCGTTTTGTCTGTCTCAGAATGCTGTTGACAATTCCGACCAAAATGCTATTTCAGAAATGTCATGTTGATATTGTACGTTGAATTTGTTGCACTGCACTGCACAAGCAAAAACTGTTTATGAATGAATTATTATTTCATGCACACTGCCTGGCTTTATAATTTCCCAGAATCAGATGGAGATGGTTTGTGAGCAGTCTCCATCGGTGGGAGAGCTTGTTTTTCCAGCTGGTTCGAACGCTCTCTCACTCATTACCTGACAGTTCTGGGCTCAGGAGTATAACTTAATAAAAGTTAATCATCAGAAACTTGCTCATTAATTAAATTTCTGGTGGTTGCTCACCATCATTTCCGAAGCTTCCCCTCCTTCTGCTGAGCGGTGCCGCGTGAGAGTTTTCCGTGGCTCAGGGTGGTGCTGGACTCTGAATATTCTCGAAGCCTTGTAAGACTGTGCACACAGAAATGCATCCAATGTTGCAAAGCATCCTGAAGCACGTTCTGTCCGTACACCAAGTCACCTGGAGTATGCTCTCACGCAGTTAGAATGAACTGGTTCCTCATTGTGCCTCCCAGTGTATATCCCATCAGTCAATTTATTCATTTCTGTGATGGTTATGTTCTAAGGTGATGTTTTTAAATTTTATTTTAATGGAGAGGCACACACACCTTCAACTTGCTTGCAGGTGACCTAACACATGTATTTATTTATTTATTTATTTAATTTCCCTCTGGTGTGATTGATAAGGTGATAATCTGTCAGTATGGTGGTTTCCGGGACCCCAGTAGGGAAAGGGTGGTCAGGTGTGAGACTGGGGCCCCTCGGGGACCGTGATGTTAATTGGCAGTGTGCTGGAGCCTCAGCTGCATTTTTAGGTGTGAACTGCGCAGGGGTGTTACCGAAAAGCCACACATTTGCAGGTTTCAGGTAAAGCACACAGACGTGATCCCACCTGTCCCCAGGTACACAATACACCTGAAGCAGGCTGAGGTGAAAATAACAAACTCATTATTTACTGAAAAGACATGGACAAACTAACACTGTTACTAGTCTACAATACAACACATACAGGGAGTGTCTTATTTTAATGCTCTATAACTCTGTTACAATACAAGTAATATATACACACATAATATATATATAACTTGAAGGGTTTCTTCTTCTGACTTATTTTTCCATAGAGTTCAATCGGAAAATTTGTCAAAAAAAACAACCCTTGAAGTGATCCATCCATATCTCTTGTTTGATACCTCAGACCCTTGATGACTTAGAGTCATTTTACCAACCATGTATTCTATACTGTTCCAGCATAATTTACAGCTGAATCTAGTCCCACCCCCCAATTCCCATAGAGATCCATTCAAATGCAGAGACGTTATAGTATCGCTTGTAAAAGTACCAAAACATAAGATATGTAGAGTCTTTTGATGTTGTTGGGTCACAGACATCAGCAAGTCATGGCATGCAAAGGATATGCGACCAAATATTTAAAATTATTACTTCATTCTATATATAAATGCAGGGGTGCCAATAATTGTGGCACATGGTTTTGTTAAAAATAATTATTTCTAGATGAGGAATTTTTTTTCTCATAATAAATCTACTTCAATTAAAGGTTGGATTTTTAAAATTTGTTCAACGTGGCATTAAGCTAATTCACCAAACGGTTAATTTTTTATAACCCTTTTTACTCATCTTTACCAGGGGTGCCAATAATAGTGGAGAGCACTACGTATATATAAATTGTATTTTATATTTTATTTGGTGATATTACAATAAAATATGGTGAAGGTATCCCCTGTTTAGAATAATACACTTATCAGAGCCTGTCATATGTGCAGTCATTGGGAGTGTAGATAATGTCAACACTGTGATTGAATAAAAACTGCTTGATTTTATGGTAAACATGCCATTTAGTCAAAAGTGCAAACCTTAACACATTAGTGTTTTTTGCAGAAGCTTGGATGTTTTGAGTTTAATGCAACCATTTTAATAGTATATGGTGCCAGTGTATTGCTATGTTGGAAGGATTGTGTTATTTATTGTACAACACTTCCCTTTGGCAGGTTTGATTGGATCAAGTCTGGATTGTAAAATAATATTAAACAGGTATTAAACAGGTGTTCTAAATCACTGTTCAGAAATAAAACAACATAAACAGCGATAACATCTTAAGCCTATATTCACAACTGTAAAAGTCTGTAAAAAACTGTACAATGTACAATACAGTTTACACTTATACCTTTTATCGCCTTGCATATGCTGAATTACAAATTCCGCCCTCTCTGCACACGTCGGCTTTTAGTATTTTTTAAAACTTTTTTTTAAATTAAAAATGATCTCTACAAACTCATTTTAATCATACAATATCAAACATGTGTTGTTTAATATAATTTTCATAAAGAGACCCTGGGGGAATAGGAAATAACAAACAGTGATTAGCAAATGCATTCCAACACTGTGGCCTTTTTTGCCTTTGAATAAAACCATACACCTGATTGGACACTCAGCTGTGTTCTAGAGCCAGGAAGAGTACTCCCCTAGTCAGAAAGGGGGATAGGGTGAGGAGAAGTTAATGCAACAAATGTCACAGGTATTTGAGAGTCAGAGGTAATGCAGTTGAATGATAGCAATGATGCTGATTATTTTGAAAAGCCATATCATATCAGACCCACGTCTAGCCAAAATGAGAAACCTTTCAACTGTACCTGATTGATTTTTGCTTTTTAGATTGAATATTGTTTATTTAATAATTTCTTTAATGCACCATTGTTCCAGCAAATGTAATCACCTTCCTTTTTGCTTGAGGTTGTATGAGGAGAACCTACACTTTACCACAGAGCTGTTTATTGTTTATTGCTGCCATTGTTTGAGCGCTGCATGCACACACACACACACACACACACACACACACACACACACACACACACACACACACACACACACACACACACACACACACACACACACACACACACACACACACACACACACACACACACACACACACACACACACACACACACACACACACACAATTCATATCTTAACATGCAGACTCACACCTTTACCCTTAACCATAAATATTTCACAGATGTAAGAATCAAAAAATTAAACTGTTACATCTGATCTTAAAGTTCCAGTACCTTTCTGACAAAATACAATGTCTCGCATAAAATATGAAATCAGGCTGCAAACATTGGACACAAATCACATGTTCTAACCCCTCTTACAATTTATGTTTCACACATTGTAATTACTTAGTAAACCATTAGTATAAAATGTTACTACATTACAATGCATCAACCATGTTTGGTTGTGTCAGTAAATAGCCCCAAAATTAAGATTAAACAGCTGGGACAAGAGAAATGTGTAGGGGAAAAAAAATAATTTATGTGTTCATGGACACTGTGTCATTGGCGATGAAAGATTTAACTAATGATTTTGAAAACAAACATTTAAATAAACCAAAATATATACTATCCCTACTATAGTTGCATGTCTCAAAACATATCGAATGAAGATAAGCACTAGCACTATCATAAAGCTATCAAAATTAAATTAAAACCAGGAAACCTGTCTTAAGGAACACTGCTCTTGTTCAGCCCTGCTTATAAAACAGAATGGCCCAAAATAAAATTAAAATAAATATATATATAAAAAGAAAACAAGTGGCAAAGAAACATGAGATGCAGCTAAAACCCAGGAACAGATCATTATACTAATATATCAAGCAATGCAGGCTGGAGCTTAATTACCCCCTCTGAGATGGCCGAAAGAACGAAGCACAACCTTCAGTTATACAGCTGTTCCCTGTCTCCACCCTGACTTATTATAACCCCTTATTTATTTATTTACACATTTATCTATCGCCACAATCTTTTTCTTTAAAAAGTTTATTTATCGTGACCTGAGCCTCTCTCTCTCTCTCTCTCTCTCTCTCTCTCTCTCTCTCTCTCTCTCTCTCTCTCTCTCTCTCTCTCTCTCTCTCTCTCTCTCTCTCTCTCTCTCTCTCTCTCTCTCTCTCTCTCTCTCTCTCTCTCTCTCTCTCTCTCTCTCTCTCTCTCTCTCTCTCGCTCTCTCTCCTGTTTTGTTTCCCCTCCCTCCCTCCCTCCCTCTCCTTCGTGGCATGTGAATCTGTATATTCACAAATGAGAGCTATTCATCTGTGCATGGCGGCATTCTTGGGCTGTCGGTGAGCTGCGTCAGCCGCTCTTCTCGGGCCTTTGTGCCGGGGCTCGAAGGCTCTTCATCCTCACTGTTCATCATGCTGATGGCGGAGCTTTATCTTCCTCCACCGCAGCTGCACTCAGCCTATCAAAAGTGCTGAGAGATACAAGGAGCATGGAGAGAAAAGGGAAGAGAGAGAGCAGAAGTGAGAGCGAGAGGGGGAGAGAGGGAATGGCCAGTGCCAGTACCAAAGGATAATTTGTACTTTCTCCATAAATAAGGGGGACAGGCTAATTACTGGCTTAACAAGGGCGGCCTGCGGATCCTCAAGTCAAAAGGACAGGCATAATTATTAACCATCAGAGTTCATTCATATTGTGGCACAAAAGGACGAGGTAGAAAGGGGGGGGGGGGGGGTGAAGGGGGTTCAGAGAAAATGGATTCTGCTAATAAACAGGACTGAGAGCAGCATTATGTGTGTCTCCTTGGATGCAGGCATATTTATGTACTTTGACAAGGGACAACCGGGCCCAAAGACAAGAGCAGAAGAAGAGGGAAGGGGAGAATGGAGAGACGATAATTAAAAGCCCCATTGGCTTTGTAAAGGGGGGGGGGGACTGTGGCCTTTGAGTGACCCAGTGAAAGCTGAAGCCGTTCTATTAATGACCCTGAATGCATGGTGGGGGCGGGGCTGCTTTCTCATAATCGGCAAGATGCCCGGTCATTGGGAGTCATGGAAGTTTGGACGGAGTGGCATAGAACAGTCAAACATGCATAAGACAGGGGACACCTGGAGCCGTTATGGCTGTTTTTATATAGGTGATGAATTCAGGATGAGTGGGACCTCAATTGCGCCTTTGATATGAAAGAAGGAACCTGGAAAGCCATTGTGTTGTCCTCTTTCCATAAAAAGATTACTCATAATTACTCAGATATATTTTTCAAATCCTAAAGGCGGAGATGGAAGGGTACATAAGGGGGAAATGAATGGAATGAGGTTGTTAAGGGGAGTAATGGGGTGGTGGAGGTGGGGAGAGGGGTGAGAATCTCCACGAGTCAGTGTGGGGGGGGGGGGGGGGGGTTGATCACTGTGTGTGGGTCTGAGGTAGATAAAGTAGCCTGAATAAAATTTTTCAGGTTTCAGGTCACTGGTGCTGTTTTTCAGAGTTATTACCAGCACTTTCTTTCATACAACAGGGCACAGGAGCCAATGCCAATAGTGCTGACAACCTATCCCCCCTTAGGAGAGACAGGTACATGACAATTAATCACAATATAATTTAAGGAACTAAATGGTTGTTCAACCACAGTGGTGGTGGCTGCAGGTTAGTCCCTTGGAAGGTGATGTCATACTTCACTGTAATTACTGTTACTATTCTTTACCAAATCCAGCTCTGGGGTAAGGAGTCAGGGGTGAGAGGTCAAGTTTGGCCATGCAGTTCAAGGCTTTGTGCACAGTTGCCTCTCACAACCTCAGGCCAGCACTTGTTGATTGTTTCTTATATTTCTGTAGCCTCGCTTTCATCTTTAAGCCGTTAATCTTAAATTTAAGGAAATAACCAATAATCAAAGCAGCAGTAACCAGAGTCCTGTTTGAACATTTTTTTAAACACTTTCTGCATGATGTCTCCTTTTTGTGTGTCACTATCAAATTTGATTCTTTAGCTAAGACATGCCCCTTACCTACTTTTGATATTATTGTTATTTTATTTTTATTTTTTATTTTTATTTAGCCAAGCAGGTGTGGGCTTGGTTAGTACTTGGATGGGAAACCTCCTGGGAAAACCAAGTTGCTGCTGAAAGTGGTGTTGGTGGGCCAGCAGGGGGCAGTCTTCCCTCTGGTCAAATAAAAAAAAAAAACCCCAATGCCCCAGTGCAGTGATGGGGACACTGTGCTGTAAGAGATGCCGTCTTTCGGATGAGGTCCTGACTCACTGTGGTCATTAAAGATCCCATGACACTTATCGCAAAGAGTAGGGGTTTCCCCGGTGTCCTGGCTAAACTCCCAACCTAATCATCCCCCAGTTTAATTGGCTAAAAACAGCTGATATGTGGTGAGCATTCTGGTGCAAAATGGCTGCCGCTGCATCACCCAGGTCGGTGCTACACATTGGTGGTGGTTGAGGTGAGTTTCCCCTCATCATTGTAAAGCGCTTTAAGTGTGAGAAAAGCGCTATATAAATACAAGTTATTATTATTATTATTATTATTATTATTATTATTATTTTTACTTGATAAAGTAAAAAAGTTAGAGTGGGGAATGTGTCTGATTGGCTGCAGTTAGAGTGAGGAATGTGTCTGACGCGCGCTGCCCACGGGGCCATAAAAACAGAGGCCTGCAAAGTGGCTGGAGCAGCCGCTGACCCGTCCAGCCTGACCCTTGGAGTGCTGCCATAATATTTTAAAAGGCTGGCTCTGGGGAAGTAGGCCTGCTGACATCCGGTACCGGGGGGAACTCGAAACCACTGCTGGGGTCAGAGAGGAAATGGACAGAGCCAGAATAAGAAGGAATACAGACTGGAAACATAACTGAGGCCAGACTGACTCAAACCAGGGTCCTGACAGTCTGGGGCTGTAAGGGCTGGCTGTCTCTTCTCAAAAGCCAATTCACCACCACTTCAGCTTCTTATTGATTTACTTACTTTTTTTTGGTTGGTTGGATAGCTGGCCAAGTTGGGTTTCTGTTAAAGCATCATAAAAAATAGTAGGCTAAAAGGGGGTGCATCAATGTGGTATTATTGTTTCCTGCTAATACATAATATATTCCTTCTGTAGGAAAATATGACATGCACGTGGGTTTAGAAATTACTACCTTGTCATTCAAACCTCAGACAAGGTGGTAGAATTTTAAATAATTTACAATAGGTTAATTTGTCTTTACATTTTGTGTCTCAGAAAAAATGTAACAATGACAGTAAAAGAACATGTTATTTCAACCTCAAGCAAAGTTAAAGGTGAAGGCTAGCTAGCTAGCCAACAAAATGAAGCAGAAATTTGGCCAATTTCTCCAAAAGAAACCAGAGTGTGTGCGCAGACAGTGACTGTGCTGAACGAAAAGCAGGAAAATACAATGAGTCGGGAGAAAAAATAACACCCCATTGGCACAAGACGAGATCTGAGAGCAAATTTGAAGCAATGATTGAGGGTACAAAAGGGGTCGAACTTAACGGTCTGTCAAAAGCTACTCACATGGTTTTTGTGTATTCACAGAGCGCAGGATGGTGCGGAAGAATCCAACAGAAAGGCTCCCCGGGATGAAACTAATGGTGAAATTCACTTTAGCACAAGACACAGGTACATTCTATGTCCATTCCCCCTCAGCTTCAAATGCATAAATAAATGGAAATAAGCTAGAAAATGGAAGCGAAGCAATGCTTTATATTTGATTATATGACAGAGAAAAAATCCACTTTTTTTTTTACTGTTATATAAAAAATCACGGGGGGGGGGTGCATGATGTCATGATGTATAGGCATGGGCTGGGCAGGGATGTTTCATTGATATTGCCAATGTACTCTAATGCTCATAATCACTCTACTTTAAAAGCACAGGGTATTTATGGAGGCCTGTCTCATTGCTGTATTGTCTTCTGCAAATTTGGAAAGTGCAGGCAAACTTGCATTGTTGGTATGGTTTCAAACAGGCAGAGCTATAGA
Organism: Ilyophis sp. 1 JC-2022; assembly: GCA_022702515.1. Lineage (NCBI taxonomy): Eukaryota > Metazoa > Chordata > Actinopteri > Anguilliformes > Synaphobranchidae > Ilyophis > Ilyophis sp. 1 JC-2022. The sequence goes on along the minus strand of CM040396.1, from coordinate 79,033,942 downwards.
CAGGACAGACAGATATGTGTTCTTTTGGAAGTACTTCACCATTTTCATATTTTTATTTACAATGAATTAATAACAAAACTGAATTTCCAAGTCTCTCCAATCAGCCCGCTTATCAGAACACCTGAATATATGTGAACACATACACAGTTCCGTGGAAACTCTGCATGGAAAAGCACAAAGGAAAATATAGAAAAAATAAGAGAAAAATAAAAAAGAAAAGGGAGTAGGGGACTATCAGTGGAATTTGTTAGCTGGCGGTGCCTGCCCAGGCTGCTGAGAAACACCATCTATCCTGCATCAGTACACAGTCAGTCTCTCCAAACTCTCCAGTCTCTCTACAGCGTCATTCAAACACCCTCAGAAAAACATAGATATGAAATAGACAGGCAAGACCTTAGAGGTTGAAGCTCAGATTTTTAACTGCAATAAGGAGAACAAACCAACAAAACATTACTGTCTAGTATTTTGTGTTAACTTACAGTATAGAGCAGTATACTCAAATCTGGCCCCTTGAGGCCAGTATAATGCTGATTTGTATTCTTCTCCTCTAATCAGGACTGATTTAAACCTGGGACGCCAGGTGAGTTAAATCTCTGGCAAATTAGTCGCATTAATCGATCAATTAACTATCAGGCAAAAAATAAAACCAGAAGTAGTGCTGGCCTCTAGGGCCACATTTGAGTAGCCCTGGTATAGAATTTGAATAAGTAAATACCGCAATAAATAATTTTATTGGTGAATCAATTCTTTGAAATATATCAAGCAATGCTGGACTGGAGCCGAGGGTCTTGATACTGACATTCAAAGCAAGAAGCCATTAGATTTGGCCCTGATTCAACCAACATAAACAGGCAGAAAACCATCAGGGTGTTCGGGTCATTATAGAATCTCAGCAGTTCAATAACCTTCCCAAAGTCAGCTGGTGTCCTCTACTCTTCCATTTAATTGTTTTTTTAAATAATGTATCATAAACACACCACTACAGCTGTCATTCAAAATCATAAATGGTAATGTATCTCTGGCTTTATTGATGGTTAGTAATGCGATGCAAAGGTCACAGGAAGGCATGCATAGTTGATACCGAATAAATGAGATTAGAGCAGAAATGGATAATTATGTGCATTTTATTCCTGAGCTTGTAATACACATAAGCATAATGGTACTTGTCAGACTGAATTTCAAACAGACTGTTTTGTTGACTGAAACCAAATAATCTCTGACCTAACTATTGGTTGTGACTGTTTGAAATCTAGATTATGTTTTTGAATGCCTTATGGATATTTCCTAAAGTCATAATTATTATGTAAAACACCTTATTTCAGGTAAACAGATGAGACATGTGAATCATTAGAGAGAAAAATAGTACGGAGATTATTTTTTCAGAGGAATCAGTTGCATTTGAGCCATATGTGAAGCACCTATTAGTGACAGCCAAGCAGACCTCTCCGTGGTGAAATTGTCCCATGCTACCTTTTAAGTACAAAATGCTAATTTCACATTCAGAGCTTCTGTACTGAAAGGCTGCATTTGGGATGAAAACGTGTTTAATTTCCTCACTGAAACGATCATGTGCGAAGCGTCTGAGGAGCCCGCAGACGCCTGTCAGCTGGAATCAGCTGTAATGGTCCGCTGGCTGTCAGTGATTCATGCGGTGATGTAGTAATCTTCTCATTTTGGTAGGATGTTTGTTCTTCACACAAAATCAGGCAAAGTTGTGGCAGACATGTATGGATATTGTGGGCTATTATTAGAGAGGTAACTGCAGAGAATTAAAGACTGGTTCAAAGTGCCATTCTCGCTGGAGACGGAATAGACACCCGCCTGGTCTTTATTAAAAGTGAACTTTTAGCCTCAGCATTTTCTGGAGAAGGGAATAATGTGATTCCAGGAGTGTCATCATGTTTTGCTTTGAATCTGACATCTTTTATCATTTGACAGTCACAACATGAAAAAGAAAATGATGAATCTATAGTTTAGCGCTTAAACAATTTAATGAGCTTCACAGTGAACTACAAAGCTGCATTAGCACACATGTTTTAGTGTAGCTATGAATACATATTTTAATCATTAGCATCGAAAAAATTTTTCCTTCTAATTATTTAGGAGATGTGATATAATTACATCATTATTATTAACAATAATTCAATTATTATTGTTACTATTAGTATTGTTACTATTGTTGTTTACTACTACTTTTATTACTGTTAAACATCTGGAGTAAAACAATAATCATATTATTTCACTCGTGGGAAATCACATATTCTTCAAACAACAATGAACTCTGGTAGAAAACAATGTTATTAACAATAAAGAAGTGAACTTTGGGCCATAAAGATAAATCATATATAAATGCAATTAACATAAAAAAATGGGTTATTCAAATTTACTATTTTTTTACAATGATCTAATAATAATATGTTTTTATATTTAGTGGTTGTGAGACAAGAATCTGTATGTTGAAATCACTTGCCTAACTTGCCTAAAAAGTATCACTTTTGACCCTTTCTAGATTCATAAACACTGTTAGAGTTGAATTAGTACTAAAGATTGTACTGTGCTGGTATGCAGGGAGGTGGCATCCCAGGTTTTTGCACACAAGATCATCCTTTTACATGCGTTTTACAAAGACTGCAGAGAGGACAACAGAACGTCCTCATTGTGTAATGTTTGGCTTTGCAGAAAGAAGACCCAAACACAGAACTGTCCCACAACAACTTTACTGTGCTGGTCAGAGGCCGCATGATAAATGACAAACAGGAGATTCATTTTACATGGTTTCGGGAAGGCGGTGTAAGCAATGGGGGAGAGGCGGAGAGAGAGGAGCAGGTCCTGTGGGCCCCCTATTGTGGCCCCTGAATGGCCCCTTCAATCAAAAGCACCCCCAGAGAGACCCAGGGGTCTGGCGTGTACCAGTTCCACCATCCACAAGGAGACCGGCTTGCCGGGAGAGAGGGAAGGGGTCCTTCATTTTCTGACACTCCTGTCCTTCAGCCTATTGATCGGCTGGAGAAAGCACATCCCCACGATGCCCACTAATAGAGACTGAAGTTCATCAGCCTCTGGTTGCTGATCCTCGGCACAGACAGATGGATCTATAGAGGCCACCCAACTAACCTTCTCACTTTTTTTTCTCCTCTCAAAGTTCTTGTGTTCCTTGTCTCCCCTCTTCCTCTTGAGCGTGATTCTTTGTTCCGTTCATTTCATTCGTCCTCCGACCTTACATTTTTTCTGCCGACCGTCCTATAAAAGCACTTTTGCTAGCAGGTTGAGAAGATGAGGGTGTAGAGGCGTAAATAAAAGAGAGCATACCCTACTTGGGTGGATGCCTTCACTCTCATCTGATTTAAAAAAACATTACTGACCAGGTTTTTAACAATGAAATGCCATATATAGAAGTCAATGCTATCTGGAGACAGTAAGACCTGTAAATTACTGCAGAATCTGTTTCAAAAAATGTTTAACAAGTCCTGGCCTCAGTTATTTACAAAAAAGTAATTTACAAACAAAAAATGACACAAATTAAGTCTGTCACACACTATTACTTTAAATTTCCCAAGCCATAATTAACACATAGTTTCTCATTGAGCCCATTTCTGGAAGGTTGTCATAATCCACATTAAACAAAATTAACTATATAAATATAACTGATCCATAAAACCTTGCTCTGAAGTGGAGTGCAGGCTGTCAAGTCCATGTCATGACCAATACATCTGTACTGTGAACTCACACTAGGCTTCCTTGAGAGAAAAAAACACTTTCAATATAGCTGCTAAAAAGGAATCAAGTTTGTACATTTCAAAAAAAAAATGTAACTTAATTTCAGGCAGAACATTCTCCATAGTAAATGAAGCTGGAAACTGTGATATGTTGATTTCATATTACAGGGAGTAGGTTGTTTTAACTACCTATAAGAATGTGCCATATTTCATAAACTGAGATTTTCTTAAAATGCAGGTGAAAATGAAAAACAGCAAAAAAGAAAATACAAACACAGTGAATCCAAAGAGAAATGGACAGAAAAGCACATAATAGTTATTCACCTCATTTTGAAAGCTGCTAAGCAAAACATACCTTCAAGCTTTTATTTTTTGCAAAACACAAAAACAGTATCCCATTGAGCGAAAAATCAACAAAAATCTTCATTTTAGCAGCCATTGTGAAAAGACAAATTAATTTTTTCCTACTCAAATGGGAAAATGTTATTCTTATGACAACGAATTCCTTGCATGCCTTTTCACCTTATTCAGTTTAAATTCCATATTCATGAAGAATAGGGGAACAAAATAGCAGGTAATAGATAGAATAAAATGTTACCACCTTTTAACCCATATTGTTTGTGATTGTAAGTAGTTATTAATCACACAAAAGAGAACGTGTTATGTAAGAATTATTCTTGACTATAAATGTCAGACTTTAAGAATGACTTACTTCTGAAAGTATGTGCCCAAGTGAACAATAAACAGGCTCTTGGTGCCTATTTCGTAAGGAATTATTGTTATATTCTGAAATTCACGTTAACCACAAATATTCTGCAATGAGGAAGAAACAAATTTGGCTTACGTTTAAAAAAATTGAACCTATCGAATTTGCATTTAAACATTTCTCGGAGACACATCCAAATAAGGCAAACACTACAAGAGTGATTGTTTCCGGCATGGTTCAGGACTTCAACAGGCATATCTCAGCTGGCGCCCTTAATTGAAACAAGCAGAATGAATATGTTTTTAGGTTTTTTATTAGCATTGAATCCATCAGAAAACGGTGTTTTGACAGCATTGTAATACGCATCTAGTTTGTGTTATTGACACATAGGCAGTATGAACTGCACTGAAGAATATAAAATGCATGCTACCCATCTGTTTGATGAAATGACAGTGTTTCTGGAGAGAATTTGGACTCCAACCGCAGGGCTGGTTGGGGATTGAGTTAGCAGACATAGTTTTCTGACTGAAAATAAACTACATTAAAATGAACGGTTCTTGGATCCATTGGTACGTTGTATAAAATGGATTGAATGACTTTGGTCTGTAGCTTTTTTTTGTTTTGAAAAGCAAATATGTATAACATGGGAGAAGCTATATAAATAGATGAACGTAGTTGAAATTATTATTATTATTATTATTATTATTATTATTATTACTATTATTGTGGTAGTAGTATGGCAGTGAAAGAGTATTTAGGACACAATTGGATCTTTATGTCTACTTTCTCATGAATATGAAAATTATTCCACTTAATCTCTGGGGATAAGGTATAAATTACGAAAAAGTGTCAATCAAAAAAACATGTTTGATAATTACTGTTTTATTCTCGTAAAATGTCACCTTCTACACACAGATCCCACTCAACAGGCTCATAGTTACTTGTTCATAGACTACAACTGCTGGATCTGTGCTTCATGTTTTCATTGACTGCTTAGCCGAGAGATAAACACTTCCCGTCTGATCTCTCTATAGAGACGCTGCTAAGCGACATAACTATCAACTATCAGCAACAGAACTATCAATCATAGCAGAATTGATGGAAAATAACAATGATTATGACAGCATCTTACTCATTACATGGAAACACAAATGGAGACATTCAGACGGTGTTCTCCCTCGGCCTGAGAAAATCCAGGCAGAACGCAGTTTTCATAAGCAGAGACGCACAAGATTACAGCGGCACTGCGCCAGATACAACAGTACTGTCCCAGAACACCTTTCTCTTGAATCTGGTGGTGATAAGCAATGCAGGCCCGAAGGTGCATAGGCACACTGAATCCTTGTAACAAATCTGATTCATGCTGGAATTTGTCTCCAATACCCTCTCGCAGGTGATGGGGCATCATTGTAACGTGAGACTATTTTACTGACTGCTGCATTTCTATGAATAATTACTCTACTGTCTAAAGCCGAGGAGCAAGTCCCGCAGTTTTTATTCAAATCATGATGCTAACTTTTCCGACACAAATATACTCACTCAGAACACGCTCAGGAGCATCTTGACGGCTCACACGCGGAGAAAAAAGAAACAAAAACAAAATCACAGCATTCGTCTCTTTTATAGAAGCAGGCCGTTCCTCTCGTGTTTTCTGCAATCTGCTGTTCTTTTGTCCCCAACCCCCCCCCCCCTCCTCCCCTCCTCCTCAGAAATCCAATCATTTGCATGGCATGCCTCGAGATAACCTCCGGGGGGCAATTGGAATGCTGAGCGAGGCTTCGGCCCCTCCCAGCTCGGCCCGTTTTCAACTCAAGACCAATGGCTACTATTAAAGGATCAGGCAGCGACTCTGACAAGCCAGTCAATAACAATGTGAGGTTACTTCATTAATGCTATAATGGCTGATAGAGTGAGGCCTGAAAAACCAGGCCCTGAGAGAGACGACTGAAAATGACAGAGATTCCTCCAGACGCCAGGGCCCTTGTCTGCTCCCCGCCCCCACCAGTTTATTCAAAAACCTGTCGTTTATGCATCCATCCTGGATGAATGGAGAAGTATGTAGCACCTATTTTCCATCAGAAGCACCGAATAGGTGGCACATTGACATTGTTCTTGTGACGTGTGTGTGTGTGTGTGTGTGTGTGTGTGTCTGTGTGTGCGCGCACGGATGCAATGTGCAATAGTGGGCCTTTCAAGTATGAATCTCAATGTCATCCTACTTCCAAACAGTATTCTATAGCTCTGCAGTGGTCATCAACACAAGGTCTAATTAATCTATATATCTGTCTATTTCTGTCATAAGATAAACAAAAATAAATGTAAGAAACAATAAAATGTACCTACAACACTTGTAAGTACATAACATAACATCGAAAGTATACAGATGGGTACATTAGGCTTCTTTAGAATTATTTAGGCCACTGTTGTGAAAGGGCTGTTATTCTCAGCTCGCGTGTGAACACAGTTTATGTTCCTGACAGCAGAGGATGCCCAGGCAGAGATACACTCATAATTACCTCTGAATCCGAACGCGGCTACATTCACCTGACCAGCTGTGTGATCGGGGCAAGGCAGCACCACTGAGGCCCATATTGATCCTTGGGGGGATCGTGGCAGGATGCTCTGAGGATCGCTTGAACCTGTTTGTTTCATTGTTTGTTTGTTTGTTTGTTTGTTTTCTTCTAAACTATGTCACTGGATAGAAAAGCTTCCAGAGCTTGGTCTTACAAGTTTAATGCTGCAATTGACCTTCAGCTCAGATAGGTAAGGACATACTGACATGGAATGCAACATACAGGCCTGCAGTAAGTCCTTTTGTCTTCTCATGTTTTCTAATGTTAACAGGTTTGACTAACAAAGCAAACAATCACCTTTATTTGAATAGGGTCCTGCTTGTAACAAAAGGGGTGTTTATTTATTTATTTATTTGATTTTATACTTGCTTACTTACTTATTTATTGCATGCATTTTCTTCTATATACATGATATTAAGATTTTAAATGTTTTCAATAATAATTCCATATACTAATATTCTGAATACTCATATACTTTTTTGTTAAAAAATAGCTTAAATCATTGAAAAAAGCTTATTGAAGTAATTACATTTTATCATGCATTTGGCAGCACACATCCTATTTATTTTTGGAAATTAAAAATGGAATCGAAAAAGGCGTTTAAGTTTCTAAATGCAGAAAAAAATAATGGTGTTCCATGACTAAAAAGAACAAACCGATAGCTATCAGCCTACCTGGTTTTTAGGTGTCCCTGATGGTGATGGGTGCAGTTATACTGCATGACTGGGAGAGAGGCCAGCTGTACACCTAAGGCCTTGCTGCATTTAGCTCATACGTGTGTATACACTATTCCCTCATACACACTGATGTGCATGTGTGTATACTTATGCACATATGCCCCCGCCCCCCACACACACACACACACTAAATCATGTGCAAGTTATTGCCTGTTGAGTATTTGAATGAAAGAAAATCTCTGTAATGTGCTGTATGTTGACAGCTCTGTTGTCATGGCTGTCCTTATGAAATCCTTAAATCATTGGCTGAGAGGTACGCTCAGGTGTGAACGGCAGCATGCGACGAAGACACATCCCTGCGTTCCTTTTCACAGGGCAGTGACGAGCAGCGCAGCTTACCTGCCAGGAATGTGACAGGTGTTCATTAAATCGACATTTCAAAATGACCATATGACAATATTGATATAGTGCCCAGGGAGGGGGGAGCAGATGCGCTTATGGCCATAGCAGGGGTGGATCCAGTGGTCAGAATAGGTCTGGATTCAGGCATGAAGGTTCCCGCCGTAGCCATTTTGTTTAGGACAAATCAGTGGAACTAGCATCTAAAAATTAAGAGCAGAATTAAACACTTGGCTACAAACCTGTTCTAGGTTGGGCTACAGGTTCATGGGGCATTAGCACTCCTTTAGGAACAGGAGTGACCTCTGCAAACATGATGGGTTATACCTGAACTGGACGGGCGCAGCAGCGGGTGCTTAGAATAGCAGAGAATTATTTAAACTTGGGACGTGGGGGACAGAGAGATTAATTAGTGGTAAGGGTAGGGAGCTGCAAACCACCCAGATGGAAGCTATCAGGGCTATGTACAATAATACTAGTGAGGGTATAATAAATTAAGACCTATTAGAGAGAAATTTTATCAGAGGTGCATTGATGTAGTTGCAATTGATGTAGTTGCAGTTGGTGAGGGGTAGAGTAAATAGACAAGAAATACAGTAAAAGTTGTTTAAATGCACAAAGCGTAAGAAAGTACAAACGTATATTTGGAAACAGAGACCGGTATGATTAATGACCAGGTTGGGATTACAGAGACATGGTTTGAGGCTGGTGATAAGGCAGTGGATAAGCGCAGTGCTTTTTAATCTGATCAGGAAGGATAGAACCAATAAGCCTTGTTAGCAAACAGTTAAGAATCTGCTAAAGTGGTCCAAGGAGATTTAAACACAATCCGGAAGTGGGCAGAAACCTGGAAATGGCATTCCGTATAGCTAAATGTAACGTTCTGCATGTGCGAAACATAAATCCAAGGAGATTTAAACACAATCCGGAAACGGACAGAAACCTGGAAATGGCATTCCATGTAGCTAAATGTAACGTTCTGCATGTGCAGAATGAGAACATGAAACAGGATTATTTTATGGAAGGAACATTAGAATCTGAAAAGACATGGGATTAGTGGTTGACCAAAGTATATCAGGATCTAGACACTGTACTGTAGAAGAAAGGCTGACAGAATGCTGGGATGTATCCTCCTGATACCCGGCAGAAAAAAAAAGTATTTTACTTTTTTGACATAATACAAATGTCTTGGATAACAAAAACATATTGCAGTAAAAATATCTTCAAATATATTATTTATTTTATATTTATTGAATGTTTCTTAGGTGCCAGCATAGTAAAATATATGGTTCTTGAGATTAAGACAAGAGACTCATGTCCCCTACAGTGGACAAAACTTAATTTCTGGGTTTCAGGAGGATAAAGTGTAAAGGATAAATTAAATTATGTTATATTTGCATTATGCAATTTATTATTCATACCACATGGATAGCCTTGTGTGCTACACTAAAAAATATATAGAACATTTTGAAAGAAAAGAGAAATAAGGCCTAAGAAGGGCAGCTAGGTCCCAGGTATGAAACATAAAAGTTATGCTGAAATATGTAAGGCGTTCATTTATGAAACTGAAGAAAAACAGACGAACAGGGATTTGACAAAGGTTTTTAACTTCAGAAAAGAGATGAACACAATGAACCAATATATTTTTCAGCTTGAGTTCTGTTAGCAGCACAAGGAGGCACACACTGATATCTGGAAGTACCTTCATTGTCAATGTGTGCAACAGAGTCTGATACCCTGGGGGTGCTCAAGTCCAGGCGCAGTGCTGGATACTCTCTAGTTTGTAGGTAAATGACCAGCTTAGATGGTCTGTTCTCATCATTATGTATTCTATATAGTATTATATAAAAGACATATTCTATATATGTATTCTATATATGTGATATATAACTTATTTACAGTAAATGCATAATATACCACATGAAAATACTCACAAAACCATTATTTTCTGTTTTGCTCTCAATCTAAAATATAAAATGCAATGTCGGCATCAATGATGGAGGACACCATCTCAGTTATATTCATTACAGTGCGAACAAGAGTTTTTATGTTGAGAATGGACGTTTGAAGACGTAAATAAAAGGCATACTAAAAGGCACAGGTTGATAATAATAATTCAACAAATGGACACATTTTCACCCATACCCCATTGTACTGTTATGTTATTTTTAATTCATATCCCACCTCTCTTGATGAAAGCTGCTAACTGGTGGAGCACCAGCTGCTGTGAACAAATACATGCACGTTAAGGTGTTGTAACTTCAGAAATAAGCTCTGCTGACATCTGTGCTGTTAAATGTCAGCGTACAATTTAAGAGGAAAAGGGCAGAAGCACTCGCAGCTTTTGTAGTATGCCATTCAGAATCACTTAGAAATGCCTTCCCCCCTTCTGTCCTCTGAAACAAGCCTTCTCCCCTTCTGTCCTCTGAAACAAGCCTTCTCCCCTTCTCTCCTCTGAAACAAGCCTTCTCCCCTTCTCTCCTCTGAAACAAGCCTTCCCCCCTTCTCTCCTCTGAAACAAGCCTTCTCCCCTTCTCTCCTCTGAAACAAGCCTTCCCCCCTTCTCTCCTCTGAAACAAGCCTTCCCCCCTTCTCTCCTCTGAAACAAGCCTTCTCCCCTTCTGTCCTCTGAAACAAGCCTTCTCCCCTTCTGTCCTCTGAAACAAGCCTTCTCCCCTTCTGTCCTCTGAAACAAGCCTTCTCCCCTTCTGTCCTCTGAAACAAGACTTTCCCCCCTTCTCTCCTCTCAAACAAGACTTTCCCCCCTTCTCTCCTCTGAAACAAGCCTTCTCCCCTTCTGTCCTCTGAAACAAGCCTTCTCCCCGTCTCTCCTCTGAAACAAGACTTTCCCCCCTTCTGTCCTCTGAAACAAGACTTTCCCCCCTTCTCTCCTCTGACACAAGCCTTCCCCCCTTCTCTCCTCTGAAACAAGCCTTCTCCCCTTCTCTCCTCTGAAACAAGCCTTCTCCCCTTCTGTCCTCTGAAACAAGACTTTCCCCCCTTCTGTCCTCTGAAACAAGACTTTCCCCCTTCTGTCCTCTGAAACAAGACTTTCCCCCCTTCTCTCCTCTCAAACAAGACTTTCCCCCCTTCTGTTCTTTGAAACAAGACTTTCCCCCCTTCTCTCCTCTGAAACAAGACTTTCCCCCCTTCTCTCCTCTGAAACAAGACTTTCCCCCCTTCTGTCCTCTGAAACAAGACTTTCCACCCTTCGCTCCTCTGAAACAAGACTTTCCCCCCTTCTGTCCTCTGAAACAAGACTTTCCCCCCTTCTGTCCTCTGAAACAAGACTTTCCCCCCTTCTCTCCTCTGAAACAAGACTTTCCCCCCTTCTGTCCTCTGAAACAAGACTTTCCCCCCTTCTGTCCTCTGAAACAAGACTTTCCCCCCTTCTGTCCTCTGAAACAAGACTTTCCCCCCTTCTGTCCTCTGAGACAAGAAATCTTCATATAAAACAAGGAAAAATACTGAACTTATTATAGATCAATAATGTACTGGAGGAGAATACAAGTACATTAAATCCTATGGTTTAGAATGGGTGCATATGAGTATAAGTACTCTTCAGTAGCTCTTTCTTTTTTTCTTTTTTCTTTTCTTCTTTTTTTCTTTCTTTCTTTCTTTCTTTTCTTTTTTTTTCTAGCTTGTTATACATCTGCTTTTCAACAGTGGAATTGACCTTTCTTCTAATGGAACATTCACATCTTTATATAGCCCCCATTCACAATTGTCACCCCTTCTGGCTATGCTTGCCACCTTAAATGAGTCCGCTCCTAGAAAAACATAGTAAAGGACTAATACTTTTTAACAAAAGTATTAAGCAAGTTTCATACATTTAATTAATTATACTACCATAATATTTATTAATGGTTAACCATTAATTTATAAAGGTATTTTGGTGTTATGGCACTAGAAATATGTGTAGAATTTCTAAGTGACATTTTGATTCATTCTTATGTCTGGCCAACAGAACAGCAGAAAATGAGAACCGTTGCTGAAAGGCTTGAAGTTTATGAATACTAATATTCATAATTAAAGTCTCTGACATCTTTTTCAAGGGGTTGTATTTACTGTCAGATGGTTACGCCTCAAATTTGGGGTTTTGAGAATGACTGAAGTGGCGCGGTGCCAATGGCCGCACACACACACACATCTCCTGGCGCTAACACAGCCAGCACTCCTGAGCCAGGGTCTCAAATCCCTCATTTCATACTGAGTGCCTTCTCCCAATAAGAAATCCCTGCCATAATTATAATCCCTCCCATGCATGACACCTGGTCACTCCAGCTTACATCCCGGGCCTGTGCCTTTCAGTCCTGCCAAATCGCTCCCTCTTTTCTCGCTCACGATTCAGTACATCTCCAGTACTATGAACACCCAGTTTAGCGAATCTCGCGTCAGGCTACCAAAAGAAGAGATCCACGGTAATCTTCTGCTCATGCACTGGGGTGGACTGTGGGGTATCGGCAGGCCGGGATTTCTTTGAAGTCAACTTTTGAAAAGGCTGAGGGGACGTTAGCTGGAGGAGAGCCTGCTCGGTGCTCACAATGACGAGCAGGGGAGTGGCTTGCTCAAGAAAGGCACAGCATATACAGCAGCAGACAGCTTTTCTGAGGTGCCTGCAAAGGCACAGGGGCTCATCCTGCGGTTGGTGAACAGTTCAGTGTGTGTTCTCGGTGCATGGCCAAACATCCCACAATTCCTTTTGAAGGGAGGAAAACATCTATTTTGTTCTCCAACTGCACTCTTATTATTTCCCAAAATTGCTGTAATTTTTTAACTGGAATATTAGAATAACCACACTGATTAGGCAGTCATTCCCTTGTGTGGACCCACTGCACTTCAAATATGTCTTACCTTCGATTTCACTGACTGAAATAAACTCAAGGCAGTTTTCCCACAATCATATTTCGAGGAGACCACTACTTCTTTTGGTACAAACGCGGCTATATATTTTATGATGACTTGCGCCAAAGCACAAAGGCAGCTTGAGCGGTGGCCATTACACTTAATGGAGCCGACAATATTATTGACATGGCACAATATCATTCCCACTGTCAATCTCAAGGGCTGGCTTGGTTTGGTCTCAGAAGTGCGATCCCTTTCTCCAGAAGCTGGGCTCTACCCAGGGACACACATCACCCACACTCCATTTTTGTCAGAGAACAGAACTAATGAGCTGTGTGGAGAATGCTCAGTGTCACGCTGTTATCAGCTGTGTTTGACTGCAGTCGTGCTGACCAGCTCTTCTCCCATATGGAAAATAAATATATTACAGTGTATGCCTAGATAAGCTAAATATTTCGTAACATATACAAATGACTTTATGAATAGAATGTTTATCATGCTAATTATTTCACAATAAAATTAATCTCTCCTGTATTTCTGTATACAAACAAATGTGTTGTTTGGTGGCAGTTTCAAATGCTGACATTTGAATGCATTTCTAAACCATATTGTAATATATTCATCCATATGGGCTACACTAATAAAAAATGTTACGATAAGAGCTGAAAGAGCTCTCACCATTGGCTACTAAGGAGATCACTGGGTTTGATTCTGCAATAAAAACTCAGCGATTGATCCACCTGGGTTATTTGTATTAAGAGGTAATAATGCATTGTTTTTTTGTGGCTCTCCCAGATGTTCTGATAAAGGCCAGAATAACGCATAAAGCGCACTTGTGAAAAGTGATGACAGAGGCCATGGTGTGTCAATCCTAATTACAGTCACTTGCAATTCAATATGAAATGCCCTCAAACATAACCTGGCTCTCACCACATTATTCTGCATGTGATTAATACAAAAATGAAAACCTGCCGCTATTAACGGTTTTGGCAGGATGCCGACTACAGTGAAACATGCATGGTCTCTTACTGACTGATATTTTGGATAAATTACATGTAGATGAAGGCGTTTTTCTAACCTAAAACTGCAATTTAATTCATACTTCATACTTCATACTTGTAGGCACATATTTAGAACACAAAATGAAAAATAAATGGCTCTCTGCCAATATTAAAATGCATAATAAAGAGACAATCTTTAAGTCATGGTTTTAAAAGCATCACTGTCACAATGATGCACTGCCTTGGTTATGACCTTGTCTTGCAAAAAAAAATCAAACATTTGGATGAAAAAATTAATAAATCAGCCCTTGAACTAAAAGCTGATCAATAATGCCGACTTTGCAAGTAGAAATTGTTTTTGAATGCAGTAATTTGCATCAGTATAGCCAAATAAATGCTGTCAATTGATAGATGTAAAATTGTATTTTCTAAGGCTATTTTTCATATTCGATGAGACCTTTATGCCACAAATATTGAGTTGATATTAATATATTCGTTGTATTCTTAATTTCTTTGTGCTCCACTTTGCCCAATGTGATCTGCGGTTAGAGAAATTGGGGAGGCTTGCCTGGGGGTTAGCTGTTTATACTTAGATTTTGGCATTTAGCAGACACCATTACACAAATCACATTTTTACAGACAATCCATGTAAGTAGCTACCCACTTTAGTGAAGCTACTCTGGCTGAAACGCACAACAGCATCCCAGACGGGACTCAAACCCACAACCTATGAGTTACAATCCCAGATCTCTAACCATTATTCTACACTGCCATCCTCTACATCCATCAACATACCGCCTCAAACCCTCACTTATGGACTCATTTTCCTCTCAGGAGTTAAAATCTGGGACCAGCCGCCAAAAAACATAACCCTAAGAATCATTTGCGGTGCCTGCTTGTAGAGCTCTGCCAAGACGTTCTCTCACACAACAGCAGGTATCAAAAAATTTGGCAGTGGGCAAGTGTACTGAAGTTTGTGGGACAGCCTCTGGTTTTCCTGAGATGGGAGGGGCATGAGGGTTGTGCTTGGTCCCGCGTGAGCGCAAACAGACGCGGCAGGCGCAAGCCGCCCGCCGTTTGAGAGCGACTGCGTGGGGGTGGAGTCATTGGTGATTGGGATGGCTGCTGCTAAGACAAAGCTTTTTTGGGCCCACTGGCATTCAAGCTGCAATCCAGTCAATTTAGAAACAGCTGCAGTTTAATTGCAGTTGAAGTACATCACAATGGGGGTGAGAATTAGGACAAATAACCGCTGAGTACAGTCAGCCTGAATACCAGCCTTGACAACCCGTCGCATTCCTGCTGGAAGTGAACTTATTGTTCTCTTTTGCAGCGTAATTAAATATGATATGAATACTGAGAAGTTTATAGTTATAGTTAAACAGGCTAAAGAGCAATTCAATTGCATGTCGTCTGAGCGAAAAGTATGTTTATTAGATAGAGCAATTGACTCTTTCGAGAGGAAAAAGAAATAGACATGTCCTGTCTAATGGGGCTGCAGGCATAAATGCAGGATTAGATCAACACCATATCTCGAAAAAAAAGATCCGTTTTAAATACGCCTCAGCCTACAGTGTCATTGTGTATGGTTTGCAAATACCAGCGCAGTTGGCTCTCTTGGTTTTGACACTGAATTTAAAAGAAGCGGCTGCATTAGCGCTCTACGCTAGCCCTCTCCTCTTCTGACCCTGCAGGACCTTATCTTCCTGTCTGGCTCCCAAAAGTGCTGTGACACGTGGCATCGGCACACTGCTCTGGGAAAGAGCCTCAATAAATGTTCAATAAATCGTCGCTGTGACCTTTCCTGGCATGGAAACCTTAGAGCTCCAAATGTTAAAGAGGGGAGAAAGATTGAGACTTTTATAATCGTGATGAAGTGCAGTCTGCGCACTCCTCTTCTTTTATAAGGCCTTTACATCTCTGCCCCCTCCCTCTCTCTGCCTTTTTCCCTCTCTTTTTTCCCCCTGTCATTTGCTCCATCTCTCTGTGGCCACTTCCCTTCACCCCCCCTGTGCCGTACCTGCTGTAGCCTGATTGCAGCAGACATTTTACATATGGGAGCCTTCATATTGAGAGGATTAATGCCGTTTGCCGGCTCTGGATCACAGCTTGCCGTTCTCTGCGGGCGGCGGGATAGTTGGCCGGCCCTGGCAGCCCGGCCGCCGTTAGGAAATTAACCCTTGGTGGCAGGAGAGCAAAGATGCGCGAGGGTGGGGCCACCGCCAAGCAGAATCCTCCACCACTCAGGTGTCCTTACATATGTCAGAGCTGTAAGCCCCCCCCCCCCCCCCAACAGGGGGGCTCAACACTGGTTCACTCGCACTGGGAATCTGGGGAGCAAAAATGACTTCTCCTTGGCACGGAACACGACCAATATGCTGTTTTTCTTTTTTCTTTCACTGCTGCAGAGCCGAGACTAATGGTTAATTAATCTTTGTGCAGTATGCAGGCTACTGATTGCCCATGCTAAGTCAATGAAAACATTTTCTGTGTCAGTTTTTTTTTTCTGTTGGAAAAAAACAGGCAGGAAACACGTTGCCTGCTGGGATACAGGTGGCCTTGGAGAGTGCGCTGCAGAGGCCAGAACTGGGAGCGCAAGAGCACGGCTCACAGTGGGAAGGTACAGCACACAGCACTGCTGATGCTTCACCTCACAGACCAGCAGCAAGAGCACAAATGCACACAGTAACGGTCTAAAGAATGGATGACAGTGAAAATTAGCTTCCATCATATTTATCATTAAAAATAAAATTACCATTAATACTTAATAAGGAATTGTTTATTATGTCAAACGTTTTAACTTGTTTTATCATAAAACTTTCTTTGGGAAGTTTAATGAAAGAAGAAAGTCTAGAAAATGGTGCACACAGTATTTTTAAGGCTCTTGGAATTCACTGACTCACAGTTTTTCATTCAAACTTTTAAAGTAAACTTGACCCGTGGCATTTTACATGTGATGGTACAGTGGTATTATCTTTGAGAGAGAGGCAGAGCAGTGAACACAATTAAGAGGCAGGATTTAGGATCATCCTGCACTGTGACAGAGACAGAGAGGCATTTTATTAGTTAAGACTGACACTCAGCATCACCATGCAATCTCTGAAAACCTCATAACTTCACTTCAATACCAAACCAAATAGGCATTACTCCCAGAGGCCCATGGCGAGCCACACCCACCCCACAGACAGTTCGCCCAAGCATGCATAATCAAGCAGGTAACAGCTATTGAGAAAATATTGGATAAAATGTAAATGTTATAAGCACCAGATATCTGTCAAAAATCTGCCACACCTGAATGAATATTAAAAGTGGATTGGCCATTACTGAAATGACCCCAATGCCTTTATGATTTTTATGGCTGCTATAAGTACTAGAGAAATGAGATTCAGACACAGAGAACAGATGAATCTCGACATAGAACTGAGTTAAAATAAACAAAGTATACTTTTATTTGCACAGATTTTTAAAAAGTACAATTTCCATTAGGAACAAAGGTCATTGTTTTTGAACCCTAACGAAAGGCACTACCAACCATGTAAACAGATGATCAACAAGAAATACACAGCTTAGCATGGCACACTTGGAAAAACTATTTAAAAAAACCACCCAAACACAAAGTTAATAATAACACATTTCACACCACTGCTTGTCTCTTGACCCACAATCAGGATGTTTTATTGTTCCACCAATAACAGCTTATCTTTGTTGTTCCAATTAGGTTTTGAGCCAATCAAAACTTTCCTATTAGGTCATCAATCTTGCCTGGGACAAAATGGCAGTCCACAGCAATGTACCACAGCACTTTCTTTGGAAAGAAACCTGTACATGATGAAGCAAAGTAAGGGTTACTGTTCATATACTATTCAGTAGTTTTGTTAGTCAATTCTAGCCCACGAGGCCAGTAGTTCTGTTGCTTTTCATCCTTCTCCTCTAAACAAGACTGATTTAAACCTGCAACACCAGGTGAGCTAAATCTGTGGCCAACCAGTGGCTTACTCAATCAATTAACTATTGGCTAGCAAAGCATACCTGCAGAATTAACTACTGGCCTTGATGGCCAGATTTGAGTGTCTGTGACATGCAAGCAAAGCTCTGACAAACAGAGAAAGTCCCATCAGTCCATTCACAGCACTCAGCTCCTAGCAGCTTGTGGTCAATGTAATTAGCTGGAACCTGTTTTAACCAATCTGTTCTTAAGATGGTCATGAGCCCACGACCGCTAGCATGTTTCACTGATCAGATAAAGTACGAAATAACCTTTTGCGCCATGTATAATATTAGTTAATTATATTCCATGAACATACAGCACAATTTACCAGTGTTTCATTATAATTATTGAGTGATTATCATTATTATGTCATGAGGCATGGTTGTGAATAACCCCTTACACCCAGATGTGGTGTATAGTCTAGAGGGGCAAGCAATGTAGACCATACCAGCAAGCAGTTGATTCTTCCTGTACATTGGGCCCGTATAGCAAATAATGAAAGTCTCTAGACCACCACAGGCTTCAACATATCAGCAATGAAAAAAAAAAAAAGAATTCCACTTTACCTCTGGGATAGTGTGTTTAGAGGAGGGAGAGACACTTTTGAGCTGTTAAAAAACTCAAACCAACATCAAATGAACAAATAGGCTCAATTGAAACAAGCTAGCAGCTCCCCTTTCTCTGAGTATATCCCTCTGATTCAAAATCAGACAGCACTCCATCATGCCTGAGATCTAGCTCTACCACTCCGCACACGGGGGCTGCTATCTCCTGCAAAGACGAGAGAGAAAGAGAGAGAGAGAGAGAGAGAGAGAGCGAGAGAGTGAGAGAGAGAAATAATACAAAAATAACCCTTAGGCTACAGCTAACACCTCCACCACCTTTTCCATTATTTCCAGAGCGAGTTTGAAGTTTTTGCTATCTCTAATAGAAAAGAAGCAGAAGAAGAGCAGAAGCCCAAAGAAGAAAAAAAAAAGTAATAGTCTGCAAGAAAGATGCTGGGAAGAGACAGGGCTGGAGATAGTTGTCCCAGCTACCGAGATAAAAGCTACATTACATGAAATTAATGGAGGCTGCATGAGCCGTACATGAATCACTGTTTCAACGCTACGGAACCGCTACAAAGGAATAAAGGAGTCTGAGGACTAACTACATCTTCAAAGGTCTCCCATTTAGCCAGCAAACATGCTCCTGACAGAGGGAGGGGAGTGAGAGAGAGAGGGAGGGAATGAATGAATGAAAGAGAGGTAGAGAGAGGGGGAGAGAAAGAGAGAGAAAGAGACAGAGAGAGAGAATGAAAGAGAGAGAAAAAAAAGAGAGAGAAAAAAAAGAGAGAGAATGAGCGGTAGATAAACAGCAGAAGAGAGAATGAGACAGAGAGAGGGAGAAAGAGAGAGGGAAGGATTGGAAAAGGGGGAAAAAAACAAAATGGCTAAAACAGTGTGAATGGGAACAGACAAGCTCTACACTTTCTATTTAGCCCATATCAGTTTAATGAAAGTGAAATAGTTTTCTGAGCAGTGCGCACGTTGGAACAGATGAGATTGCTTGTGAGGGATCTGTCAGTGCTGCCCACGTGCATACACACTGCTCTGGGGGCTGCTGCCAGCACAGCTCTCCATTATCCAGTACACAAAAGGCATATGCAGATAGCGGGCGGTGACTCCTCCCGCCATGTTGAGCCATAAAGATGAAGATGGCTCTTTTTTACCCACCCCCCCTCTCTCACACACACACACCACTTTTTTTTTTCACTTGCCATGTTCATCTGCAAATAAATCTTTGTAATTTGAAAGTGACAAGGAGGAGATTTATGAAGGAATAAGTGCACGCTTCTGGAGGAATTTATAGCGTGGTTGCAAAGAATATGTAAATGAGTGCTGGAGGAAGGGGCGGAGGCAGGGCAGGTACATAACAGGCATTTGATTATGTGGGGCATAATGACACCAGTGCCTGCAGTGCCCTTTGATCTGTGTGTGTTTCCTCTCCCCGTGAACCCCCCTGCCCCAGCCCAACACCATCCTACCCCTCTGCACCCCCAAAGCTCACCAGAGTGCCCACCCACTCCCTCTCTTCCTTTTTTTCCACCTTAAAGAGACAAGATCCTGTTACCTTTTAGAAGTCTTTTTTTTGTTTGCGCATTTGCATGTATGAAATTGTGAATGTGCACTCATGCATGTGCGTATGCAAGCATGTGTGGGTGTACTTTCATGTGTCTTTTACACAAAGCACGATAATGGAAATGAAACTCAGATTTTGAGATGTAAATATATTTGTAAAGTGATGACCATCAATGATAACAGAAGCTACAATCCTGCCAATTGCAACACAATGTAATACAAGTATGTACGTATGTTTATTAAAATATGTAACTTTTGTTCATTGTCATCCACAAAAGGTCATTAATGAAAGCTTATGTAGCGTCACCTTTGTAACATAATTATGGGAACAGTGCTGTTAATTCAGACCATACCATACAGTGACATTAAAGTGGCTCTTCCCTCATCCAGAGCAATAATAACAAACAATTATAAATGACCAATGACACCAATTGTGAATGTGGACGAAGAGTTGTTAACCACTGGGTGAAATTCAACATCATTTCATAGCACTGAAATTATATGTGAGGCAGATATGAAGTATAAATAATATGTGTTACGTAAATACAAACTATTGGTTTACCTGTTCAGTAAACTCATGACAAATAACAAACAAACAAACAAAAAACTCTAATTTGTAACCATTTTTGTACACAGCAAAATTAACCTTTTTTCCTTTTCACTGTGGGTATATCCCCCTGAGACATGGAAGGAATAATTTCAATTATTTGACATAATACAAGTGTCTTGGATGACAAAAACATGTTGCAGTGAAAATATTTCAAAAATTATTGTGTATTATTGAATGTCCCTTGTAGGTTATATATGGTTCTTGAGATGAAGACCAAATACTCATGTCCCCTACAGGGGACGATAATTAATAACCGGGTTTTTGGAGGACATCAGAACTGAGATGAGGGTGTGGATGGCCCTGTGATGGTAAATGACACCAGTGCTGTCAATCAACTATTTCCTCTCCACACCACATGCTAATATGGAGGCACTGGCATTAAAGCAGTATGACAGCTCCACCCATTTGTAGGATTTCTGGTGATGTGAGCA
Organism: Ilyophis sp. 1 JC-2022; assembly: GCA_022702515.1. Taxonomy (NCBI): domain Eukaryota; kingdom Metazoa; phylum Chordata; class Actinopteri; order Anguilliformes; family Synaphobranchidae; genus Ilyophis; species Ilyophis sp. 1 JC-2022. The sequence goes on along the minus strand of CM040396.1, from coordinate 79,012,876 downwards.
TCCTCAGGCCTCCTTAAAGCCATGATACCCTATCACAGCCCTGGGGGCGGGGATCCCGCATCCAATCACCCCCGTCTGTTTCCTGTTTCTGAAAAACCCAGTTGCTGCTGTGGATCAGAGATCAATGACTGACCCAGGCTGCCAGCATTGACCAGGTCAAGCTACGCCCTCAGGTCAAGCAACAGAGAGGTCAAACAGTCAAACACAGAATGTGATAAATAAAAACAATAAAAAATGAAAAGCCACTGGCTTTAAACAGAAGGTTTTTTTTCAAACTTCAAAAGAAGCTTAGCATTGGAGAGGCCTGCCACAGACTGATTCACGCCTCTCTCCCAAACACCTCGTGATTTGTTCTCACCCGTGTCACATGGTCCGTGTGTTATGAACCTTTTTCATTCTTGTCGATGGATATAGAATTAGTCTTTCAATGAATTTTGGATTCATGTAAAAATAGTGCAGAAAAGCTGCCTGACTTCAGAACTTTTGTATCAGGAAAACACTGTATACAATTAAAAAATGTAAATGCTTAGTAAATAAAATGATTCAGAAGTGGCAGGGTATATTGTAGGTTTCATTCATAACTGTGGTTTATTAAATCTGCAAAAAAAACATATTCACATTTTGAAAAAATTCTTGTTCTGTGACTGAAACTATTGCATTGATAGCTCACAATCTCACAAACACATACACATATATGTTTGAAAATTGGCTATAAGGACGGCTAAGAAAAATATAAAGAAGCAAAATATTAGTAGAGCCCAGTTTTTTATGATGGACACCTTATTTATACTTGCATTATTAAAGATTGAAACATTTATTTTCTGGCCTTGAAATAAATGATTCACAGACACCAAAAGATGTAATGAAAAATGAGAACAGGTTTTCCGTTGTCATATCGCTGAGGTTAACAATATGATTGGCTGTTTCAGACCCCCACTGTGATGTAATGGAAAGATTCTGCTAACATTTAACTTCAGGTCAGACTTTACAAGGAATGACCACCTTTCACCACTGTCATAGTCAGTGGAACCACAATCAGGAGGCACATGAGATACATATCTATTAGCAGCTATGTAAACAGGCTTAAGTTTATTAGTTATTTTTTTTACTATTTAATACAAAAGCATGCATAGAAATATAGATATGGCAATGGTATCATGTTGGGCAGATACAAACAAACGATACCCTTACTAATTTCATCATCCGTCGACAGGAAGCACACCCACTGCTCAATACCAGACCCAATTTTAAAACATAATAATCTCCTCTTCTTTTTAAATAGATAAACATACAAATGTCCAATGCCATTTGAAATGGACTTTAATTAAGTACATCTGTGCAAACATTAACCTTGAGAAGGAATGGGGGAAAAAAGGAGCAAAAAAAATGAATAGGATTCTTTAGCCACAGTGATGTAGAGAAGGTAATGAAATGATGAGAGCTGTTTGGTCAGAAAGCCAGAGGAGAGATGAGCTCTTTTATAGGGAACAGCGCACACGTCTCCTGATTTTACTGAAGTACTGCACAAACATCTCTCCCCGACTCACAAGGGGAGACTCTGAGTACACTAATTCCTGACCATTGCTGAAATTACTCATCCATCTCCAGTGACTTCGGCCAATGTGGACACTGAGCTACTATCAGGGGAGGCTACGTGTGAGGCATACAGACACCAACAAGGAAACCAATAGCACATGGACAATGCCATTGGACAAAAACGTATTTGATTTATGTATGTGACCTGCTGAGCGATCCATACGTGTGTGTGTGTGTGTGTGTGTGTGTCTGTATATATATATATATATATATACGTATATATACGTGTGTGTGTGCATAGTGTAGTGTAGTGTAAACTTGACTAAGCTGGGCAATGAAGCAATGGCTTTCTTTTAGCTTTTGGACTCTGGAACAATGATTTCTATTATAATTCCATTATCATCAAAGATGTGCCAAAGATGAGAATAATGTTATGCTCTAAAAATCTGTCAGTCTGTCCACACCTACAAGAATTACCAAAAAAAATAAAAAATCTGAAAAAAAATATGTAAAATGAATGCACATCCTAATCGCAGAGTACAAACTCTGTGCCCCCTGCATATGCAACCACGATGGTTCCCGAGATGGTACCGGTTTTCCCGGTGCCAAGATGAGTGGCTTGAGAGAGTCCCGGCGTGGCACACGGTGATTTGCTGGCACTGCTGGACGGCAGCTGCTCGTCTGACATGCCCCCAGTGATGACCGCAGTCGTTTAGGACTGGCGGCGCACGTTTGGGGCCTGCGTGGTTGTTAGAACACATGTCCCTCTGGAGCCTCCCTGATGAAACACAAACTTGCATCATGTTGCCTCTGGTCCTAAACTGTCAGGGGAGGTGACATTTATTCGCCCATCAGATTCAAGCTTGTTAAAGAGCAGAAGATACAGAAGGAATTACACACAAGGCATAATTAAAATACATGTGTAATAAAACAAACCAGCTTTTTTTGTCTGTATTGCACACCAAGTGTAGTTTGTTGAGTGGGTGGTCAGTTTCTTTTTAACCCCTTAACTAGCACTAGCCCCTATGCAGGCCGATAGAGGTTTAGTTTATTTGCATTCATTACGTTTTTTACAGTGAAATCTGGTCATACAATATATCCTTTTAAAATATAAAACTCACAATTCTATCTCCATAAACTATTCTACGACCCCAATGTTATAGCGACAATGTTTCCTTATTTTGTAACATGATACAAAACAGGCTCGATCAACTCAACCACTCCATACATTCTATTTGTTCTGGAAATCCCCAGGCTTTATGCATCACGGTGAAATCGGTATCCTTATCCCAGGAAAATAAATAAATCTTTTAGGCGAGAAAAAAACTTTCACTTTTCCAGTACAAAGCAACAGAAGCTCAAAAACAGTGGAAGTGGAAGTCTCTTCTGTAAGGTGACCTAAAAGTGAGGTAACCACAAGATTATGCCTGCGGTCAAAGGGGTTCAAAAACAGTAACCATTTTCTTTGGGCTTTTTTTGAAAAAGGTGGCGCTTGAGAAGGGGTTGATTAATAGTTGTATATATGTATATGCATAAATATGTGGAGTAGAACCTGATGTGTGCCATTTTGAATCACCTTGCACATTCCTTGCATTAATGTTTTCCTTTTGTAAAAGCACTATCAGAGAGAAAAAAAAAATAGTGAGAGAGAGAGAAAGAAAGCAAAAAAGAGAGAAAAAAAGAGCGAGAGAGAGGAGGGGGGGTGACAATGGCACAAGGGGTTAACGCTTCAGAGAGCTTTGGCCCCATGGATTGTTTATCGACTGAGAAAAAAGGTCTTCTTTCTCTCCGGCAGTTAAGTCAGCCTCTCTTTTGTTTGACGCTGCCCATTTGAGGAAAGCTTATCCCTGACCTTCTGCCAGGGGAGCTGATGACAAGGACACCCCGCACTAACCTTGACATTCAGCGAGCTAAATGGCTTTTTCCACAAGCAGTCAGCAAACAGGGAGACAGGCAGTGAAGAGGCCAAGAACTAATTAATCTATACCTGGGAAAAACTTAGCAACAGCGGACACTTTAAAGGAGCAGCATATCTGCCCCCATTTAGGACATGTCCACTGCTGTGGTACGAGTGGAAGGAGGGTCACGCTCTGCGGCTTAGCATGCACTCTGATCCCAGAACAGCAGCAATTGATGCACTCTCATTCTCATGTACACACATGCACAACCACATATACATGCATGTGTGTAGGCAGGTACATACGTAACAGAGGAAGCAGCACGGAACATGCACAAACACACACAGTAAAACTCATATAAACATGCAGCCATGTATACACACACCTTGAACATACACATAGGCCTCATGATGTAGTATCCGTTAAGGTGTTGTTCCAGTGCATGGATGAGCCCCACAGTCTGGTATTTTTGAAGGCGCTGTTCCAGTGCATGGATGGGCTCCACGGTTTTGTATCTGTTAAGGTGCTGTTCCAGTGCATGGATGGGCCCCACAGTCTGGTATCTGTTAAGGCACTGTTCTTGAGCATGGATGGGCCCCACGGTGTGGTATCTGTTAAGGTTCTGTTCCAGTGCATGGATGGGCCCCACGGTCTGGTATCTGTTAAGGTTCTGTTTTTGAGCATGGATGGGCCCCACGGTGTGGTATCTGTTAAGGTTCTGTTCTTGAGCATGGATGGGCCCCATGGTGTGGTATCTGTTAAGGTTTTGTTCCAGTGCATGGATGGGCCCCACGGTCTGGTATCTGATAATGCGTTGTTCTTGATCATGGATGGGCCCCACAGTCTGGTATCTGTAAAAGCACAACTGAACTTTGGTAGAACTTTGGGTTGTGTAGTTACCTGGTCATGATATGAGTCCAAATGGTGGCACAATATGTTTGTTAGTTGCTCTGTGCTCCCCTGGGGTGCTACCCAGAATAGGGTATTTGTCGCTTTCTTTTCACTTCTATAGGGCAGCTAAACGGTCTCAAAATGACACTTCTAGCACGTAGACGAACGCGAACGAAGCGGATTCTGTCAATACAAACAATAACCAGTCCTCGTACGTATTTTATTTTTTTAATTAAATGGCCTGGCTTTTTCATATTTTATTTGGAACTTAGATCCGGTAGGTAATTCGTGCACCAAAAACAGCATTAATGTGCCGATGCGTCAGAAACCACTCATTGGTCCAAATTTCCACAGAAGCAAGCGTTCCTGGTAGTATATATTTATGTTAAACAAACCGACCTGCCAACATTTTGCTAGTTCTTCTGGTAGCTTGCTAACAACATTGAAGAAAATAGTACTTTTCTAAATAATTTGAATTACACAAAAAAAAAAAAGTACGAACACTGGTTATTGTTTGTATTGACAGAATCCGCTTCGTTCGCCTTCATATACGTGCTAGAAGTGTAATTTTGAGACCGTTTTAGCTGCCCTATATAAGTGAATGGAGAGGGACAAATAGTCTATTCTGGATTATCACCCCAGGGGAGCACAGAACAACTAACAAACATATTTTGCCACCATTTGGACTCATATCATGGCCAGGTAACAACACAACCAAAAGTTCTACCAAAGTTCAGTTGTGCTTTAAGGCGCTGTTCTTGAGCATGGATGTGCCCCACGGTGTGGTATCAAATCTGAACCTTTCCACTGCCGATAGCCAGTTGGTTCTAGAATTAGGGATGGGAGGGTTTCAGTTGGCCAGGATGACAGTGTCTCATCTCTAGTGCCCCCTGCTGGCTTTTCAGGAGCCCGCAAGTTTGTCTGTCAAGCTGCACAAAAAGGGCTTGACTTACTAAGATCTTTAGCATGTGCAAAATATTTTAGCACATGTAAAACCAATAACATGATCAATGATTGGTCATGGTATTTGTTTTGCACCAATCATTGGTTGCATTATTACTTTTGTGTGTGCGAAAAAGGTTTTACACACGCTAAAGGTATTAATAAATCAGGCCCACAGTGTCTTCTTCCAACTCACGTCTGATGCAAGCATTGCGACTGGCAAACTGTGCAGTGAGAGGAAGCATTGGTGGCATCACATGTTTTGGTGGCCAGCTTGTCTGCACTCTCTCCTGAGTCAACAATGTAGGTTAGGATAAGTGTTGCAGTGAGGTCCTGACTGGGGTTTCTAAATTTGGAAAACAGAAAGTGGACTAAACATTAAACAAAAATAAAGCATAAAAGGTATAAATTGAAAACAGGTAGGGATGATCAGACAGTTTTATTTGTGGCGGTGTGCATTGGTACTGCTGGAGATGAAAGCTTTTATTGACTGCTGCACCCTGATCCCTGTTGCTTAGCGTCTCTAGTCTGAACGCTAAGCGTCTCCTGCCACACTGTTGCTTGTGGTTTCCTGGTCGTAAACAGCGCCAACGGCTGGAGCGTAATTGGAGGTGATCAACTGCCTTTTAGTGGTGGAGCGTTTTGGTGGGGGTGGGGGTTGGGGGATTGGGGTCAGGGCCTTTGAAGCAGGTCAGACAGGATATGAGGTCACCAGGGAGTACAAGTGATGGATCAACCATCTTCACCGTTTGTGAAGATGGTGGACAAAAAAACACTGTGGTGTGATGTACATATCACAAATAAACGAAGGAACCTATGGAAGATAATTTGAGATTTAAAAATGTTTTTAAATGTAAGAAGTTCTGGTGACTGGTTTATCATGCTTCACATCTGGTGGTGGGAGATCTCCACCCCTAACTCTTGTGCTTTATGATGGCTGTAGTCAGTCGCTTAACTCCCTGTCCTTTGTCCCTAATGAGATAAGACAGTATCAGGTGAAAACAGGCTTACCCTTTCAGCTTGTTTACAGTACAATGTAACAGCCTGGGGGGGGTGACCTCTCCAAAGTTTACAGTCAAACTCAGGAGACAGCACTGCTTATAATGAGCTTCCTCTGGGGAGCTTCTCTCAGCTTCCTGGCCCACATGGAATCAGTGTCAGCTGGCTGGGGAGAGAGCCTCGTACCCTATACTCGTCCAGAGGGGCTACTCGCTTCACGCAGGGTGTAAACCCGGCCACTTTTGTTGGTGTGTTTATGGGCATTGCATTTATGTGAGGGGCATGTGTGTGTGTGCGCGTGTGTGTGTGTGTGCGTGTGCATGTGCTTGGGAAAGGGGGGGGGGGGGGGGGGGTCGTCTGTGTGTATATGTGATCCAGTACAAGTTTGAAAAGTAAAGTTTACCACTATGAACTACAGGCAAAACTACAACTTTCTTATCTCAGCTCAGGTCAGAAATAACTAATAACATGAGTTGCACCCTGTGTACAATGAAAACCTATTGCTTCCAAACTTTTTTTACTTTAATATATTGTATTCTTTATTTATTATTAAAAACCTCTTATCCTCCTATCAGTGCTCCCATCATAAAACTTGTGGGTGCTTAAAAAATCTTTATCAGTTTTATGAATAATATCTTCCATTACATGCTTCTGGAACTTTTTAAGGATATGATTTAATAACAGCAAAAACAAAAAAAATATATGGTAGATAAATAGATAAAACTCTGCAGTCCAACAAAGAATACTAATTTGGAATGTGTTCTGTGCTCTGCCCCTCCAGACATGACCAATCACCACAGTGTTGTTCTGTCCTCACCGACAAACCAACCCACCAGGAGACATAAAAACATTGCCCTGCCATGCTAATGAGGTTCCCCTGGCTCCTCCTGAACAGGAAACAGGAAGTATGAAGATAGCGGTCCTCTGTGGTCCAACACACCGAGGAACACGCTCAGACAAACAGATCCCTGTCACCTGCCCGTTACACAGTGACGGTCTCTCCTGGTCTAATCACAGACTTTTTTAGATGTGGACAGATTTGACCATATGCAGGGCCCCTGTAAAGCAACGCACAGTCTCTTCATTAAATCAGAAATACGTACAGAAGCAGACGCCCCTCCCTTTTAAAATATTTTTTCACCTCTCCTTTCCTGAGGACATGGCACTGGAAGCCGGTGTTAGACGATGGCAGCACAGCAGCATTAACATCACGTATATATCATCCCGTCCGACCTGCACTCCCAAGACCTTTTCATATGCCTGTTTTCCCGTCTTTCTCTGCGGGTTTTACGTGGAAGCAAGGGATGCAGACAGACAATGCTTGTCCGGCAGAGGTCAATTGAAAAAACTGAGAGACCCTTTAATGGAGTTGAAAGCTGCCTCAATTATTCTGTCCAACCCTGTCCTGTTGCTTGTTGCTTCAATTATGCTCCAGAAAAAAACAAAACAAGGGACAAGTAAAGGCTCCAGTTTGGAGGGTCTGGGGGCTCTGATCAACACTGGGCTACTTTACGCCTCTCCCTCCAGCCTGTCCCTGTTCCCCTTCACCGCATATCAGACCTTCACACCTTCATGCAGATCACAGGAAGTTGCCAGTGCCATGTGAGTGGGTTGCAAAATCACCTTAATGTAATCCGTTTATGGGCCCTCCTCAGTAAATTATTTTACAGGGGCTTGCCTACTGAACATAAAAAATCCGCCTTATCTGCAATGCAGCCATCTACTCCGGCTTCACTGTGCGAAAAATTATGACTCATACTTTTATGGGCCTTTCCATTTTTGACTGCCTTTTTTTAATCCCTGAACGGTCCTGAATTGTACATTCCCTTAATTGCCGCACTGCTTGTAACCTGGGTAATTGGCTGTACTTTTTCTCTTTTCTTGAACTTGGTCAGCAAGAAACAGGTGTTCTCTAAGCATGCACGTGCATACATAGACCTCAAAGGGGGCTTGAGCACCTGTCTTTTTTATTTATTTATTGGTCTGTATTTACTGAAGCAGATTTAGTAACTTGCTCAAGGGTACAGCGTATTTACTGAAGCAGTTTTAGTAACTTGCTCAAGGGTACAGCGTATTTACTGAAGCAGTTTTAGTAACTTGCTCAAGGGTACAGCGTATTTACTGAAGCAGATTTAGTAACTTGCTCAAGGGTACAGCGTATTTCCTGAAGCAGTTTTAGTAACTTGCTCATGGGTACAGCGTATTTACTGAAGCAGATTTAGTAACTTGCTCAAGGGTACAGCGTATTTCCTGAAGCAGTTTTAGTAACTTGCTCAAGGGTACAATGCATTTACTGAAGCAGTTTTAGTAACTTGCTCAAGGATACAACATATTTACTGAAGCAGATTTAGTAACTTGCTCAAAGGTACAATGTATTTACTGAAGCAGTTTTAGTAACTTGCTCAAGGATACAACATATTTACTGAAGCAGTTTTAGTAACTTACTCATGGGTACAGCGTATTTACTGAAGCAGATTTAGTAACTTGCTCAAGGGTACAGCGTATTTCCTGAAGCAGTTTTAGTAACTTGCTCAAGGGTACAGCAGATTCACTGCAGAAAATGTAGTAATGGCAGTGCCCCACCTGGGAATCAAACCTGCAACTCAGTTCACAAACCGTTACTCTACATTGCTGCCAAGTACACACAGGTGTGATCCCTGTTCTCAGATAATCTGCAGTAACGTAACAGTGGAGCAGGGCCACAGTAGAAGTAGAAGAGTCTGTTGTCTTCATTTGAATATTTCGGGAAGGCTCAACATTTATTGAATAAAATAAATTAGTAAATAATAAAAAAATGATTTAAAAAAAATGCACACAGACACACATATACACATGCACACACACTGGTTTTTCCTGAGTGTGCCTGGGATATTACACAGCCCTGGGGCTTCTTGGCTGGCGAAGGAGAGCAGTCTGTTTATTTTCCTCCGTTAAACCCACACACTGGCCAGAGAGGGGTCATAGGCAGGGCAACCCCTCCCGCACCACAGGCCTGCTATTTATCCATGTCACCCGCCGGCCCTCCTGCCTGCCTGCCTGCCTGCCAGTGCCCTGAAGAGAGACTGCACAGCTGCCGTTCACAGGGTGGGGGGGTGGGACCAAAAAGGTGCATCACCAAAAACCCCCCATCTCTCTGTATTTACTTCCCCTCCTCCCTGTTGGCCTCGCATGTGTCTGTGTAAGAGCCATCCTCAATGGTGACGTAACCCTCTGAAATGGGGGTTGGTCGATGTCCTGAAAGAGAGTCACGGCACTGACCTTGATGGATGTTTCACATTTCATTCACTCTGTAGAAGGCCCTGGGGTGGCTGGGATCCAAAACTGGACTCTGACTGAAAGAGTTCGGATATTCACAGTTTCAAATGCACTGTATTTTTTTTATGAGGAATTTGAGCAGTGGACCCCTTTGTGCATCAGTGGGAGAAGCAACAGGCAATGTTGGTACAAAGCGACACAGTTTTTCATCAGCAGCATAACAATACTTCCAGTTTAAACAAACAAACTAAAAAATACAGATTATGTTCAGGCAAGGTATACTTTAAATTCTGCGCTCCTAACAAAATTTGAAGAAATTTCACCAGGTCAAAAGCGGTGGTTTGGTTAGGTTGAGAACTTCCTCTACTGCCCCCCTTGCCTTGGGTGAAGTGTCACTCCTACAAATGTTATTTGTGACAACACACCTACAGCCTTACCCTCCGGCTTAACCGACTGGGCAAGGAGATGCAAACGCCATTAGTATCAGCTCCCATGCAATTCAGATGAGTCCCACTAAATCCAGCATGAAATTAAATTTAAAACTTGGACTGTAACGTTCATCTCTCTCTCTCTCATACACTTAGATTTTTTTGCCAGATAACTGCAAAAATAAAACAAATAAGTGTTTGTTTGTGTGTGTGTGTGTTTGTGTGCGTGTGTGTGTGTGTGTGTGTGTGTGTGTGTTTGTGTGTGTGTGTGTATGTGTGCATGCGTGTGCATGTGATGCTTACCTATAATAATAATAACAATAAATCCATATTGATCAACATCCTGCCATAATTCAGACTATTATTATTATGGTTATTAGTAGAATGCATGAAGCCTAGGGAGTTCCACATTTCAGAAGAGAAGTGTCCCACTGCTAAGACGCTCTTTAGAATATACCCCCAGTCCATTAAGCATGCCAAGAGTAGGTTCTCTCTGACATACCTCAACAAAAGAAGTGGAGGAGGAGTGAACATAATGTGCATTGTGCGCACAAAGGGCTTGCCCTCTCGGGTACGATTTGGGGGTCAAAATAATGGGGATGAGATGGTCTGTCTGTCTCATCCATAGCCAACAATGTGTGTGTCTGCCCTGATGCTTTCTCTGAGCACAAAGGGGTTCCTCTCCCAGACAGACAAGGTCAGGGGTCAGCCTGGACCTCTGGACAATTCCTATGTTAATACACAGACACTGGCATGTGAATGCCATCTGATTCTGATTCTCCTGAGAGAGAGAGAGAGAGAGAGAGAGAGAGGGCCAGGAAGAGAGAGAAAATGGTAGGGGAGAGATAGGGAGAGAGCAGGGCATAGAGAGATACAGAAAGAGAGAGGGTGGGGGGGGAGTGGGGCAAAAAAAAAGAAAGTGAGAGGCACCAGGCGAGTGAGAGAGAGGGGCCTTGTTTGTGTTGCAAGACGCACAACTGCAGTCCCAGATCATGAGATTAGCCGTCAGGTCATCTGCTCTGAAATCCATTTACACAACTCTGCCCTTGGTCTCTGGCTCACTGCAAGATTTATGATCCTTCCCCCTGATGTGGCATGCACTTGGTTCTTATAATTAAAGAGACCATTATTACTGAAAATGTGCATGTAGAAAAGGGTGGCCGAAAGGTCGGAGCAGGGAGGCCTGGAGCGGCCTGTGACTGTTAAGCTCTCACACAATACCGCCGCCGCCGCGCTAACCGCGGATGTTTCTGTCCTTCCTCCCTCACATTACCCCCGACTGGCCAGAAGGAAGTCTTATAAAACCCTCGTCTTAAAGTTTCAGAATACATGCTTTGTTTCCAAATGTAATAACGTGGCTGCCAATTATTTATTTATTTATTCTGGTTCCGTTTAAAAAGAAGCTGTTCAAAAATTCTATGGCAGCCATTAACTACGAGAACGATAAAAAAAAGAAATAAAAATATTATTACGGGGAAATGTCATGGGTCCATGCCCCTGAACATTATTATTTTAAGACAGAGGCATCCGGTTTATGCAAATGTTTCTTCATTGTGTTGGACAGGGCCTGTAATGTGAGAATAATTACCCCGCAGATAAAATGTGCGGGAGTGACATCGATCCAACAATAAATGATAAAAAGTCGAGAATGGCCATAACAGAAAGGCTCAAAGGTATTTGGGGGCACGTGGCACCTGGCGAGCCTCACCTCTACAATGCGTTACAATGCGCTATCACAATATGCCATGTCCGCAGCAGCCTCTATTGTAACGCGCTGACATGCCACACTGGCGGCGTGTATCTGTGCATGCCTCTCGGCCGCGGGCACATGGGTGCAGCCAGTGCAGCCGCATTAGCGCTAATCTGCCGTAGCGCTGGCATGAACATCTTCTATACTGGCGGTGAGGATGAGGAGATCGTGAGGTGCAGGGCGGCTGAGGAAGAACGCTGTGAAAGCTGCAGAAAAGTGGCGTGTGACCCCCCACCCCCCAAAAAATAAATACATAAATAAAATAAACATTTCTATGGCGGATGGAAATCCTCTTGCTGTATGGTATTATCATTTATTAGATTTATTTATTTTGTTGTTTTTGTATAATTGTTAATAGTTTTTTTTTCTCATTCATATATATTTCTTTACCTTTTCATATGCATGACTGTATGTCCAGTCTGTAGATTGTTATTGTCTGTGACTGATAATAACACCCCGCCAAAGAAAAAGCACATGTTTCATACGGGGGCGCAGTATTGCGCCAGAACATAACAACGGTAGGGCTGAGGAGTTTCCACCTGGACTAACAGCAAATGCCCTCTGCTTTAAAAACAAAATGAAATCCCATCTTGGAGCCTTGGAGACAGCGCAGAATAATAATAATGATAATAACAATAATAATAAAAAAGAAGGGATCCGGCTGGCAGAAGTCACAGCACACCTCAATCAAATTACACGCATGGTGAATGAACATGTCACCCTTGGATTTATTCATTTGCATAAAACAATTACCCCACGGACAGTGGGTTCAATGTCGTCTAGACAACATGCTTCAGATGGTGTCATCAGCTTCAGACACACTAGACTGGCTATAAATTAGCAATGAGCTGGGCCTGGCCAAGATGCATTATAGCGGTTATAAACCATGAGAATTTATTTAAATAGATAACACAAATGCAAATCTCCCGGCTGGCATGGCAACCATCTTGATATGAGTTCTCCATATGTGAAACTGGGGGCAGCTCAGCAGAGAGAAGAGAGGCCAGGGGCTATAATGAACCCTGACACACTATTAGTGTACACACTGGCCACTTATTAACTCTTAATGGGAAAAATACAGCACTGACCGCTTCATTATGCATTTCCCGATTCTATTTAGATTGCATTATTTAAAGAGAAATAATAATAATTCCATTACTGCATCAAAAATATGTTGGATGCTGATTGTGCATTTGGTTTGGAAGTGGTTGCTAGAAATGTATGAACAGCTGTATCTTTTTAATTTGAGAAATCAAACGTAACATTCAAACAATCAAATCCAACAAGGTGAGACATGCTGCACCAGGACCATGTTTGATTGGACAGAGTGTAAGATTTAGATGCGGTTTTTGGAAATATTAAAGGTAGAGACTGCTGGTCACTGCTAATTCTACTGCACACAGCCTCCTGATTGGAGCTCATTGTCCAATCAGATCAATCAAACATGGCCACGCACAATGTAAAATTTCTGTCTGAGGGACCTGTGAAAGCCTGCACAAGCCTCTTGTTTTTATAACATGTGCTAACTGATTAAATTAAGATGGCCCTGTGACTCACTGCTAGTATTTAGTTTTTATTGTGGAAATTTTTACGTTCTATGTGGTAAAATCAAATGTATACATCTTAAAGTAAACCACAGCTCTTGAATTCATGCACTTAAAGAGTTTTCTTTGCTCCTTACAGTTTGAGTAACTTGTAACAAGCTGTGTTCAGCCCCCCCCCCCCCCCCCCCCACACTTTAGCCTACCCCCTCCAATCCGTGCTCCTGATCCTTACACCCGGGCGCCATGTGGAGACTTACAGAGGGTTCTTTATCTGTGTAAACAAAGCCGGCTATGGCGGCTGTTTATTGTAGAGCCAGCCCTGATTCTCATCTTTATACCTGTACTGCTGACATACCGTTCTCCTAGTTTATGTGTGTCTGTACCTGTCCGTGCCCTTGAACCTGACCACCCCCCCCCCCCCAGAGCCTCCTCCCCTCCAAGAGTGCCCGCTGCACCCCTGACCTCCACCGGCACTTCCTCGTTCACCTGGGTCATGTCCACAGCCAGCAGAGAGAGGGAGCGAGAGAGAGGGGGAGAGAGGGAGTGATGTGGGCAGATGAAGGCCGGGCGGCGGAGGGGCAGTTAACACAGAGCTGGAGTGTCCTGTACTGATTGGCTGAGAAAGAGACAAGGCCGCAGAGGACATGCTCCTATTCACACGAAGAGAAGAAGAAGAAGGGGAGGAAGAAAAGGAAGATGAAGAAGAACAAGAAGCACTCTGACATGGTCAAAGCTCTGGGATTAGCCAGTACAAAGTAAACAAAGGAGACTGAGTTTGAAAAAAATGTGTTCCACTATATAATCGCACGCAGACACACACACACACACACACACACACACACACACACACATATATATTTCTGCTTCTTCTAGTAGGCTGGCTGCATGCAGATGTTCATGTACTGTATGCTTAATCAATGTCAAAAATCTTGATCGATAGTTAGAGCCATTGTGACTTTCTCTGCCTGCTCCTTGGTTTTTCCTTCCTGTCTGTGTTCTCATCTCAAAGTCCTCTACATTTTGATCAATAAGGTATAATACAAAGTCAAATCGCACAAATAGATAAAAAGTGTGGACTTCATGCATAAACTGTTAAACTGTAATAAAATGTTTATACAGTGAATTCAACAATTCTATTTTCGCATTTTCAGTGTAAAATGAAAAGATGATTATAAAGACATAGAATAATTTTCTTAATAAAGTGTCTTAAAAAACACAAGAAGGGATTTGCTTCTGTTGCCTTTACCGATCCCGTGTTTCTCTAAGTGCTCCTACCAGTTTTTTCATGTTTTTTTTTTCCTCTTGGGTTTCTTTCTTAGTCCCTGTCCTTCCCTCTCTCTCCCAGACGTAGAAAAAAACACCACTGCCTAGTAGTGACATCTGCTGGGAAACAACGATTTCCACTTCACCCCAAGAGCATTCCTGACAATTTCCAGACTCATAGAGTATGGTTTCAACCAGCTCAGGCAAACTGAACCTCCTCCCCCCTCACCTGCCCCCCTCCTCACCCATCTCCTCTGACCTGCTTTCTTCAGACACCCACCCCCACTACCCCCACACCCGCTCAAGCTCGGAGAAGAACACTCCCCCCCCTCCGGTCAAAGAGGAGGACTTGCTGCATTCTTGTGGTGCTTCTGAGTCTCCTGTTGGGGCTTGATAACATAGCTGCGGAGCGCTGGGGGTTACACAGTCCGTGCACAGGGTGGGGCAAGCAGCCCCTCCCCCCTCCTTTTATAGCATCAAGTGAACCTGACAACCCCGCACTCATGTCAACCCCATGTTCCTTCCACGAAACTTTATCTCATGCAGTGTGCTGAGAACACGGAACATGTTTGAGCGCACGGCATGCCCCTCTCCTGTCCTTAGGTGGGAGGGAATCTTTACTCTGCCCTTAGCACTTACAGCTTGAGTTCATGTCATACGTTCTGACTGCTTAAATCAGCTATTTCAGCTGTTACTTTGCACTTTTTACTTCAGTCTTAAAACACATGCGTGCACACACGCATGCACGCACACACACACACACACACACACGCGCACACACACACACACACACATTTTACTTATTTTTAAAGTTTTTAAAAATTACCTTGAATGGAATCAGTGCGTGGAAAAAGGAAGGGCTTGGAGCTGACTTTCTGTGGTTCTCAGAATGGGAGGCCAGGCCAGAGCTGAATTATTTATATGAAACATGTTTCTCAGTGATTTTCACAGCTTCTTCTTGGTGTACTGCTGTTCGAATTCAGAGATCTGTCTCACCATACTGGGACAGGGAGTTTTAATCAACAATCCTTATCTGCACTGTTGAAGTGTTCAATGGATGTTTTTAAATCATTTATCATTTTAATATTTTATCATTTTTTATCAAGAACCACTAAGAACTAGTATCCTCCAATAGTATTTGAATATCCAGCCCTTGACACTAATGCATATCACAGTACAACCAATAAATCAAAGTAACAAACATCAAACAGGCAAGAAGACTATTCCATAAATGTTTGTACTTTTGCTATATGTAGGCTTTGTGACTGCCAAACATTTGTGGGCACATTCGCTTTAGTCCTTGGATGAATTTGTGTCTACTGTATCTGAATTTATAAAAATAAACATTAGGCTACAAAGCATGCGCTTTTTTCCAGTGGCGAGGCAGAGATATTGCATGCAATGAACAGCACGGACACAACAGTTGTGCAGCCTAAATAATGTAAACAATTATTTTTGTTCTGTGCACTGCGGTGTCAACAGGCGAAAATTTTGCCTTAAATGAGCAGCTGATCATAAAAGGGCAAAACAAACGTCCAAGGCATTGCATTTGTGCAAATACTAAAAGCAGTTAATACATCGGAACAATATTTTAAGATACATTTCACCTACGTGTTGCGGCTCCAGAGGGGCTACATTGTGTAGCCTAATTGCAAAATTAATACATATCTGAATAAGTTGACTTTTAATAAGTTGATTTGTAATTAGTTGTTGTTGTTGTAATTTGTTGTCTATTAGTTGTTCATCACATGGATCCTGAATGGAATGAAGCATGAGCCGGTTAAATGATTCAATCAGAAAATAGCCTTTGTATAAGGATTTATTGGAGACAGCCATATGAAAAGAATTAGCCTATGCATCACCAGTCATGCTGTATAAAAAATAATATCTCCCATCCTCTCGTCTGCAGGCGTGAAGCCCGGGATGTCCTTTCCTCCACCTGTCCATCCAGAACTTTTTTTGTGATAGGTTTTTTTTTTTTTTTTTTGAGCTTCATAACCAACCATTTCTTATTTTTTTAAATTTCAGCTGTAGTTCGGTATTCAGAGGAAGCACTATTTACAGCCCAATCATCTGGCTCTTAGTGGCTTTTGAGCTAGGCTACTCAAACACTCCCAGACACTCCCAAGAAGCTTATTCTCATGGACTTCATTCAGAAGCATTTAAATTTCACTCTCATGAAAAAATTCTTCTTCTTTGCTTTCGTGTTGTCCGCCATGGCCTAGAATACTGAGAAAACAGTTCAGTGGTTTAAGCAAGTTTGATGAATAACTTTTCTTCCGCAAGTTGGTACACACAAATATACGCTCCTTTTTACGACAATATTGATAAATGAGCACACAAAGTGGTTGTGTATTTTCCAGCTCTAGAACATTGAAGGCCCACTCAATAATTTTGGTTGCTAAAAATGCCAACCACTTACAATGAGCAAAAAGACAAAGATACGGTACTATAATATAGAATTGCTATCCTACTAAAAATAACGATAACAATAGCTCCTTCTGCGGTCCCCCGCTCCTGTTCCTGACCGCGAGCCCCTGTGCCCATTCAAGTTCCTGTCCCGCCTGGTTCCTGACCCTCCAAGTTCCTGACCCTCCAAGTTTCTGACCCTCCTAGTTCTTGACCCTCCTAGTTCCTGACCCTCTTAGTTTCTGACCCTCTTAGTTCCTGACCCTCCAGTTCAAGTTCCTGTCTTGTCTGTTCCTGTCTCACCTCTTTCTGTCTTGCCCCTGCCTGTCTTCCCATTAAATGTCCTCCCTGGTGGAGTTTTCCCTTGACCATCTCTGAGTCTTGCATTTGGGTCCAGTCCCTCCTCAAGGTACCTAAAAGTCAGGCCAACGCTACTTCATTGTACATTTTCTGTCTTCCACATTTCATTCTTCTTCTTTGTTTTTAATATAACATTTTTTTGTTTAGTCCTTGCACAGCTCATCACCATGGAAACAAACGTATCACTCACTCGTCATTTTACTTGGTGCTCACTCATCAGATAATATATTTTAAAAAATAGATAGCTAACATTTTGCCAAATAAACCATACCTGGAAATGGTTTTGTCATATTGAATTGTGACTGGTTTGTTACGTTCGTGTGAGAGGACGGGACCAAAATGCAAGACTCAGAGACGGCTCAAAAAGAAACTCTACCAGGGAGTACATTTACTGGGACACAGGTATGACAGACAGACATGGGTCAAGAACTGGACGGGTCAGGAGCTGGGAGGGTCAGGAACATGGAGGGTCAGGAACATGGAGGGTCAAGAACTTGGAGGGTTAGGAACTTGGAGGGTCAGGAACTTGGAGGGTCAGGAACTTGGAGAGTCAGGAACTTGGAGGGTCAGGAACTTGGAGGGCAAGGAACCAGGCGGGACAGAAACTTGGAGGGTCAGAAACAGATGCGGGGGACCGCAGAAGGTGTGAGGGCGCGGGGGTAGGACAGCCACTCTCAGCCTGGGGGTAGGACAGGCACTCTCAGCCTGGGGGTAGGACAGGCACTCTCAGCCTGGGGGTAGGACAGGCACTCTCAGCCTGGGGGTAGGACAGGCACTCTCAGCCTGGGGTTGGACAGGCACTCTCAGCCTGGGGGTTGGACAGGCACTCTCAGCCTGGGGGTTGGACAGGCACTCTCAGCCTGGGGGTTGGACAGGCACTCTCAGCCTGGGGGTGGGACAGGCACTCTCAGCCTGGGGGTAGGACAGGCACTCTCAGCCTGGGGGTAGGACAGGCACTCTCAGCCTGGGGGTAGGACAGGCACTCTCAGCCTGGGGGTTGGACAGGCACTCTCAGCCGGGGGGTAGGACAGGCACTCTCAGCCTGGGGGTAGGACAGGCACTCTCAGCCTGGGGGTAGGACAGGCACTCTCAGCCTGGGGGTTGGACAGGCACTCTCAGCCTGGGGGTAGGACAGGCACTCTCAGCCTGGGGGTCGGGAACAGGTGCGGGGGCCCCGCGGTCAGGGACGGACAGGCACTCGGCTCAGGACGGACAGGGGAGCCGGAGTAGGGACAGGGGAGCCTGGGTACTGGGAAGGGACAGGGGAGTCTGGGTAGGAAGAGAGAACCAGGGCAGGAACCTGAAGCCGAGGCAGGAACTGGAGGTCGGGGCAGGAACTGGAGGTCAGGGCAGGAACGGACAAGACATGACGAGAAACCACGAGAGACTCAAGGTACACAAAATGAACACAAGATGGTCCGGTCCTGAACAAAAATTTGGGGCAGCCAATATACACAATATGACAAGGACAGAACGAGCAACAGCTGGGGGAAGGCTAACGAGGACACGAGAGGGAAACACAATGCAGGTGCGGGGAGTGAGAAACACAAGTGGAAGAAGAGAGGGGAAACACGGGGTGGACTGTGAGATGAGGGAAAAACCAGGGACGGAACACAGAAACCTCACATGGTTAGTATAAAAAAAAAGAACCATGAACCACCAAGGTACTTCATTGCCATCCACGTAATTTTCATCGATTAGCAACCAAAAATAATTCTAAGTCAGTGTTCTAGAACTCCATTGCTTTCAATTACCAGTAATGATTACATCAGATTTTTTCAGTTAAAAACATTCCAATCACATATTTGTGATCTTACACATTAAAGGGTTAAATGTGATCAGTTCAGCTCTCTGGAAAGCAAGAGTTGAATGGTTATAAGTCATACCTCATACTTAATTCCCTTGTGATTCTATAATGTAAAATTGAGAATCAATCAAGCAGCTATTATACCAGTTACACAAAGTACAAACTGTGGGCGGGATTCAATCGAAGGCACTTTGTCTCTTTAAGTACACATACAATTCAATCACACTCAAACAAACCTTCCCAGATTAATCCACCTCCAAATCATGGGTAAGTTTTTTTCAGTTAGAGTTTATAGTCAAGGAAAATAGTTTTTGTGTGATATGGATTAACACCATGGTTTGCATCTGATTGGTCACGCAGTGTTAAACTTACTTGCCTTTTTTGTGTAAAATGTTTGATTGGATTACACATTTCTAGCATGTTAAATCCAAGAAGGTTTAAAATTTTTGTAGCACAGAAATAGTGATGAAAATGTGATTGTTGAATTTCAGAAAATGTTCAGAAAAAAAAGACAGAAATAGATTACATAAATACAATTATATTTAAGGTTAAAAGAGCCCAGTAAATTTTTTATGGTATATATATTACTTATATGGGATAATTTGGTTGTACAATAAAGAGTTTTTTTATTGCAGGAAAAACACACTTTGTTTTCAGTGTGTTTTTTGGTGTGCATGTGATCTAAAACAGAAACAAGCACAACATGTCAGCTGGTAATGTTGAGGAGACATTTAGTTTTCTACCTCTGTGGTTTTTACTTATTTTAAAAAATGTCATTCATTCTTATAGGGCCACCAAATCTGATCAGCCTTGTACAAATTGGGTGGTATGACTGGAATAACATTTGGGTGGTATGATTGGAATAATGTCACATTAAATTTTTCTCAGAAGCTTCAGGTTATTTTAAACACTTTTGGTTGGATTTGTGGCTTTACAGTTACTTTCGCAATTTCATTGGTTGTAGATACTTTATTTAACCAAGTTCTAATGAACAAACATTTAAATGGTCTTTTTACCTCTGAATGTAGACCAGTGACAATAATGTGTGCATACTGATTTTCAGAATTATTGACGCAAAAGCGAATTACAAACTATTACACACAAGTGCTGCAAACTGGTTGGCTTGTAGCAGCCATGTCACAGCCATATACAGTTGTGTATATGTACAAGAGAAGGCGTGCTTTGCTAATATGCTTATTCAGCATACAGAAATCACGCAGTATGGTGAAACAAGCTAATCTAAATAGGAAGATTTATATCATGGCAAGATACAAAATTTCAGGTATTTCTCATCCATTAAATGACATATTGGGCCTCCTTCAGACACATCTCATTGTTCCATATGAAGCGGCTAAATATATATATTTTTTGGCTAAGTCAACGTGTAACACATTGCTATCTGTGATAGCTTTCATGATTTAAAAAAAAATCTCATCCAGAAGATAGAGTCCCCTCACAGCCCACACAAAACTGGAATATATTACAATGTAATATAAATATATTATATATGGACTTTCTGGAGAATCTATTTTGGAAAACGGTGACTTGGAAAGATCAATATATTTTCCAACAGTACAATACATTGCAATATCTAAAAGCAGATATATATTTTTATTTGGCATATCGTTTCTTTATTTTGTAGTGTTTTAGTATTATATAATTCAATACATTTTCAAATACATTCCATAAGAGGTGATTACTTCCTCTTACTTCCACAACAACACCAGTTACAGGTGATATCTCACATTAAATTACTAACCAATCCCAGCTCCAATTAGCAACACTCTTACAGGGTGACACGACTATTGTCACCCCCTCCCTGTCTGTGGGTCAGTAAAAACAAAACAAAATGACAAATGATCATGATGTCTGGATGATATAAAAATGAAGCCTGGCTCACACATGTTCAAACATACTGTATATAGATAAGGAGGGATGCCCATACATCCAAATATAGTGACAATAAAGTTAGCTTCTCACAGATAAGCACACATGGGCGCACGTGCACACACACACACACACACACACACACACACACACACACACACACACACACACACACACACACACACACACACACATGCACACACACACACACACACACACACACACACACACACACACACACACACACACACACACACACACACACACATGCACACAAAACCAATAATGCTTTGCAGCTAAAATATTAGATGAGTTGAGCTGAAGTAGGTTATTGTCCTTTCACCCCTCACCCTCTTGTCAGATTGTATTTGGGGATGGGCAGTTTGTTACTGCATGATGTGGAAGGGGATGCCTGGCAGGGCATGTGGGGGTGGTGGGCGTGGGGCAGTGAGTGGCGATTGGTGCTGATCTCGCTCTTGCACCAGCTACGGCCTTCATCTCACGGTGACTAGTGTGCTCTGTAGTGAGTAGCCCCGAAGCCACGGATTTGATCTTTGCAAAGGCTAACATCTGTCGGCTGTCATTTTAGTAAGATTGATGACAGGCCAGGGAATGGAGAATGGGGGGCAGGGCGGAAGAAGAGAAGAAGAATAAGTTGAAGATGGAGGGGGGGGGAGTTGCGCTAGTGCCCAGTTTGGGGAGGATAGGAGAATGAAGGTTGGTAAGGTCTATTTGTGCCAGCTTAAGTCCGCTGGCAGTGGGGCACAGGGGAGTTGCGGGTGGGGAAATGTGTCCCTACCCTGCTGAGAAAATAATTCATCCTGGCTGTTGGCTGTGATAACAGGGGTTGTGGTCCCTAGGACTGCAGAGAGCAGGTAACAGGAGTGGAGAGAGAGAGCATGAGAAAGGGAGACAGAGAGAGAGAGAGAGAGAGAGAGAGAGAGAGAGAGAGAGAGAGAGAGAGAGAGAGAGAGAACGAGAGAGAGAGAGAGAAAGAGAGAGATAGGTAGAAAGAGAGAGAGAGAGAGAGAGAGAGACTTATCGAGGCTGTATATCTCCGACGCACAATGTACTAGCTCTTCCGGTTGGATACCAAGGCGAGGAATATGATGTTATGACAAGCATAAAATGTAGTTTACCCTCACCTTAACGCGCACAGGCAGAGCAGGGAATAAACATCACAAGCTTTAATATTTGCTCGTAAGAGCAGCCAGGTATCCTGTCCCCTCTTCATCCACCTGTCAATCTTCTTGTTGCCCAGCACCTCGACATGGAGGTACATTGTTCTGTCAGAATATGAGGAATGTACTCTGGAAAAAAACTCTGACCCATTATAATCATAATTATTATTAAAAATGTGATTATTTGTTATGAATTAAATGCATTTAATTATTTTAAAATATATATTTAAAATAAGATACTTTCAGATCACCTTCTTTGGATTGTTACTGCTGGTTATAACATGCCTTATTTTTCCAACATTGTTATTTGATTTATATCTTTTATTTTATATTCGCATATTGTTCAATTGTTGAATGCAGGGATATATTGATTGTCGGTGGCGGTTGCTGTAGTTGTGTAAACCAAAAAGAAATGATCTCAAGTATCTCACAGCCACAAATGCAACATATAATGTTGTGTGGGTACAGTATGAATAGTGTAGGGCCTTACACAGCCATACATACAGCATAAGTGGACAGTGACCCACCATTTATAATTTTTTCTCTGGTGTGTAGTTAATATGGCATCACATTAATGTACCATCCATTCTCAGCAAACAAGTTAATTTGATCTCAGCCACAGGTTCCACGTGGGACATGGTCACACTTTCTAGAGAAAGCTCAAAAACCACATCCATCATCAGACATAGCTAACCCTCTTACCCCCCAGCCCCCCCTCCCAAAAAAAATAAAACTTTAATAAAATATATTTTTTAAAATAAATAACAACAAACAAATAAGCAATTCCACAAAATAGACAAGAAATTAAATACATGCAATAACACATTATGACGCTCTAAGAGTGAAGCCATATAAAACCAAAGAGGATAAATTGGCTGGTTTCATGCAATAAACGTCCCGATCAACACCTCTCTCACTCTCTTCTCTCTCTCTCTCCCTCTGTCATCACTTTCATGAGGGTAATGTATTATTGTACTATGGCCTGTTTAAACCGTACATACTGCACTCTGATTGGACACCCATTTGTATTGTAATTAGGACCCTTTCAATAGGAAAGTAAAAAGATAGTGATGATTTCTGTGTGAATTGCAGGGGAGTGAGAAGCAGTCAGTTGTACTGTACCGTCATGTCCTGTCACTTAGTGGCAACAGAGGTCCCTGGCCGGCTGCTGGAGTTTTGATGACCGCGGCTCACTGTCAACATCTTCCCATCTCTCCTGCCAATCGGCATCAGTGTGACGGAGAGATGACAAATTCGCCGGATGGCAGTGGCTGGTTTTTGTTCTTAGGCCCTCGGCGCCAAAGATTAAGCCACCTCAATTTAAACCCCAGAATTTCTATCAACTTTTTTTTTTACTTCTCTTGCATACTTACTGTAATCTAAACCTTTCTTCTTCTTCTTTTTTTAAAAAACATATTTTAACAGTTTTTTATTATTATAATAATAATAATAATAAATTGATTATTGATTTTTATTAAACAAGAAGGTTTTTTATTGTGTTTCATAAATTGTTGATATGGTAGATGTGATGATACACTGTTGCAGAGAAATTGAGATTTAAATGGTTACTACCAATGGGTGGCTGTTGTGATGTATTTAGGTTATAGGACTGAGGCTGTATCCAATGGGTCACAGGTTCACATTTTTTGGAGGGAAGTACTACTCTTATAACCATGAACAGAGTACTTACACTTTCATAAGCTTTGTAAACAAATGACTGGGATGCGACTGGCATAAAATCATCTGTAATCCAAGCCCCAATGGGGTGGAAATGGGACATCAGTGTAAATGTGGAAGTGACAGGTGATGACGGGGACAACAAAGAGATTCTGGCACTGTGGCCATCTTTTGAGGTAAAACATGCTCCCGTGCCTCGCCCTCCCCTTTACGCCTCCCCTCCCCTCCCCTCCCCATCCCTAACGTGCCAAAAGGTCAGCTTTGGCCCTCATACACCTGCTCTACATGAGCAGGGCCCATTCAGCAGGCGTTGTGTGACTGGGAGGGTGATGACAGCAGGGATGAACAGGGCACCTGGTGGGTCTGGCGTCCCCTCTGTGACCCACACGGTCTCAATGGAAAAGAAGAACTACAGAACACAAAGTACACCTGTACAAAACGCTACTCTGAAAATATCATTTAACTTTCCCCTTGAATGGAATATATACTTTATATATAAAAACTGTATATACAGGTGCAGCTCAAAAAATTAGAATATCGTGAAAAAGTTCAATATTTTTTGTCACTCATTTCAGAAAGTGAAACTCATATATTATATAGATTCATTACACATAGAGTGAAATATTTCAAGCCTTTATTTCTTGTAATTTTGATGATTATGGCTTACAGCTAATGAAACCCAAAATTCAGTGTCTCAGAAAATTAGAATATTTTGCTTTAACATATTTTTAAAGTATCATATTTAATATTTGGTCGCATATCCTTTGCATGCTGTTACTTCCTGAAGTCTGTGACCAATCAACATCAAAAGACTCTCGATATCTTATTTTCAGGTACTGTTACAAGCGATACTATAACCTCTCTGCATTTGAACTGATCTCTATGAGAATTGGGGGGTTAGACTAGATTCAGCTGTAAATTACGCTGGTACAGTATGGAACACATGACTGGTGAAATGGCTGTACGTCATCAAGGGTCTAAGGTATCATACGAGCCCCAAACCATCACTCTGCGGCCAGATATGGAGTAGATGTGGATGGATCCCTTTAAGGGTTGTTTCTCCTGACTTTTTTCCCCATAGAGTTATATAGGAAAATGAGTCAGGAGAAATAACCCTTGCAGGAACGGGAAGGAATTGTGATGGGAAATACCAGGATCCCGGGAACCGGGTCATTACTACAAAGCCATAAGGCAATAAACCTTAAATCTTAGTATGCAAAGTATGCGCACAGTATCGAGACCATTTTTACAGTTGTTAAATCTCAACTGATTTCCCTACAACAGGTATTCACATTTATTTTCTCTACAAAAACTTTTACAGCACCTACTGCTCATGTATCAGCACTAATCCATTTTAGCCATTTGATTTAAATCAACTTTGGATAACCCTTCAAATTTTAGCTGAAGACTTTAAAAATGACATTTGCTTCATCCCGGTTTGTCTGACATACCCAGAACGCACTTTGAATACGGTCGTGTCAGGCCCACCCTTTAGTGGGCTCGGTCACTGGTTAAATGAATATGAAATCAAATTGTACAAAATAATACATATACCAGCTCACTGTACAGACTAGACTCTATTGAGGTTCAAGCTAGAGTAAGCTTTTGGAGTCTGTATTTATGCATTGGATTGATCAATAATGACGCATGGCTAAAAAAAATGCAATTTGCAATGAGAGGGTGAGATGGTCCAAAACATTCTGGGCATTTCATGCATGCCAGATAGCCTACATTAAGCTATGAAGCCCCAAATGGATTTCAATTCAGTTTGTGTTTTTAGTTATTAAGTAAGGGGAATCAATATATACCTCTACGTCTACAATCATAAAGGCAAAGAGAAACACATTTTGATTAGGTTTTGGATTTATTGTCATGGTGCAATTAAAATTATACATATTTTTATTGCATTGTAGTTCTTACATTTCTATAGAAATTAGCTATTTTTCTATTTGTTTTTCCATCCAGTTGTGATAAACATATTAAAATGGAACTTACTTTATATGCTTCATTAATAAATGCAAAGCACAATACTGTTGGCCATTTGTGAATTTATCTTAGTTAAAAAAAATAAGCCCTTTATTTATTTTTTAACAAAATAATATTGTAAACAATTTCAACACCTTCTGTGATGTTTAAATGAACTAAGTGGTCCTGAAAAAAAAACATTACAAGAACTGAAATATATTTAATTTGACAATAATGGCGTGCCTGGCTGGCTGTTATACCATTTATCTCTACACCTATGTGAGCCACGATGAGAGTTAAGCACCAGATAGCACATTTATAGCTGCCTGTACAGACACTGCCCCCAACAACCCTTCCCACCCCCCGCAGGTGACCAGGTGGCTCCTGAGATCTCTCTCGACCCAGTCCACATCATATTTAAAATGCATTAGAAAGCCTTTCCGTATGTGTCCGGTCTGCTGTTCTTCTTAACCCAAGAGACAGGGCAGGAACAACCTGTCTCTCCTTGCTGCGGCCAGAACAACACATAAAATAAGTTTTATGCAAATGGCGTTTATAAGTGGCACACTGCATGTTGTCATGGCACTGTCTATATTTAAAACAAGTCATCTTAACCCTGCCTAGCCGTCTCAGTGATGGAGAATGCAAGTCTGTAGTGACATCTGGATGTGAGGCAGGGAGGTAGAAAGCTGTTTCTGTTCTGAGCCGACACAGCACAGACTTACATGCTTGCCTTTTATATATATATATACAGTATGTATGTACACACACACACACACACATGTATATAAGCACAATGTACATACTCTCTGTAGTCATGACACTGTTACTTCAAAAAAAGGCCAAGAGAAGTCAGGCGGAAAGATGACAGGGTTCCAACGAGTCTTTTTTTGGTAAATGTTCACAAGGTTTTCACTTTTGTTCCCCCCCTTCTTTTGTAGATATGCCAGCGCTGTACATATGCGCATATTTCTACGTGTTAACCACAGCGGCGCATTAATTCCCTGTGCCGCCACCCCGCGCATCCCGCGAGCCTCTGGGTTCTCAATCAGCGGCTGACCACGGCCTGCTGCCTCCTTCCTCCTTCAGCCAAATCAAATTTCAATAATTTCACCGCTTCATTTGCCTCCCAGATACGCTGCGGGCCTTTTTCCATCTCTTTCTCTCGCCTTGACCTAGATTCGCGGGCGAGAGTGACGCGTCCGCCCGGCCAGAGCGCGGACAGGCCCGCGCGCTCACAGCTCAAGTGTCTATAAAATATGACTCCCTATCTCCAAATAAGAATAATGAAAAAGTGAGCCGTGACAGATTGGACATAGATGAGATTGCTGTGGTGACTATATGCATGCGTGGCTCACAGCTTTGCATTTGAAATACATATAAAAAAGAGGGGAAGCGGTGTGGCTGGCTGCCTGGGCGTTAAAGGAGACATGCCCACCCTTCAACCTTTTCCTGAAGCCCCTAGATGAGATTGAATGCCAGATGCTCTCTGACCTTCTCTCTCTCTATGTTGCTGCACTTATAGCCAGGTCCTTCCAGGCCACTCTGAAGACACTTTTAAATTTATTTTTATTTTTTAACCCTGTCACTTCCTGTGTTAATGATCACATGATTCACAATAAAAGAAAGGAAATGTTTTTGTTTTTTTAATGACCCACCAAACCCCTGATCTGATGTCAGAGCGGTGTCGGAACCTAAACACACCTCTGGAAGCCGAGAAAAATCAATTAGCCCTGGTCTAGAGTCGCCGATTATGGGATGGGAGGTTTCCGTGGAGCCGGCTGCCAAGATGGCGGGTGCAGTGGCAAGCTGCCAGTGGGCACATGTAAACACCTGTTACTGCTTGTGAAAGAGGCCCTCTTCCCTGTCTCGCCCATGGCAACAGGGTCTCGCATAGAAAGGGTCAGCCGACTGATTCAAAGCCACTGATCATGTTCGTGTGCTTACTGTATATTTATAGAGTGGACTCCTCTTTCCATCAATACCAACATGCATAGTCAAAACTATGCATTTTCTATAAATAAACTGTACACAATGTACTACATTTCTTATGAAATGAAGAACAGATGACCTCAGAACAATAATAGACAAGCCACACTGCAAGCATCACATACATAAAAAGTATGTTAATAATACGAATGCAATGCATAATTAATTATTTTATTCATTGTTGACCTCGTGATTAAGAGAGATAGGACTCTCATCTACACATGCTCATACATAACACAACATGATAATTTTGCTATTGAAGTGTATGAGATACATCACAAGCATCCCCAGCACACGCCTCTGTATGGTTGTGTTGTACTGCTGAATACAATCAAATCATGCCATGTCAGAGGTTCAATTATTCACAGCAAGGAAAGTTTGACTGATTTTACCAGATGTTATTATACACTGCCTGACAAAAAATAAAAGCATAGTGTCCACTGTACAAGCCTCTGGAGGCAGTGTTATGGGGTTGCTTCAACTGGTCAGGTCTAGGCTCACCAACATTATGCAGCAATACAATGTAATCAGCTGAGTACCTGAATGTATTGAATGACCAGGTTATCCCATCAATGGGCATATTCCAGGATGACAATGCCAAGATTAATCGGGCTCAAATTGTGAAAGAGTGGTTCAGGGAGCATGAGGAATCATTTTCACACATGAATTGGCCACCAGAGTCCTGACCTTAACCCCATTGAAAGTCTTTGGGATGTGCTAGAGAAGGCTTTACGGAGTGGTTCGACTCTCCCGTCGTCAATACAAGATCTCGGCCAAAAATTCATGCAACTCTGGACGGAAATAAATGTTGTGACGTGGCATAAGGTTGTCGAGACAATGCCACGGCGAAAACTTTATTTTTTTGGCCAGGCAGTGTATTCTGCTACAAGCCTTGGGGAGTGGGGTTAAAGTGAATTCATAATTGTTTCTGACCCCATGAGGAACAGACAAGATGGCTAACAACCCACAAAGGTTCCTATCATGACATTCAAAAGGAATTCTCCACTTGTCCTTAACAAATTAATTCATAAATAAAAAAATGTATGTCATGGTTGAAATGACGTATCAATTTTCTGACCACTATCTTGCTTCCTCCAAACATTTCCCAGACGTGTGAACCCTAACAAATGTTTTAACATGAAAAGACGGTGCCTGTTTTGCTCTGTGCTAACCACAAATAGAGGGACACCATATGATACGGGGTACCCAGGCATTTCTGCAATAAGCGTTACGGAACAGGTGAGATGAATACATGCCAAATGTACACCTGCTCTGCTGAACATCTACGAAGTAGCACTTCATGAGTGCAACGCTAGAGACGCTAGCTGTTATGAATGCCACTGGAGAGATGAAGTCCCTCCCTTGTCCACGTGACCTGTCTTTGGGCTATCATGACTCATCTATTAACCCCCCTCTCCAGGGAAGAGAGAAGGATGCGGCTTCACTGGAACAGAAAGCAGGTTGCGGTTAAGCAGAAATTAAGCTGACATGACCCTGTGAGAAGCAGGCAAACAGACAGCCGGCTTTGCCTGAGGTCACCATATGGCTCAGAGTCCGTTATGACAACCTGGAGACTTTATCTCATGTTGCAGGGGACGTTTGGGTACCTGCTGTCTTTTTTGTTCGGTTTTGTTTTTGTTTGCGTTTCCAAACGGGCGACACGCTCGTGCCGAGAGCGATGGGACGGACGGCTAAAGAAAGCAGCCCCGCCTGGCCCCCGAGCCTCTTTCAGCCATATGCTTCCCAGCCTGGCTGTTCCTGTCTAAAGTGAACTTGCTAACCCAACCTGAGGCTACGAGCAAAACAGACGCTATGGCATGGCCTTGGTTCGCCACTAAAAGTACATCTGCAAATCACAGAGGAACAGGATGCTAGAACACCAGAGAAATTGCCCTTCCAAATTCCCTGCACTCCCCTGAGTTCCAACATACTTTAGACACAGACATAAAAAGTATTGTTTCATTATTATCTATATTAAACATATCAATGCATGTAGTATTATCCCATAATACCCCATTACCGCTGCATTATTGTACCAAAAATCATAATAACCTCATAATCATTCATTTAATTTCTATTAAAGCAGAATACACAACGAAACCATGCCACAATAAGTTTACTAATCACCATTCATATTTGTGTCAGCATAGCGTTCTTCTTGTGGACTTATCCTTATCCAATCTTAGAGTAATTTAGCAAACCTTTGATGTATTTCAACATTTTATTGTTTCATTATGAACACATAATGATGGGATCATTTATAATAACACAATTTCAAAATACAAAATCATTGCTGCTTAATTAGTGAAATTAACTTTTCTGTACTACTGTGGTTTTTGTGCATGCACACGCACACACACACACACACACACACACACACACACACACACACACACACACACACACACACACACACACAAATGAATAGAGAGAGAGAGAGAGAGAGAGAGAGCAAGAAAGAGAGAGAGAAAAAGAGAGAAAGAGAGAAAGAGAGAGAGAGATAGAGAGATGAGTTGAAAAACATGTCTTCTTATTTCAGTCTGACCTCCAGTGTGATACCTATGTGCAATCTGCAACAGTTATACCAACAGGGATCACTTCAAAGAGGTCCTGCAATCCTGAATGGAATATTAATAATGAATATCCATGTTATCAAATTCATTATCCCTTTTTTACATATAAATGATTATTTGTTAATTAGACCCTTTTAAACCCATTATTATTGTAATTGGCTCAGTTTTAACCCATCAAGGACCAGGAAAGAATTATGAAGCTATTAAAACATATCTCCTCAGAGGTAAGAAAAAATGTATAATCAATTAATCCGCTGTGGTGTTAGAGAGACGAGCCTCGCACTATTACATTTTCTAATAGTCTGACAGAACACAGGTACTCCAGTTCAAATGTTGCGCTTGTTCTTGTGACTGAGAGTGAAGAAATTATTTATGGGTTTCCTCAAAAGGTCTGGTTCTCTAGGTGTGGTGCAAAGTACCAGGCAAACAACCATTACATGATTAACACATTTTTACCTTTCAGTGCATTTTGTCTTCTAACAATGAGCACTGGAAGCCTGACTTACACTCATTTCAACTTTGTGACCACAATAAAAAAATGAAGAAAATGGGAGCAGTTTATTGTTGCGCGAATCACTGGATTTCCATGTTATATTTTACACCTTTGTGGGGGAAAAAGAACTCCACTGTTTAGCTGATTGACTATAAAAGCCATGGAAAAGGGAAAAGTTTTTTTTAAATGTATTTATTAGAATTTTTAGGCGGTGTTGAAATACTTTCACCCCCACCATAAACACTCTCATTAAAGATACTGTCAAAAATGTTGAATGGAACACACAATGTGCTAATTAGCAGCTTTGCATATAACGGGAAACAATAACGGCAGCGCGTAAACAGACAGAAACATCTAGGCCAGATTATTTTTAAAAAGATCTGTCCGGGTCTTTCAACACAAAGTACCATTGGTGTCTGCTACATGTACCAAGCCCTCCATGAAACTTGAATAAAAAAAGACATGACAGAGGCCCTCTCCCTGGCATGTGTGTACCCAAAAGGAAATGCTTCATCCAAAAGGAATAGAAAAACTCCTTAGCGTGACAGCCTTGATATTTCATTTATTACAATTTTTTAAATATATACTCCAAAATGTTAAATTAATGTATTTCTCTGTGTTTGCTGTCAGGCTTCTGTTGCTGCTTCTGTTACTGCTTCTAAGCTGAAGAATAGCAAAAAGTGGCATGAACATAAAAGAGTTTAGATAGCGAACAGACACAGCGCAACAGTCAGGAGTTTCATAACGCATTAGGTTTCTTGGTATAGGCAGGCAAATGCAAAGTTTGTTGCATTATTCATTTGCTTTGCAAATCACATGCTCTTATCTTGAGGGATTTACATGTCTTTCATTTTAAAGTATTGTCCATTTTATAGACGGGTACTTATTCAAGCCATCATGGTTAAGTGCCAAAGTCAATGATAGATCAGCAGTTGCCGGCCTGTGGAGAACCTTCTGAATGAAGTCAACTTCTGCTAGTACCATTACTGCTGCTGTTGCAGCTCCTACTTCTACTGCATTGGTCCTTCCAGTAATACTTCTAATATTACTAACACAGTCCTTAATACGTGTCTTGTGCCACCTGAGAGAAGAAAAATGTATCTTCTGAGAGGGAAATATCCAATAGCTGTGGACAGCGGTCATATTTTAACAGTGTCAGGAGCACATCGGCTCAGAGTGCTGCATCCTTGCATACTTAATGAGCTGTTTAATGTCACCTTTCCTTCAGTAAATCATGCCGGTGTGAAAAGCCACCAGAGACCGGCTGCTGTACCTCTTACCTGTGACTGTCACTGAAGCCTGAGGACTGCTTTTGCCCGACGACGCCCAGCCATGCCCTCTATCTCCCTCCAGTTTACACGCAAATTAATGGCTAATGTATGTGTGTGTGTGCGCGCACACACGTGTGCGTGTGTGTGTTATAATTTACAAGGTCAACGACACCTCTGACATTTAAAAAAAAAATTGGGTCTGTGGTTTCAAATACAGTATTAAAATGTGTGTGTTTGGGAGTGTATGCATGATGCAAGCATGTGTGTAAGCATGTATATGTTGACAAGCCAGCTACCAATAAGAAAAACTGTAGATGCTGAAAACTGTATTTAGGCTGAAACAGATCAACAAAGCAAAAACCAATCAACAAGTTAAGCCTGTTAATTAAACTGTTAATTAAACAATTAAACTGTTAATTGCTTTTCCATTAATAATAACGCTACCACTATTTCATTTGACCAACTTCACACTTTACAGACATATTTACGTCACACTTGCAATTCCTTTTCCATAGTAAGAATGCTACACTGAATCAATGTTCTACGTCCTCTCTTCTATGCTAATTGTTTTGAAAAACTGAAAAAGGGAATTTTTTTTTTTCGTGTTGTCAGATATGTTGCATTACGGAAAGCTAGATAATGTTACTCATAGCTAGCTATATGTTCGATATTTACCATCATGCAGGTTTGCTAGACACACTGCGACTGTATCAGACTGTAGGCATACTGTATGGAGTAGTGTGCTTTGCGGGTGCTTCTGATCTGCTATGTTTACGTGTGATTGGCTCAGTCAGTGGATGACACTCAGTTCAAAGATTATTGTGGGCTAATGATTAAAGTGGGAGGGTCTAGGACCACAGTGCTACAGCATGCCACCGCCACTGGCTAATGGTAGGCCTACTTACTGGTACGCATCTGTTCTACGACAAGTTACTAGGACAACAGTGACTATGACAACAGTGACTTGGACACCCGGGAGTGTCACCAGCAGCGACATTTGGGAGGGAGGTGAAGGGTGAGAAGGCACTGCACCATCCATCAGTGTTAGCTGTGTAGCAATGCCACATTGTTTCTGTAGATAGTTTATAAAGTCCTCCTAGCGAAAATGGGCACTACAAATATTAACTTTTGTGGTTATTGCAATTGCAGTGCTCGTGGGCCTCCAGAAATAAAATAATTTTCTTGTGGGTCTCTTCTTTTCTTGGAAAAAAAACAGCATTTCATTTTTTGTGCATCCAGGGAAGGTGCAATGCTTCGGAACGACCGTTTTCAGTTTTGCTTGCCCGCACAAAAGTGACAAGAGCATTATTAATATTACAAGTAGAAAGGATTTTGCTTGTCTTTGGGCCTTATGGATGTAAATCGGACTCCAGCCAACCCCACCCACTGAAAACCTGGCATTTCGCCAAGGGTGAAAGCAAGCCAATCTTGGCACAGGCCTTTATAGGTTTTTTTTTTTTGCAAGACTAATTTTTAAATATTTTCAGGCCATTTGTGAATGTAAAAAACTATTAAAACAACACATAACCAAGGAATTCATGGGCTGTGTCTGAAATGGCTCACTACTCCCTAATCCCCATCTAGTGAATAAGGCGCTAAATAGTGCGTGCTAAATAAACTATGAATTCGGACAGCAAACGTTGTCTTTCGGCATCATTCAGTGCCGTCATTTAGGTAACATGTCTGTCCTGTATAGCTACAAAACCATTAACATTCCAGCTAGCCAATTTTCAAAACATGACTTCTGTAGAGGTCCTGCTTTTGACGAGCTGCAGCTCAATTAAAGGTGTAATAAACTTTTGTTCTGTCTCTGCCCACTTCACAATTTCAAAAGACGCAAATTTGGCTGGAGTGAGAGAGCACAGATGGAAGAGGGGAGGAGGGAGGAGTTACAGTTGGAGGGAGGGGCGATAGATTCGTTAACGTGCCATAGACACGTAGGCAGAGCCAGCAAGGGGAAAACCATTTGATATTAAGAACTAATGTTAATTTGCGCAGTTTGAATACCCATCAATCAAGAAGAGGGGAGATAGGGTGTTGACTTGCTTACGTGAAAGTCCGTGTAGGGCACGAATAGGGCCGTGGCTCAAACTAAACTTTTCAGTTTGGATTTCAGCGAATGCCTCTTTTTTGACACATAATGTGGTGCATGGCTTCATTACGTTTGAGTTTATTTCAACAATCAGATATGTGATTTATGAAATGGGGACAAGATACTCAGCTTAATAACTAAAAATATGTGATTTAGTGTTTATTACCCCTTTAAGAAGAATATTGCTATTGGTGCTTTTGCTGCTAGACATGGAGGATGGTGAATCGTAAGTAATGTCAACTATAAAAACAGAACGTTTTAGCGAGCAAACTGTGCCACTTATGGACACACTGGCTTAGGGTTTTAATAAAGTAAAAAAAATGCTTTGCAAAGCATCACAATGCACTTCCACCTTTCTAGTGACCACAATTTCTTACTAGAAATTACAATGCATTGTAGAATATTTATAGTGCCCTAAAATGCATGCAAATTTTTATTTGAGAATTCAGACACAAGACCAAGATGGCTCACGGCCAAAATAGTACACTATGTGTTACGCCCTCCGTTCCCTCTCAGTCCCCTTTTCTGCTCCGTGTTTTTCCCGTTTCCTCGCGTCTCTTGTCATGTTTTAAGTTTCCCTGTCTGTCTTCCGTGTTGTGCAGGCTTGGCGTGGTTTTCCGTCTTGTTTGCTCATTTGCCCACACTAATTCCCCAGCCAATTACATTCCTTCCCTGTTTGCATTTTTCACGCCCTTGTTACCGCTCAATCACACTCGCATACATTCTCACACTGCAATCACTCATTACATCATTCCCCACAATGTATATTCTCCCGTTGTTCTTTGTCTTGTTGCCAGTCTGTTGTCATCTTGTAGCTTCTAACCTTGTTCATGTCTAGCCTGGAACTCGGCCTCAGTCTCGTCTTGTCTTGCTGTGTTAACGCTGAAATCTATCTCTCTAATTGTACCCACCAGCCTGCAGTTTCCTGCCCACTTCATTCACGCTACCCTGCTTCCCGCATCTGCTCTGCCCCTGCTACGCCCAACCCAGGATTCAGCCACCATCCAGCACCTTGCCTGCTTCCCTCTCCTGCTCTGCCCAACCCAGGATTCAACCCCTACCCCACTCTCTCCTTTGAGAGTATTATTGCATTAATAAACGCTCCCAGTGAGCTAATTGTGAGTTCTGTCTCTGTGTCGTGCATTTGAGTCCAGTTCTGATCCAGAACCTTAACACTATGGAGTTGATTTACTAAAGGTTTGCATGTACAAAAGCAAATGTAAAACTGTTACCACCGGAAAAAAATTGTCCGAGGTGTTGAAATAACGTGGTGTAAAGAAGATTGCGTGTGCAATCTGAATGAATATGCTAAATTTGGCATCCATACGTTATTTCGTGAAATAGTGGGAGGAGCTAAAGTTTTGAAAAGGTATTTGCGGGTGCATTTTAGTACAAATGGAAAGCAGGTATTAAAAGACACGGAATCGATAAGATGACGGCTGTCATTGTAACAAGACACATACGGGTGTGCTTGGAATATCCATAAGTGAACGTTCTGAATGATTGCGTAACAATGGGGGCTAATTAACTGGGCCATTCTAACTAACGCTCAAAATACAGAAGAGAATTTGTGGATACATACATCATGAACAGTAAGAATACATGTGTACAAATTGTGTTACATAATAGAAGAGTAACTAATATTTGAATCAAACAAGCAATACAATGTATATTACAACAAACAGTGAATAACACAGCATTGTTCACAATAAACCCATGATCACATAAAAATTTAATTTTATGTGACAGTAACGGCGCGAGTAGGCTTAGTGCTCGTAAGCATAGTTACAATAATTTCACTCCTGACAACTCCTGGTAACCATTTCAAACACGTAAAATCTATCATTTAAATATGGTTGTTTGCGGCTGGAGTCATTTACATAATGACTCTTAGTTGATCACCGGCAAAGTGATAACACGTGCAAATACTTTGGCTGCGTCCGCTAAATAACACCCCTTATTTGGGATGTTAATAAATCGACCCCTGAATATTAAATAGAGAGGCATTTCGGACACAGCCACAGATTTAATTTTCCCAGACCTTTACGAAGCATCTGGAAATTAATATATACTGCCAATATATTTCAATTATATTCAGATATTGCAACACTTTACAATATATGGGTATTTTTTCAAGTTGCCAATATCAGACATACATGCGTATATCTGAGTGACAGACTTCACATTGTTTGGAAGTGGCTTTATAGCCCTCCACAGGCTGATACGCAGCAATGCACTCTGAGATAATCACAGGTAGTGTTTTGCTCTTCGCATGCTGTGTTAACAGACCTGAGGCTCCGGACCAAACTGTCAAAGTTTCTGCTTTTACATACAGGTGGTGCCACTTCCAGGTAACCAACTGATCTGTGCGCTTGATTAGCAGCACCTGGTTCCAATTACTTTCTTAATTGACATGGAAGCAGTAAAAGTGCACTTTTTCCACACATGACTTCTGCATGTTGGCTCATTTTTGGTTGAAGAAATAATGACAAGGTACAATTTGTGTGTGTTATGAGGCACATGAGATTAGATGTATATGGTGAGGACTAGATGAGGGTTAGTTCATATTCTAATATGTAAAACCATAGAATTGAAAGAGGGTGTACTTTCTTTTTCACAGCGATCAATTTGTCCATGTACTTTCATCATTTATTTTTTTTGTTTAAAGGAAATCCCTGCCTGGGCTGCCAGTCTGATGTGCTGTTTTCTGCTGAAGCAGTGTGTTGTGTTAAAAATCCAAATAAACAAACAAAAAACCTGTCCAGCCTGTCACTGTTATATTTCCCAGGAATCCGTATGTGTTTTTTTTTTGTTGCCTCATGACATAGCACGGTAAGTTGCGTTATTTTTGTCACACAAAGCTAAAATGAAGCATCTCAATAAATAAAAAGGGTTGAAAGATTTGATAAAGAAGATTATAATATGTAATATAATTCTGGAGTTTTGTGATTCAGAATGAAAGAAATTGGCTGAAACATGGTTAAAAATGGAAACCCTTACAAGCAACTTTACCAGATTTTAACTGAAACATGCTCCTGCTCAGAGAGAGCCAGGCTGTGTTAGAATCAGAGCCCTCCATGCTATTGAGTATACTTGTTGAGTACGCTGGATGAGAAAGTTAAGAAGTTGAATTTTTCTCAAAATTTTATATGCTTAAAATCCCTGGATAATATACTGTACTTATTTCCAGGGTTTTGCTGATTATTTTTGGGAGCATACTTTTTCAGGAAGTAAACACACATTTTGGTCTCATATATATAACTTGCAGCTTTACTTTAAAGATGACAAGCAGCTTCACTGACATTTTCCAAAAACAACAAAAACACATAAGCATGGCTGCACCAGGGCGAGACATTTTATGACACTACAAAAGTATTGTTGGAAAATAGTGCGAAGGATATTTTTAGCATTTTGAACATCCTTGCTCAATCAAGAGTCATATTATGCTTACGTGCTTAACTACAATGCTTTTTAGCCTATTTTTTCCTGAATAAACGTGGCTTTTGTTAGTCATAAAAAATGAGTGTCATATAGTGCTTTATAATAAATGGAAAAGAACGGTAAAATTGCATTTGTCCAGGGGTGTACTCGCGACGTGGCAGATGTGGAGTGGTGGATAACTTATACACGTCACACGTTACAAAAAAAAGTTTCCACAAAGGCTACACTCGTGTTTCCTCGCTGAAGCATCATCCGGGAGCTTCTTTGTTCCTCGATCCAAGCTCCTCCGAGGAGCATTTAGCGGTTTGGAATGTCCTTAAAGATGGCGAACCATGATCAATTTCCGAGTCAGGTGAGGACCGAGGAGACGAGGACGGATAAAATAAGCGATTGGAATAAACCCCCCGGCCTGCAAGTACGCAGGACACAGTAGATAGAGCTCTGATTCGGACACAACCCAAGACAAGATAGTGTTTAACTTGCTGATTCCCTGTGATGTCATGGTCTGTATGTGCCCCCTTGTGAGGTCTCAATATGAGGGCCTATGAATGAGTAATCTTCAGTGTGGAAATCAATAATTACAGCAATCCATAGGGGAAACCCTCTCGTATTTTTAATTCCATTTTACTGTGGTATGTAAATGCCATATGTTTTATGCTCTCTGTTGTAATTTGTGCTCAGGTTTGACATTCTGTAAGACTTCTGTAAGAATTATTATGACCACTTTGTGGAGAAGTGATTGCTCCTGAACAGTCACATGGGTGAAACTGAAGAATAAAGCAGTCCAATCAGATGCCATGTCCCTCATGTGACTCAGTTTGCCCTGTTTATGCAATAAATGCACAACTGTCAAGCTATAGCGGTTATGCAAGGTGCTGGCAAATGCAGGCGTGTCCAACTCAAGTTTTGTAATTTTGTGACTAGAGGCTGAAGTGCACCTGCAGCACAGTGTAAAATAGGTTGGTTTTAAAAAGAATAAATTACCTGTGGGTGTGGTGAAGGTTTGGTTTCACTGTGGCCGATCAGAACGGCCACTTTCTTTCCCTTTAATACATCTGCATCAAGCCCATAAGTGAAATGGCAGTTTTGTTTTATGTTTGATGTGCTTGTTTTTCAATTATTTATTTATTACTTCATTTTTTTTTTTCATTATTATTTTTTATCGCAAACATGTTTATTGCAGACCACAAAACTACCATGCTGGGAAGAGGTGAAAATATGCTGTTAGCACATGATCAAATGAACAATTTAACTAGCACCTAGAAGCATTTCCACTAGTGTTGTCACAAAATATGGCCCTCAGTGTTTGGGGAAAAAATGTACAAAATTCTATCATTAGTTAGGATTAAATACATTTTGCATAAAACAAAAGCCTCACAATGTTTCCCAGCATTATTATTTTTTTAAAGACAGCAACACGGTTCTGTCCGTCGCCACTTACATTCACAATACAATGAAAGCCTGAATTAAAAATTGCACATGGACATATTCATTTATTTATTATGATGTGTTTTTTGTGGAAGATGAATGATCCAAATTTGCATGTTTATCATTGTTCCCCCCTCTAGAGCTGGGGTGTCAGCGCATAGTGCAGAACGTGGGCACTAAATTCTACATTCTGCATTTATTCACACTGTTTCGAGCTTTGGGTGAAATCTTTTCTCTCATTTTCCATCCGCGCTTTTGTCTGATGTGGTGGAAGAGAACAGAGCACCCCCCCACCCCACCCCACCCCCCCAAAACTTCACCCAGGGGGAAGGATTACAGACAGACGGGAATTTTCAGATCTCACCTCCCAACCAAATCCTCTTTGCATTCACTTCTTTTTTTAACGTTGTCTCTTTAATTTTTCGCCTTTCTGATGCAGGGGTTGCATCATGTGTTTGGCGAGTAGCATCCAGGATTCAACATGGCTGCCTCTCTATGAGCAGGGTGGGGAAATGTAGGTCCAGCTAATTGATCTCACTGGCTTTTTTCAACCATCAACCCTTCACACTTCAATTCAATTCAATTCAATTTTATTTGTATAGCGCTTTTCTACAGAGAACTGTCACAAATACTCTGCACAGAAAAACAGAAAAAAAATGGAGCAAAAAAAAACCAGGTCTTAACCCCCAACCAGCAAAATGAGGTAAAAAAACTCCCCGGTGGGGGAAACAAAAAACTCCCCCCCACTTACCACTGTCCAAAATTTGTCTCAAAAACCTAACCTCTAAAAAGGGGGAAGTAATTTCATTGCTTAATGAAAAATACTGCTCTTCTGCACTACACATCACCATGATTTTAGTTTTGTCTGGAAAAGTTAAAAGGACAGTTCACCCAAAGATTTCATTTTGATATGTTTCTACATACCCAGTGTGCTATTTATCCATCCAGATAGTTACGCTGATAACTTAATAGTTTTGTTTATATCTGCTGCAGCTCACCGTGACATCACCTTGATAGAACAGACCTCAACGGTACAAAGTGTGTTACTCAAAGTGCCAAAAATGTACATTCAAAAAAATCATTGTCTTTTTCCAAATATAAGTTCAGGGTTACTCACAAACATACACAGACCTTTTTGTGCATGGTTGTGCATGAGTATGCTTGTTTTGTATTCATTTATTTCTAATTTTTGTAATTTTTTATTATTATTATTTTTATTGCAAAACTACTTTGATGGATATATAGTAGTCCAGGTATGTAAACATATCAAAATACAATTTTTGGGTGAACTGTCCTTTTAAATTATTAAAAGCACAACCAAAAACAACAAAGTGAGACTTGT
Organism: Ilyophis sp. 1 JC-2022; assembly: GCA_022702515.1. Classification (NCBI taxonomy): domain Eukaryota; kingdom Metazoa; phylum Chordata; class Actinopteri; order Anguilliformes; family Synaphobranchidae; genus Ilyophis; species Ilyophis sp. 1 JC-2022. The sequence continues at coordinate 78,972,455 of CM040396.1, read as the reverse complement.
CAGATGAGACACTATAGAGAAGTGGTTCACAAACTTGGCCCTGGGGACCCTGTGTATGCTGCTTTCTGTTACAGCCAGTTACGGTTGCTGAAGACATGTGTTTAAGATCTCTCGTAGTTTCTCTTTAAAATTATTAACCCAATGCAGGCTTGGCTCATTATAATTTGTCTTGTCTTTGAAATAATAATTTTCTTAAATCAAATGGCTAGTTTTAGTGGCCAGGTCCACACTTTCACCAATTAGGAGCTTATTGATTTACCTGTCTTCATTGTGTAACCTTGTGTCATGTAATCCTTTGCAGTATAGCACAATATGCACAATGTGAATATGGAACTTTTATTCTTCATGACATGAATCACTATTTCTGACATAATGTGGCTTAAGAGGGTAAATAATCACTCAAAAAAAATCTTGGAACTGCAATTTTTTGTTGGAATGTAAACCAGCATACACAGTGGTCCCCAAGACCGAGTGTATGAACCGCTACTATAGACCTTCTCAAGACATCTCACCAGGGTACTGATCCTTCTTACATTTAAAAATGACCTACACCATATGGGTGGCTGGAGCTGATAAAACAGTTGCTGTTTTATGAAGAGGTCAGGTCTCGGTAATGTATGACAAAAAAAGGATTGGATTCTGACCTAAAATGTGTGCCATGTTCCACAGACCATGTTATTTCACGTGCCATTTTTGAATGAGGATACTCCATCCATCATCTCCTTTTGAATAAAATATCCCACAGTTCAGAGTGCATTCTATGTTCTCTGAAAGTGGAGAACTCTGAACTTACTTATGGAAATTAGAACAATGTTTAGAGTTTAGGAATGAATGGGGCACTCTGGGGCAATCAAACCGAATCCCGGAAGTGCCTTAGCTTGAATAAAAATAAAGAGGCTGCATGTCCGTGTCTGATATTCACCGTACATACGCAAGATGGCTGTCCTTCTTTTTTTAAATCTGAAGTATTAGCATACCACCTTGCAAAAACACAGATATTTGGGGTTGAATGTCTCAACCTGATTATTGAGACAATAGAATAGGTTTAATTAAATAGCAACGGGAGTCATTTGTTTCAGATATTGTACATCTGAAATGTCTGTCTGAACTTGTCCACAATACAATACATAAATTATAGAACTTCAAATAGTGGGTGGGGTTGACCAAGATTTAGCTTTTAATTGTTGTACTGGGTTGAGTGAGAGAGAGAGAGAGAGAGAGAGAGAGAGAGAGAGAGAGAGAGAGAGAGAGAGAGAGAGAGAGAGAGAGAGAGAGAGAGAGAGAGAGAGAGAGAGAGAGAGAGAGAGAGAGAGAGAGAGAGAGAGAGAATATGTCTGGAGTGAACAGCACTTTCGGTTTCATAATTTGATCAAAACTTATTTAATTAATTAGAATCGTTGGCACAACCGATTGTTTATCAACAACATTGAGAGAAGGAAGGATTCTTGACCTTAATTGAGTTAAATATTCTAGCCACACTTTAGAGCTGTTGGGCTTCAGTCTCTCAAGCAAAGCGGTATTGAAGAGAGATGTACAGAGGAAACACAAGGAATTATTCTGATTTCAACTTTTGTTTAGCTTTCTGAACACAAAAGGAGAACTAACCTATTCCAAGCCTGACCCAGAATGAGGGTCATTGCTTTTTCAATGTTCTGGGCTTCCAATTCAGAACAGATTTAGTCATATAATTTAAATAAAAAAATATTCTGATCCAGGGTATTATCTTGACAACATAGCACATAATCAGCCACTCAGAGTCCCATTACACAAGTCTTTTGTTTGACTTCTCAGTAAAAATCTTCCACATCAGTCAACCCTGACAGCTATACCTTTATTTATTATGAGCTGAAATTCACATTTTCCTCTCTGGGTATACTACTATGACTAATTATTATTATTATTATTATTATTATTATTATTATTATTATTATTATTATTATTTAAAGTGTGGGGGCCAAGCATAAAGCATCAATAGGCAAAAATGAGCACACACAAAGGCATGCAGATTTATAACTGAAATTAGGCCAGTTTATTCATTGCACCTTTGTTCCAGTGTTTTTTAAAATAAAATACAAATAAAAAAGCTTCAGACTCAAAGGATGGACACTTACCAGGCTTTGCCACTGACCAGTACATCTAAAGCCAGCACCCAGCATTGGAGTGTTGAGAAATAGATCTCAAGCCTTAATGACAAATATATACTTGCAGCCAAACTGAACGAAAGTGTCAATACATACAGACATGTCTCTGTTATTACACACAAAGCTTAATGTTTTTTTTTGCCACCTTTGACAGTTATATAAACTATGGAATCAGGCAGTGTGTACAAGCTGTTGTTACTCAACATTTGAAGCCCAAATGCATTACAGTCTTTATCACTGAGCACCATGCATTTCAGAGAAAATTATCCATTTGGCCAATTTCTGCAAAATTATTGGCTTGTGGTAGCTATACTGTTTTATGAGAAAGTCATGCTTTGATAACGCTACATGTAACATTGCTACAATAGGCTAGTTTCACTGAATCACGCCTTCACATATTGTGACGCATGGCGTACTGTTTTACAGGTGTACCAAATGTATTGTATGATATTTGCAGGAGTTATCACTTTAAACCTGAATTTCCGTACTATGTAAATAACTGAAATAGATTTTCTGACTGCAGCCATATTGTTTTATGAAAACTCAATATTTTTATAAAATGTAAAGATAATTGTCCTTAGAATGCATCAGTAAATGTTGCATGACGATACAATAAATGATCTCCTCTGAGATATTTTACACAAAATCCAATATGGCGGACTTCATACATGTAAGTTGAAATGATGGGATACTGTACGTGATCCAATTTGCATGCCGCTACAGCAAAAAATTAACAGCACTGCAATAGCGCCACCAAACTATAGCGACGCCCTGTCATTAGCCTATTGTCTGTCAATATGCCAGTAATGAAGCAGTCCAAAGACATGCCAGGTTTGGAGTTTTTTTTATACTATTTTGTTTACTTCTTTTCAGGACAATAACAATACAGCGCTTATGCTCCACAACTACTACAACTACTACCACTACTACTACTACTACTAATAATAATAATAATAATAATAATAATAATAATAATAATAATAATAATAATAATAATAATAATAACAATAATAATAGCGTTTGTTATATTTTCAGTAAGGCATATAAATGACAGCGCCATATGATGTCTTGAGATAGTTCTCACAATCTGCCAGCACACCTGGGTGTGTGTAGCTGGACTAGCAGGTTGAGAAATGACACTTCTATAGGAGGCAGTGTACACTCGTCAGTCTGATACAGCATGCTGCAGATTGTGCGCGAGTCTCTAATTAACAGTAATTTCCATAGCAGATGCATAGCCCGTGGTTTGAGATGGTATAGGTGTCCAATTAACGCTTTCCTCCAGGTCTTTACTCACATTCCTTTGCGAAGAGTCAGACCCCCTACCAACCGACCGCTTCAGGCTCCTCTCACTCACAAATGAGATTCACACCTCCCCCACCCTGGCATAACTGAGTTTTATTCCGTCGTTGTAAGGTACACCATAACATGTAAAAAAAACAAGGCGCTGAATACGGCATGGGTTTGCAAATAGCATGCATATTGAAAATGCAAGTCACATGAACCCATTGAATTTGCAGACCTATGTGTCATACGCTGGTACTCAGCATAACTTAGGTGCAAAAAAACACCTTTCACAATGCGACTGCGCGCTTACGACGTTGAGCAATCTGTAGGAAGATGAGGGACCAGGCTCGCTGTAAAGAAAGTGTGTGGGCAGCCGACAGGGCTCAGAGATGGGGTGCAGGAAGAATAGGGGCGTCTCCCGGAGCCGAGCTCCGATCCGCGCGGCTGTTTCCGAGCACGCACGTCGGGCCAGGGTGGAAAAACAATGATGAGCGCCCCTATCGCCGCCGACAACTCTCACTGCTCCTACCGCTAAAGATGGCGAAAGTCAAATCTATATTTAATTTCATTCCTGAGAGAATCACAAAAGTTTTCCAACTCTCCGCTGGCTCCTGTGTATCATTTTTGTTCTTCTTTTCTTTATTTCTTTCTTTCTTTCTTTCTTTCTTTTCCATGTCTCAGGTTTGGTTCATCTCCATCTGTTCCTGGATGCCGAGACTCTGCACCCTGAGCATCTTGTCAATTTATAATTATTTTTATTTATTTTTTTGCATCAGGCTAGAAATCCTCTGAACTCCTCTGCTGCTTAAGATGTTTCAGAAACAGAATATGACCTCCTCCCCCCATCTGTCTTAATGCTAGGTCTGCTTATGCTTATCATGCTGTGCATAAATAATAAAACACCACAGAAGAAGACAGAGGCGGAAGAGCCAGTGTGCGGTGCTGCATTAAAGAGGCGGGAGCATGCGTGGGGGGAAACGGAAGGCTTTAAAAGTTGTGCCGAACGCGCGTGAGATTTTGCGATGAAACAACAACCGTGACTTTCGTGGCTCATCCTTAACGACGGCGCAATGTTTTCTCTTTACTGCATCTGTTTATTCTCTCGGCGCAGTTATTCTCCCGTTCGGTCTATGGAGCGGCTCGTTTCCCACACTCGTGGAAAATGTCGCGAGCGATGGGGAGGGGGAAAGAAAAGTTCCTGCCATTCGAGCTTCTACTACCACCCCTCCCGCATCTGATCATAAAAAATTCATGGTCACAACGATCTGATAATGCCCTGCACTGGTACCAGCAGATGTTTTGTCTTACACGTTCCCCCCCAAGCTGTTCTCCATGCCTTCATATCTTTCATTCCCAGTCCCTATCAGCCAGCAGTTGGGTTGCCGTGTTCGGTACATACCCTTGAGCCATCGCCATCCGGAACGCCCGGCCCTAATGCCGCAGAGCTTCTCAAGATGTCTGTCACGGAACAAAAAAATCTCCCCAACCCGCCGCACCACTCCCCACCCACCCACCGCATTCCCTGGATTGTATGGAAGAGGATGGCCACGGCCCGCTCACGCTTTTCTGTTCGGGTGAAGAGCCCGTTTATTGAAATCTCCCTCTCGTTTTCCCATTGAGCTTCCACTCCTTCGCATGGGCTCGGATATCCGTCTGGCAGAACGTGGGTGAGATCTCATCATCTGATATGGACCTCTAATTTTGGACGCTGCAATTCCTGTGGAAAATAAAAAGTGCTAACTTTGCGATTTATATACCCCCCCCCCAAGCACCACTTTCTCTCCTTTTTTCCACATCTTTTTTTTATGAACTCTGCATATGCATTAAGAGGGATTTTGTTGTCCCTAGACACCGATTTGCATAAAGCGCAAGCCATCTTTGGTTCAAGAGAAGCAAATTACTTCCCTGGCAAGATCACACTTGCCCCCCCTGTTTTTATTAATTTTTTTTAACATATCGGGGGTTGTTAGCAGCACTTAGCCAGATATGCAAAATATCACTTTCCTTAAACTGCCTTCATCAATGAGTAGAGGAAAGCAAGGGGTGGAGGGGGAAAAGTAAATGATTGAATTAAAGCACGAGGCCAATCATTTAACTATTCCCCCAGCTGTCGTTGTGAGAAGCCGCTCTCTTAAGCCTCTGCTTTAAGAATTTAGGGTAATCACGTAAAAACAATACCCCTGTGCTCTGAGATCGACAGAATCTCTCCCACCCCCATCCCGTCCCCACCCCCGAAAGAGATACTAACAGAAAGAAAGCGTGTGTGACCTTCCTGTCACGTGACTAAGGGGTGCTGATGCAGTACAGAGACGTATCGCGTAAAACCATAGCACCTCTCAGCCCTTGAGAGCAGCATTTAAGGTCAGACAGGCATTGCGGTGCGTCTCATAATCCGGTGCCTTAGAAGGACGAGTCTGAAGGCATTATCGTATGTATCCTTCTCCACATAGGACATCCCATAGGTCTTTGCAATTACCTCCGACTTCTCACTTCTATTAAAAAAAACACTGAAAACAATGAAGCGGCAGGTGTGGTAGCAGCTGAGGAGATTGTTTACAGTGTGAATATACAGTAAACTCCATAATTTGTTGTAGTTATATCTAAAAAATGCATTTTATTTATTTAGTACACTGGAATAATGTATGTAATGTTTTTAAGCCTATGTGAGCTTTCCATTAACTAGCCAGCTAACTTGCTAGTAATCACGTTACGTTCCAATAGAATAAGCTAACATAGCATAATGAACAACAGTAAACACCAATCTTGTGTGACATCATCTTGCCTTTGAAGTGTGTCCCAAATTTGTTGCCTTTTGAGATACCTTCAGAGGGAGCTCACTTCGAAGGATGCAAAGCAGCGAGGCAGCTGCCTTCCTGTTTGAGACACAGCTTCTGTTCCTCTGGTTCCAGATAGTGTAAAGCAGGAAGTAGCTGAAACATTCCCCTCTGCCTGAATGTCTTGGGACTGCTGAGGTCCGTCCTCCATCTCTATGTTCTCTTACTGTTTGTGCATTGATCAAATGCCCCGTGCCCCGTGCCTAATGTGCCTACATTACTGTTAAATTATTATTATTATTATTATTATTTTATTTTTTTTAAAATATATTTTATATTTTTAAATTATTATTTTTTTTTAAAAACTTTTTTAAATTGCCTTTTTTCCAATTTTGAATTGGAAACCCATCTGCAATATGCTTTTTTAATTTTTAATGGTACAATTCAGCATGCACTTTGGAAATCCCTATTCAGTATGTTTCATCCATAAAATTTACTTAATCTATTTAAAGGGATTTCCTTATCATTTTTGTTTTTGTTTTAGCATTTCAGCAACGGCTGATCTTGAGACAACACAAGTGACCCTTGCCTACATTTTATGGAAAGTTGAAGAGAAAAAACATTGTGGTTGCCTTGAATGGACATCTGAGTTTGAATGCAGACTGACAAAAACAACAAATTGCATTCCCCAGGTCCAGGAAATTAACGGTACAGCACTGTGAACTACAATATGTTCCAAAAATATCTTTACTCTTACCTAAAAGTAAAGCTCTCCTATTCAGGATCATTGTTTGTATGATGGTTTGTGGATAAAACAGGTGAGTTGGGACAGTACCACCATAGTGTAGACCTTGCAATTCAGATGCCACATATCTGTACAAATAGCTCAATATGAAGTTAAAATGAGAGACTCTTTATTGTGTGAAAACTTTCAGAGAGCAGGAATATAGACTCCATCTAGGGCTCCAGATTTGTCAATGAAAGATGAGTACTTTGTAAAGACTATTCAGGTTGTCACTTTAGCCTTTGACGAAGCTGTTGATAGATTTGAAATGAAAAATGTCATTTTTTCTCTCTGATGAATGAAGCGATGTAATGCTATTTAGAATGAATGTAATTCACTAAGTATGAATCCGAGTCTATTGTAGTTCAAATGTTATTCTTCTTCTTTGTCATCTCCATGCACAATACTCATTTTAGTAAGCTTGAATAAGATGAAAATACTTTGACAATAGATGTTGTAATTAATTTCAAGATTGAAGGCTAGAATGAAAAGCTTGCCCAGGCTGCATTCAAATTTATTCACAGCACTGTGAATGCAAACCTTATATGTAACACTTACCCACATCCTGAGCACATAGATCAGACACACACACAGCACAGACACACACAAATACACGCCAACACTTGCTCACACACACACACACACACACACACACACACACACACACACACACACACACACACACACACACACACACACACACCTCTGTTAAGACAGTAGACAATGGTAGTCGACAAAGAGTTAAGTTTCAGTAATGGGTCCAGATTTGCTCCTTCACTACCATCGTTTCCCTCTCCACTGGGTCACAGTGCGGCTGTATTGTACAGTAGAAGATGCAGGCTTCTGTGTTTTAGTGCCATCTGAAATCTGAAGCCTTGGAGAATCTTTCTGTACCCATTCCTAACCTTTTTTTAAAAAAAGTTATTTGTTGTGAGTTTTTTTTTTTTTTGCAGTTTAATTTAAATTTCCAGTGAAGGTTTTCTATGGGCTATTTTTAATACGAAGGTTTTTGAATGTGTACACACGCACACACACACACACACACACACACACACACACACACACACACACACACACACAAATATAGATGTCATTTGCTGTCTCGTTCTTCTCAGCAGAATTGCAAAGGCCTTAGAAGATGGTCTGAGGGAATAAGACACACATTCTTCGGCAGAGCCAACGGACATTCATCCAGCCACCAACCCCCACTGCCATAATCCTCGCAGTCTAGACTGCCATAAATGCGTCTAAGTTGATATCACATTTCTTTACATGCCAGAAAAAGTCAATTCAATGAAAAACAGAACGTTAGTTTGCCTTTTTTTGTCACTGAACTCAACTTCAGTATGTAATGGCTCTGCAAATGTAAACCCTTATCCTATAGGCCTAATTTCTGAAAGTGTTGTCTTATTATTTGTCATCTTGTAATGACAACATAGACAAATGGTTCTGCCTTGTACTAAAAATAATAGCATTAAATGGATGTTAAGATGGAAATCATGTTTTTTTTGTGATAAAAGGAGCCACTTGGTTGTGCTTGGTTGGAAGGGTCAGTTGGATAACAATAGCATGCATTAATATCTTATTCATAACACATTATTTAACATATTTAATACATCCACTTTGCTTAGGGTCCTTTTTCAAAAGCTTACATTTTTTTTGTTCTACAAAAATAACCAGTGCCAATCAGATACACATGATGGTTTATTAAAAATCCGTATGTAATTACAATGTTAATAAAGGTACATCTTTAGATTGATTTATTGAAAAGAACCAAAGGATGCCTTCAAATCCTTCTATTTCCATTTACAGTAAAAGCAATGCATTTTGATAGTTAACATATTCCGCATACTGGAAAAGGATTATGAAGGATAATTATGCATATAATTATGTGTGGCACAGTAAACAAACAAACAAAATATACATTTCTTTTTTAGAAAACACATTGTATTTTAGAGTTCATCGGACAAGAAATCTGATTCTTTATTCGCGTATAGATTCTCAAGGTAATGTATTTTTCATTTTTGTTTTTCATTCATAATTTTTTTTTTCATTTTCATTTATTGACATTTAAATGGAACATTTTTATATGATACATTTTAGACATAACAAATCTGCACTCCAAACAGTGATCAAACTAATTTCAGATGAATGTTTGGTGAATGCCTTGGATTCCTGAGCAGAAACACAGGAAAGTGATCACAAAACCACAGGTCTGTGTTTCATCTTCTCTCAAACAAAATCAAACGAAACAAATAAATCTTTCAATTAGCTAGCTGATCCCAAATGGTGTACAGTCACTGTTATTACCATAAACCATTTAAGACAGTTGACAGCCAACTGTTTGTTGAGTGTTAATTTCGCATTGTAATGAAGCTTAACCTTAGCTTCAGATTGTCACTATATCCTGTTTAGGCGTCCTTGTGTGAGATAATAAACTGTGCAAGAAGAATTCCTCTTATCCAATCAAACCACTTATTCATCCAAGCCATGAAGTGAAGAATTTCTCTGATCCAATCAAACCCCTTATTCTTCCAAGCCATGATGTAAGCATAAATATTGCACAACACCCCCATGCTCCAGATTTGCTTTCATTTGCATGATCTTTGAGGCGCCTGCTCAATAAATTCAAGTTCATTTAAATGACTCGGAGTTTTGAGCAAAATCCAAATTGGATGGCATTCCTGAAGATCAAGCTTGACTCCTCATTTGCCCTAGGTGCCCAAAAAAAGACATACCTTCTGATTAAGGAGAAAACTGATTCGGGTGGCATGGTTTGGCAAATGAGTTTATTATATTAAAGATGTTGATCATACATCTTGCACATTACTCTTTCTAACACGCATGCCAAACAGAAGGCCAAGTGTGATTATTTCCTCTAAGTTACTGCGATGCGTTTGCACAGTGATATTCACGGCCTCGCAGTACTCCCTTACCCACAGATAGAAAGTCGTTTCTGAGTAAAAGTGGAAACCACTTTACGCCTGAGACCTACAATTTCATTCCAGATAACAAAAGTTTGCAAATGTAGAAACAGAACTGAAATAAAAATGTGTTCTGGAGAGCCATTAATAACACAGTGACTTATGAATATCCGCAGAACAATGGCATTGTGTTGGGAACAGATGACAAATTCCTCTCCCCTTTCCTTTCTGAAACTCTCCTTTCTATTAATTACATTCACATCTTAATTCATTATTTTATTATATTTCAATTTTTTTTCTCATCTAATGTGATTTTTAATCAATGGCTGTAATTGTGCGGTCTGAATATTTTTAGAGGGTTTTTCACGATCAAACGCCAAAAGCTGCCAGATCAAATAGAGATTTTTAAAATATGTTGTACAGCGTGAAAGATAATGTGTCTATGGTTATCATATGTGGGTGCGATAATTTATAAAACTATCTTTGTGATGAGAGATATGCATCTACGGTTTTATTTTTAACACCATTCAAATTATTATACGTTTTCTTGTAATCTAATTTAAACGGGTCAATATTTCTTGTTGAGATTGAATCACACATGTGCTGTGTAGATAGAAACAAACTGCTTAACAAAAATGTCAACATATCACGTTTAATTCATCAGAGCATAAACTGCCCAATGCTAATTCCCCTTACTGTAATGGATAAAAACTTAACCTATGGGAATGAGACAGTTCAAGGACCTAAACCTATTTATGGTCAAAGTATTGACTGTTCTAATGTCAGGAAAAAATGTCAAATAGAACATGAATATGGAACTATGGTTCAACGACTGATTTACAGCCAGTAGATATTTTAGCTTGTTGTAATCTTTTAAGCTAGTTGTTAAAATCTTCTCCAGTTTTTGTTCTTGATTTTGTCCCACAGGTTTTTGTACTATACTATTTCTAAATCAATCAATGCTGATCCTGCCAGTTTAGCACTCTTGATACACCACTTGATTCATCCAGCAGATATTTAGAAAATAGGCAATTATGAATCTGTAGCAGCTTAATATGTAAAAAAATGTTACCCCTGACTGAGCCCCAGTTCCTGCAGAAAGTATATCTGCTGTCCTAATGTTTTCACATATTTAAAAAAATGTAATCTATGGGCAGTCTATGTGTCAATCCTCTCCTACCTGTGACAAAAAAATGTGTTCATCACTCACTCGTAAAAAATGGATCTACCCAAAATTAGAGAGTGAAATTTTCAGCAGAGACTGCTCTCTTTAGCTTTTTTATGCTTTCCCCCTGGTCCTTCGCTAATGGTGGTTGACTCAGTGACTCATCTGTGGAAACGATGATCAAAGCCAAATTAAGGCTGACTTTTATGCATAATGTAATATGCAAGCCTCCAGCAATGTTTCAGTATAGATTTTTTACCCCCCCCCCCCCCCCCAGAACAATTTGGGTGCCTGCGGTTATGCCTGTTTCTGTGTAGGGTCCATTTTAAAGGTAAGTTAATGTGGTTGTTGGTGTTGTCCAAATGAACGGTGCCAATCTTCTGTGCATTCATTTCAAATGCAGAGTGAGGAACAGAAAAAAGAACCACTGACAATTTGTATTTAATGGTGAAACTTAGGCACACAATTCATCACTTTATTTTGTGTTCAAGGATCATTGCAAGCTTTGGACAGAACACATTTTTTGGCCTGTAGAAATGTACCCTTGACAAACCTTTATATCATAGTAACTAGAAGCACACTTTTATTTTAAAAACAGCATTGTCGGTACATCTTTTTGAAAGTCATTTTTACATCCTATGAGATACTTCATGTAGAAGGTGAATTTAACCCTCTCAGCATAAAGAATATTATCAAATATCCCAGTAATCTGACATTCAAAAGCTCTGTTTCCTCTCCATAGACATAACACAGAAATATAACTAAATGTACTGAATGAAATAGGAAAACAATGGAAAAAAATATGTTTAAACAACCATATAATTTAAACAGCCAAAGATTCTCGAATTGTGTATTGATGTTGAATGATTTGTTTCTGCTCCATTGTAAAAAAAAGAAAAGAAAAGTTGAATCGATACATATACTGTATGTATTTAACTTATTAATAGGCCTGATTAATGGAATAGTTTTGATAAACTAAATTTAGATAAAAATGTATTGGTCTTTTCAACATAAAACGTTTACATTTTAAATGTGATGCAATCACAGCTACTATCCAAGTAAACTGGCACAAAATCCTCAATATCTTTCTCATCGCTCTCTCACTTTCTCTCTCTCTCTTTCTCTTTCTCTCTCTTTCTCTTTCTCTCTCTCTCTCTCTCTCTATCTATATATATATATATATATATATATATATATATAGTAACTGAAATATACAGTGCAACATTCAAAATAAACAGTGCTTGAGTAAATGTCAACTGAAAGGAAGAGGGTACTAAAAAGGGCAATTAGAAGTCGTGAAGTAATGCGTGTTTTTGGAGTATACTGCCATTCTGAAGTAATTGTGCAAATGATGCCAGCTACAAACTGTCAAGAAAAAAGTCAATAGCCTCATTATGGGCGGACCAATCATGTGCCATACATCACTGATTCATATGAACCAATCACAATGATGTTGCTCTGCCCAGTGAGCTGTTGATACAACATGAAACCCCACCCATTAAGGAGATTTGTAAATATGCTGTATTACTGTAGTGACTGCTCAGGTCAATACAATCATATATGATGGCCATTTCCTTTGTGAATGATGGATGAAAGTGCATTACATCAAACTGACTTGGTTCTTTTAAAACTGTATTGAATAAAATTTCATAAGAAAGGTTACAAAATCTTAAGAAACCATTCTGTTAAACTCTAAATGACCTATCCGAAAGAATAAACAAAGAGAAATGTCAAAGAGAATGCCATGAAGAGAATTCCTTCTTTGGCTTTTAAAAAATTATTTTTTGATAAGCAAGTAAAAACCAGAAAATGGTAGAAGGTAGCAAAGCCATAGGCCAAATTCTGAGTTTGTTTGTGGCTCCTCATTATAATTGCTCTGACAAAAAAAAATCTAATTTTCTGCTACTCTGTGGCTGTTTTTCCGTCTGCACTATGACACGTTATTTACAATTTATTTTTTGGTTTCATTCCTTGACATATTGAAATCTTGTTACTCTTGAATCCTGTCAGTTAATTAAGGTTGGTGGAGCAGCTGAACTGGGCCAGGCTGTTGTGTTCTTCATCTTCTCATTTAAAACTGCCGAAATTACAGACTGAGCCTCTCTCTGAGGGGGCGGAGCTAGTGGCTCATACCTTCTCCCCTTCTCCCCCTGTCTCCCCACTGTCAGGGCTCCTCGTACAGAATAAAAATAACCTTGCATCCCAACGTGCATCCAGAATAAAACCCTTTTATTTCTTCAAAGGCAGTGGCAGGCTTATAGGGCCTTGTGATGCATGCGGATGATGGCCACAAACCTCTAATTTCCCTGACAAGCTTGTCTGCCGAGCAGAGGCACAAGCCGGTGACAGATGGGAAGAGTTTTTCTTGAAGGTTATTTTTTTGAATTCGCTTATTTGTAATGTATGTTTACGGGTTCTCCGCGTTCCCTTCCCTCCCCCTCCAGAAGAGAATCTTTGTGTTTGAAATGACAGTGCTGGGAGCTGACTAATCAACACATGCTCATAATAATACACCCTTCTCCTTTTCACCGGTATACTAAGGGCTGACTCAGTCAGTGGTGAAATCTCTGTATGTATGGATGTGTAGGCATGCCGGTCCCTCTCCGAGATGCAGTAACACTAGTCTAACTGAACTTTTCTGGAGACAACCTGCACCCAGGGACGGCATGAATCTTTTTAAAGCCTATTTATATAATTATTTAGGCTATATAGTGACATCCTTGTGGCCAAACTTCAGCCAGCAGCGAAGTTTGAGGCATTTATGCTGCCTGACAGTGCGCTATTAGAGATTACTCTGGGAGAAGTCATTGCACGGGAGAAGATGGGGACCATTGTGGCTTGTGTGTGTAAATTGGGAACATGTTGGAGTGAAGGAGGTGTACACAAACCACCCCCATCCTCCACCCCCCCACCCTTCTCCACACACACATTTCCTGAGGGGGAATAAATCATGTTTTTCAGAATTCATGTTGACAGCTGTGATTATGAGAGAGGCTGAGCCGGTGATAGAGAGTTGCTCTGATACACGGCCATTCTACGCCTGAGCGTCCTGTAAGCGGACATATAATGCACCTTTAATGTGATTTTCCTGCTCTATCTGGGCCTGGGATGTACATGATTACGTTACATATGCTGTGGCATAAAGTTAAAGACTTCTCTTTATTACCGGCCCTCATCCTTATTTTCCTCTTAAGTAATCCCTTCTTTGCATCTCCCTCCACCGTCTTAAGCGCTTTGAAAAATCTCGAGTGCACGCAAGAGAAATTTCCTCTGCAGGAGCATATCAAATGTCCAAAAAAAAATAAAAAATGAAGTCCCCCTCCCATAATGTCTCTCCTCCCTCGAAAGCCGTCCAACTTTACATCTAGGTCTTATTAATGCACTTTTTAAGCACACCGCCTAACGACTAATCACGCATACTTCAGCAAATCAGCACAGCGCAAACTTAAAAGTTAGGAGGCTATGCTTGTCCAGTCATTTTCTGGGTTATAAGGAGTTTCGGGGGTGGGGGGAGTGGGAGCATGGACAATAAAGTTAAAATTGTGCCGATCTGTGTTTCAATTCAAACCGCTCGACCTTTCTGCCTGGAAGGTATTGTGTATATCAGCAGAATTCCCGTCTCCAACAGAAACGGGCGGCATCACGCGAGCGCATGTGATCATCTAAAGGAGTCGCTCTGCTGAGCTTTTCGTTTCCATCCCCCGGAACAGAGCCACCACAGGCCCCCCGCGCCTCTTTCTCTCCCAATTTCTTTTATTTATTTATTTTTTGAATCCCGTCCTTTCCTCAAAACTTTTGCCCTGGTTGCGGGTGTGAGGGGAAAGGAGGGGCAAGCCGAGGAGGCATCTCTGGAATGCGGTGAGGGACAGAAGCAATGCAAGCATCTGCTCAGGGCTTTTGTGTTCAAAAGATTCAATTAAAAAATAATTACCAAAAGATTAGTAGTAGTCGAACACGACTGTACTGTTTGAATTGATGTTTCCTTTTCATCTGGGTTAATAATAGAATGCTTTCTTAATTAAGAAAAAAAGGGAAAACTGCCTCGGTATACCCTGACTGAACAAAAGTTTGTTTGATGTGTTGAAACATTAAATGTATTTTTTTGATCTACCAAATTAATTTTTCCCTTTTCTCTTTCCCGAACCCCTCCCCCCAATTTTTTTCAGTGGAAGATAAAGACAATTTAATTTAGATACCAATGGCTAGAACAAACCCTTCCCAGAGCTTTGGTCAACGAAAGAGCCATAAAACTAAAACCCAGAACAATTAATTGCCGCGGCGTTCATCTCCAGCGAGGGTCTGGGAATGGGAGGACGTGATGGTGCATGCACAAGCCGCAATCATATGTGAGGGAACTTTCTAGAATTTTCTCCTTAAATTACCTTCTCAGCGGCGTTCCCCTCTCTGCTTTGGGAATGAACGGCTGCTAAATCCCATGCGTATATGCAACCGCAGCGGGAGTCTCCAGAGCTGCCGTAATTATCCCCAAATTTTAATCTCTCATGGTCTTATACAAGATCATCACGTGTGCTAAATGTATCATGCTGCAATTATTGTTTTCTTAGATGGAAGTATGTCAAAGGACATCACTCGCATACATCCGTTGTATCTGTATCTCTCTCAAGCTTCCCTGTAACCGAGCACGGTGGCACAATCTGTTGAAATACCACCACCTCTAATGCGCACTGGAATCTGGACTGTCAGAAAAAAAGCTGGTACCTGTCACGGCTGACCACTTCATTTAAGGGGCAGAAAAGGGGAGATAAAAACACACAAGCAGAAATATTTGACCAGTGTGTGACCTTTCTTCCAGCTGGGAGACCTCTAGGAAGTGAGAGAAGTAAACCTGTCACATGATGAGGGAGATATCTCCAGGGCCCTCTGCTTCCTCCCCCCTGCCTGTTTTTTCCTTAACAAGGCTAAACCTCACACAGCCCCCATGAGCTCATAACCTTATTTGTTCTGTATTCTGGGGACATTATAAATGATTCCTGTCACACATTTCAAACATTCGCACAACTCAAATGCAGTGTGTATATGTTAGATAATGTACACAGAGAGGGCTATCTGGAGAAAGGAAGAAAGAGGTAGGTGGGGGAGAGGTGGAGGAAGAGGGTCAGTGTAAGAGGGGGAAGAGAGAGAGAAAGAAGAGCCCTTCTCTCTATTGAGTGGAGGAGAGTAGACTCCTGAGACAGGCCGGTCTGCTCTTTGCTCTGGGAGGCAACAGGGTAGTGTGGGAACCTAAGGACCAGTAGATAGAAGGAAGACACATTATTGTTTATTTAAGACCTCAAGGGCAATGTTTTTGTTTTTTACCTCTATACATCTACCCAGACCCATTTTAAACCCAATATCTGAACTGTTACTTTACTCTATACATCTACCCAGACCCATTTTAAACCCAATATCTGAACTGTTACTTTACTCTATACATCTACCCAGACCCATTTTAAACCCAATATCTGAACTGTTACTTTATTCTGGAGCAGTGGAGTCAACAGTAAGTATGCAGTGAAGACCCAGATCTCCAGAAATAATCAGATTCCCTCTTTAAGTGCATGGTTTTTTGATGGACAATAATAATAATAATAATAATAATAATAATAATAATAATAATAATAATCACTGTTACTCATATGAAAAGTCCCTTTGGTCTGTCTGCCACATCAATGTGCATGGTTTTTTGATGGACAATAATAATAATAATAATAATAATAATAATAATAATAATAATAATAATAATAATAATAATAATAATAATAATAATAATCACTGTTACTCATATGAAAAGTCCCTTTGGTCTGTCTGCCACATCAATGTGCACCATTACATGAATCACAATGTGTTCTTCGCCATCAGAATGACAATAAAAAACATTCATTTTAGGGGATTCACTTTAAAGTCTTGTTTCTTTGCAAAAAACAAATAAATAAATGGCTATTGCTGGTTTGGTATATCATGCCTCTGTACTCATTGAATTTTACATTTGTTGGAAGTATAATGATTTAAGGGCAATTACTCCTGTGAAATGCATAGTCACCATGCATAACCATCTAATATAAATAACTCTGACAAGCTACAATATATCTTTTCTTTATCAGTTGCCTCCTTCCAGTGTGAATTATTTAAACCAAGCTGGCCATAAAATCAGAATGGCAAACTCACACACCTGTTATACCTGACAACATTAAATAAAAAAGACATAAAGATGACATAGAAAGTGTACATTTATTTATATATATTTTTTTTAGAGGATGTATTGAAATTACATAGAAAACTGGAATAACTAATTTTATATTTGTTAATTTGACAAAGTTTACACTTTTTTCCAATTCTCTCCAATTTATCTCATCCTATTATCTAGATTTACCCTTGTGGACAATTCATATTAAGGGAACAACAGCTCTGATACTCTTAGAATTCTCTTCCCACAACCCAGATTACCTGAGAGGGCCAATCTATTGCTACTGCCACAACACGCAAAGCACAGACCGGCGATAGTTTAAGGCATTTCTCCACAATGAGTGCTTTTAAATTATTCATAGCAGACCCCTCTTTTAATCATGCTTTCTTTTGTTTGTTGCCATGGTAATCATTTCCAAAGCTGAATTCTTGAATACGTTTTAATTGCACCTAGAGTGCTTTTTCCTCCCTGTTGGTCAGTAGGTCCCATGCATCCCGAGGCCATGGAAGCGCGACAGCAAATGACGGCTGAGCATCAGACTACGAGCAAAGCAGGGGTAACTTAGAGAGGGGTAATTCAGGGAAGGGTAACTTAGAGAGGGGTAATTTAGGGAGGGGTAACTTAGAGAGGGGCAACTCAGGGAGGGGTTATTATTATTATTATTATTAACACATTACCATCTTGCTAGAAAATCAAAAGAAATTATGCAAGAGGAATTCCAATGATGAGTTAAGATATCATACTTGAACTATTCAAGGGCTCACAACATGCATCATCTTGGATGGAATGCATTGTAAACAGATACAGATAATGAAATGACCTTATGACAACAACGATAAAAACCGTCTGTGTTTTACAATCCCACGCCTTACAGTGTTGACTGTAATGTACTAAACAAGTCCGATGCAATTCTTCATTTTACAACATAGTGTCTGCATATGACCATTAATAATAATTTATGTTTTCTTCCCGTTCACATATAAATCAGAAATATTGCACAGATACATCTGCAAAAAGCACTAACACTGTAACAAAAATGGCATTTTTTCCTCTTTCTTTCTTTCTTTCTTTTTTCTTTCTTTCTCTTCAATGAGTTTTGCATTTGAGAAATGTTGAGAGTTTATACATACAGCCATACTGCTTTCTGCCCATACTTTCTGAGAAGAGATACTATGCTGAAAGACAAATTATTGAATCGGGAGCAGTGTGTAAGTACATGCTAATATGGTGGATGTTAAAATGTTAAAGCAGATGCAATCCACTCTAACCATGAGCAATTGTATTTTCCCTTTAGGTTCAGCCTCCCAGCATCACGTTTGACAGAAGACCTTACCATTTTACCATTTTCTTTGATTTAATTGCTCCTGTAGAAACGCTTTGAATGGTTATTAAATTTGATTCTTTTTATTTTTTTTCATTTCAAGACGAAGAAGAAGAAAAAGAAAAAAAATAATAATTTGATTGAATAAAATGTTCTCCGTTCCTTTTATATTTGCACACACAGGACTGTCCCTGCATATTCAGGCTATAAATGGTGGCAGAGAAAAGAAAGGATATTAATTAAGAGTGGATTCTGCATTGACTCAGACTTGTACATAAGACAAAAGGTTAAGTAAATGCCAGGGCTGCTATGTCACTTCAAACAATGAGTATTAGCTTTGGAATCATTAATGTCTGCTGAGAAAACACAGTCAAATTGGAGTCTTGATTGCTAGAAAATCTGAGGCCAGAGCTGTTTCATTTCAATCTATAGCTAAATTAGCCTTCAACAGAGGGTTGAAAACACACAATTAACTGTGTGAGGTGGGGCAGGAGAGAACGGGACCTCTAATACACTCCTAGATGGGGATTGAGTGCTCTTTTACTGAGATAGAAACTTGAGTTGTAATAACCATTGTAAAAATCAAATTAACCCCCCCCCCCCATCTCCCGCCCCACACACACACACCCGGGCACCATTATTATTATTATTATTATTATTATTATTATTATTATTATTAATATGCTGGTGCGTCATTTTGGCTCTCTCTCATATACATTGTGGCGTCCAGCCACACTTTCCTCGGAGAGGAAGGAAGACGGGGAGACAAAGGTGAGTTCAAGACAAGTATTTTATTTTCCTTTAACTTTTTACAATGGGTCCGGAGGGTAGCTCGCGTTCCAGCGATCCTGATCCGGGTTTTTCTCCTGTGTCACTTTGTAGCTCCGTCTATTCGTTAACGGTGTCTCGCTGTCCCTCACGCCCTTTTCCTCCACCGGTTCCGGGAAGCCGCGGCTCGGTCACCACCAAGCCTCTTCAGCGTGCTATGGGGAACGAGGAAACAGGTTAGTGCAGAGAGGCATACAACAGTAAATGATCCTTTCTCTTACTGGTTCGTTCCAATGCTTTTTCTCCGTCTTTCCTAGATCAGAGAAAGAGTCTTCGTCCGTTAGTGAAGGGGTGTCGTTGCGGCGCACACTGCCTCAGTCCTTCACCGTGGCTGTCTTCTTCCTCTCTGAGCTTGTCAGGCTGTCTTTAGTAGCCTGACTGCAGGTGTGGCAATTGCTCCCAGCTGGTCTGGTTCAGCTCTGATCTAATCGCTTTATTGGTCGGCGCTGACCTGGGTCCTGAACCTCTCACTGGGAGTGGTGTCTGTGGCTTCTTCACCTTCACTCTGTGGCGAGTTAATGTCCTCCTGTCGCCCCATTGCCCCCTAGTGGCACCTGGCGGAGGCGTAGCTGGAGTCCGGTTGCCACATATCCCCCCCCTTAGCTCCGACACTCGTGGTGGAGCGACTGTCAACCCTAGTTCCTCCCGTCTGGATAGGGCGTCTGCGTTGCCATTCTGCTTCCCCGGTCGGTGTTCCACCTGGAATTTGAAATTTTGTAATTCTAAAAACCAACGGGTTACTCGGGCATTCTTACTCTGGTTAGCCGCCATCCATTTGAGTGGGGCGTGGTCCGTTACCAGGAGGAATTCCCGTCCCAGTAGGTAGTACTGGAACTTTTCCAGTGCCCACTTCACTGCGAGAGCTTCCAGTTCTACGGTGGCATACTTTTCTTCGTTGCTCAGTAAGCGGCGACTGGCAAAGATGATGGGGTGTTCCACTCCGGCCTGGATTTGGGACAACACGGCTCCAAGCCCGGTTCCGGATGCGTCCGTCTGTAATACAAACTGGCGTTCGTAATTCGGGGTGGCTAGTACGGGTTTGGATATCAGTACCTGTTTTAGCTGCTTGAAGGCTTGCTCTGTCTTTTCGGTCCAGCGGACTGTGGAGGGTTGGTTGTTCTTGGTTAGGTCGTGTAATGGACCGGCGATTGTGGCGAAGTGGGGAACGAACTGCCTGTAGTACCCCACTAAGCCCAGGAATGTTCTCACCTGTTTCTTCGTTGTGGGTTGTGGCCAGGTCTTGATGCTGTCCAACTTGTTAACCTGGGGTCGGACGCAACCTCGTCCTACCGTATGTCCCAGGTAATTGGCTTCTATGAGCCCCAGATGGCACTTGGCCGGGTTGGCCGTTAGTCCGGCCTTTCGTAAGGCTCTAAGTACTGCTCTGAGCCGGTCCAGGTGGCTCTTCCAGTCGGGGCTGTGGACGATTATATCGTCTAAGTAGGCGGCGGCATACTCCCGATGGGGCCGCAGGACGATATCCATCATCCGCTGGAAGGTGGCCGGCGCTCCATGTACCCCGAATGGGAGGACCCGGTATTGGAATAGGCCATCCGGGGTAGCGAAAGCGGTCTTCTCACGGGCTCGGGGAGTTAGTGGTACCTGCCAATACCCTCTGGTGAGATCCAGGGTGGTGATGAATCGGGCGGGACCTAACCGCTCAATTAACTCGTCCACTCGAGGCATTGGGTAGGCATCGTACCTGGAGACTTCGTTTAGCTTCCGGAAGTCGTTACAGAACCTCCAGGTCCCGTTTGGCTTCGGAACTAGTACTACCGGGCTGCACCACGGGCTGTTGGACGGTTCAATTATCCCGAGCCGCAACATTTCCTTTACTTCCTCCCGGATGGCCATTCTTCTGGCTTCCGGGACCCGGTATGGTCGTAGCCGGACCCTCCTCCCAGGTTCCGTCACGATATCGTGCTGTGCGATGTGGGTTCGGCCGGGCTGTTCTGAGAACACATCTCGGAACCCCTCGATGATCTCCCTCAAGTCCTGTTTCTGGGGGGTGGAGAGTTCTTCTCCCATTGGAATTTCCGGGGCTTGCGGGCTACTCCGGGTCGTGGTGAGCGCCTGTATGGGTTGGGGTATCGGGGCTACCCAGCGTTTCAGCAGGTTTATATGGTAGACCTTCTGTTCCACTCTGCGTCCGGTTTGTCTCACTCTGTAGTTCACGGGCCCTACCCGTTCCATCACCTCGTAGGGGCCGTGCCACCGGGCGAGGAACTTACATTCTGTGGTGGGGACAAGTACCAACACTTGTTCTCCTGGTTGGAACTCCCGTATCACCGCTCCCCTGTCGAACAACCGCCTTTGTTCCCTCTGGGCCTCGGCCATGTGCTCGTTAACCAGGGGCCAGATCTTCGCTAGGCGTTGTTGCATGGTCTCGACGTGATCGATCAAGGTCCGGTTTTGCGAGGGACGTTGTTCCCAGGTCTCTCGTGCCAGATCGAGCAGTCCCCGGGGTCTCCGTCCGTAGAGCAGCTCGAAGGGGGCGAATCCAGTCGATGCCTGGGGTACTTCCCTGATGGCAAATAGTAGGTAAGGTAACAGGCGGTCCCAATCCTTACCGTCGGTCTCAATCGCTTTCCTTAGCATGCTTTTTAAGGTTCGGTTGAATCTTTCCACTAGGCCATCTGTCTGTGGGTGGTACACCGAGGTCCGGACCTGGGTTACCTGCAACAGTCGGCACATCTCTCGGAGAACCTGGGACATAAAGCACGTCCCTTGATCCGTCAGGATTTCGCGCGCAATGCCTACCCGACTAAAAAGTAGGAAGAGCTCCCTGGCCACGGTCTTTCCCGTGGCGGTGCGCAGAGGGACTGCTTCAGGGTAACGGGTGGCATAGTCAACGATGACCAGGATATAACGGTGACCCCGGCTGGACTTCGGGAGGGGTCCCACTATATCCATTGCGATGCGGTCGAATGGGACGTCGATAATGGGCATCGGGATCAACGGTGCTCTGCTGCTGGGCCTTGGACAATGCAACTGGCACTGCGGACAGGCCCTGCAGTAGTCCTCCACTGCCTTCTTGATGCCCGGCCAGTAGAACCGTTGTTGGATGCGGTCCAACGTCTTCTCGATCCCTAAGTGGGCTCCCAGGAGGTGAGTATGCCCCAAATATAGCACGCGGTTCACGTGCGTCTTTGGGACCACCAGCTGTTCAATCCGCTCGCCCCGTTCTCTGTGGATACGGTACAGCAGGTTATTTCGCACACAAAATATGGGAGTGTTAGTATGCCTCCCCATCTCTTGAGAGGGGTCCACTAGGCTTCCCCTCCACGCGTTGATCAGGCAGGGGTCTTCAAGTTGAGCTCGTCCGAATTCCACTGTGCGACGCTCGGGGCCTGTTTCGAATCCCGGAAGTTCAGGGATCTGCTCTTCTTGCTGGAATGGGGCCGGATCGGAACCGTCCTCTCCCACCTCTCTTCCGTCCTCGGCGGCGGTATGTACTGGTCCACTCACTTCCCTTTCTCCCTCTGGCTCCGGGGTTTCGAACCCGGACAGGGTGTCACTGGAGTGTGGGGCCGGCTCATCGCGTGGTTCTGACCTGGGATTGGCGATCCACGCCTCTGGAGGGTTTCTTTTCCTCCCCGTGGGGGGTCGCCTCTTCTTCGTGTCTTCAGCAGGGCCGGGCGGGTGCTCCCAGTAGGTTTTAAACAGGGGACAGTCTCTCCCCAGGAGTACCGGTACTGGTAATTTATCCACCACGGCGACCTTTATGGTGCAGGTCCCTCTTGGACTGCGAATCTTGACTAGGCCGGTCGGGTAGGCTCTCTCATCCCCGTGGACACACCCCACTGTTACTTCTGCTCCTTCCGGCCGGTCTACGAAGCTGGCGTGTACAAGGGTGATGCCGCTACCCGAGTCGAGGGTAGCCACCGTGTCCCTTCCATCTATCGACACCGGGATCCTGGGGGGTGCCATGCCCTCGTGGGCCCAACACGTGGTGACATATAGGGCGGAAGTGGAGTGGTTCATACCGGTCTGGTTCTGCGTCCCCATGGATTCTTCTTCCCCGGGACAGTCGTTGACCAGGTGACCCCTCCTACCGCACCCGAAGCACCGTCTCAGTGCCGGGTCGAAGGATGGCCTTTCTACTGGTCGGGTCGGCGTTTTCCGATTGGGACCCCGTGTAGGCTTTTCCTCCGCTCGCTTTGGGACGGGCGTCGTGGTTCTTCCCCCTGTCAGTAATCTGGTCGTGGCGGAGTGATTCTCCAGCAGTTGTATCATTAGGTCCACACTTCGTGGTCCGTGTTCGGCGACGTACCTTTGAATTGGTCGGGGTAGGGCCCGTAAAGCTCGGTCGATGAGCAGTCGTTCTTTCCAGTGGGGTCCCTCCCCCTCTTCGAGCCAGTTGTCTAGTAGGCGTCCTAGTTTCATCATCTGAGCTCTAGGGGGCGCCTCTGGATCGAAGGTCCACTCGTGGTACTGCTGTGCTCGTTCCGCCAACCCGTAGCCGTAGTAGGCCATCACTGCGGTTTTCAGGCTGGCATATGAGGACACCTCTGCTGGGCTGAGATGATGGTAGGCCAGTAGAGCTTCCCCAGTTAAGAACGGGGCGAGGATATAGGCCCACTCTGCTTCGGGCCATGTTTCGCGTAGGGCCGTTCTTTCAAAAATTTCCATGTAGGTCTTTATGTCATCTGTTTCGCACATCTTTAGGAGTACGTCTTTGGGTTTTCGTCCTGCCTTTCGGCCCGTGTTCTGTCGACACAGCTCGGCCACGGCTGTTTGGAGCATGGCTTGGGACGTGGAGAGGTTCTCCAGGGCCCCCTCTATTCGGGATTGAGACCCGGCGTCCATGTCTCCGATCTCCTTCTCTTTGAAGAGGACAGAGGACAAATGGTTAGCTGAGAGGCGACGTTTTACCTTTAATTCCGGTTTTTTCTTGGGTCCAGGGAATCGCTAAGCTCGCATTCTCCACCATATGTGGCGTCCAGCCACACTTTCCTCGGAGAGGAAGGAAGACGGGGAGACAAAGGTGAGTTCAAGACAAGTATTTTATTTTCCTTTAACTTTTTACAATGGGTCCGGAGGGTAGCTCGCGTTCCAGCGATCCTGATCCGGGTTTTTCTCCTGTGTCACTTTGTAGCTCCGTCTATTCGTTAACGGTGTCTCGCTTTCCCTCACGCCCTTTTCCTCCACCGGTTCCGGGAAGCCGCGGCTCGGTCACCACCAAGCCTCTTCAGCGTGCTATGGGGAACGAGGAAACAGGTTAGTGCAGAGAGGCATACAACAGTAAATGATCCTTTCTCTTACTGGTTCGTTCCAATGCTTTTTCTCCGTCTTTCCTAGATCAGAGAAAGAGTCTTCGTCCGTTAGTGAAGGGGTGTCGTTGCGGCGCACACTGCCTCAGTCCTTCACCGTGGCTGTCTTCTTCCTCTCTGAGCTTGTCAGGCTGTCTTTAGTAACCTGACTGCAGGTGTGGCAATTGCTCCCAGCTGGTCTGGTTCAGCTCTGATCTAATCGCTTTATTGGTCGGCGCTGACCTGGGTCCTGAACCTCTCACTGGGAGTGGTGTCTGTGGCTTCTTCACCTTCACTCTGTGGCGAGTTAATGTCCTCCTGTCGCCCCATTGCCCCCTAGTGGCTCCTGGCGGAGGCGTAGCTGGAGTCCGGTTGCCACAACATATACACACATGCTCTTATTCACAGATAATGTTTGTGAATGATAAGATATATCATGACTGAGGAACCATGACCATCAGACTGAACAAAACGTGAGTACACATTTTAATATATGTCGAGGATATAACCTCTTTTGTTGTTCTTCTTTTCTTGGTTTCTAGGTGCACTGTATGCAAACGGTTGTGGATCAATACTGCATCCGAATGTAGCCACAGATTTATTTTCTTCCCTTGTTCTTAGTTTATTACTTTCTAAAGATAATTTTTTTACACACCTAGAGTTCATCAACAACAGTGCGTGAGTGTTCTGGAAAATAACACTCCTGCTTCACAGCAGACACTAGCCTCAAGTTAAAAATAAATAAATAATCGGCATATATAAATAAATAAGTCAGCAGCACTAATGATAGGCATTTCTGAATTGAAAGAAATTGCACAAGTGTTTGAACACCAGCTAGGTAACGTTTCCGAACATATGGTGTTTTAATTCTGGTTTGTCTCATCTGGATAGCTACCTCCAGCCCAGAGAATCTCACTCACCATCAGGGAAATATCTGAATAACTGAAATACTTAAGAACAAAGGCCTTCAATTTCCTCTGTAATGGGATTTTAATTTATTTATTTATTTTTTGACCAAATTATGAAACTGGAAGTGCTGTTCATTCCTGATTCATTAGACATCTCTCTCTCTCTCTCTCTCTCTCTCTCTCTCTCTCTCTCTCTCTCTCTCTCTCTCTCTCTCTCTCTCTCTCTCTCTCTCTTTTTTCTATCTCGCTCTCTCTCTCTCTCTATCTCACTCTCTCTCTCTCTCTCTCTCTCTCTCTCTCTCTCTCTCTCTCTCTCTCTCTCTCTCTCTCTCTCTCTCTCTCTCTCTCTCTCTCTCACTCTCTCTCTCTCTCTTTCTCTCTCTCTCTTTTTTCTATCTCGCTCTATCTCTCTCTCTCTATCTCACTCTATCTATCTCTCTTGCTCTATATCTCCCTCTCTCACTGCTGAAATGTCTTCAGCACTAGAAATTTGCTCCAGAGGCAAACAAATCTCACAATTGACACTTGATGTAAGATGATTCTAGTTAAACTGTGGACGCTAATTTATAAAAATCAAAGTGGTCTTTGTGTTGGGTGACGACAAGTTAAGTATGACTAATACACCCAATGTTGCCACAGTCTGGCTAAAGCGAATAGCTTTCTCTGCAGTAATATTCAATGAATCGTAGTGCACTTATAATTTTACCAATAAATTAATTTCTAAATATGAAAGCCAGTATTTGATTATGCCATCAGAATGTATAATTTACATGTTTGCAATAAAAGAAAAAAAAAACACAAAGTATTGTGTAAAGCTGTGTAAGCACATTTATTTAATGTTAAAGTGATAACATTTTTTATTAACAATGTTTGGGTAAATTGAGCTTATAGTTATTAAAAAATGAATGTTTTTAAAAATAGTATTAAAATTTGTAATATTAAAGATAGAAAAGCATAATTCACATTAATTGATATTAACAATATGTCCTTACAACAATGTTATATATTATGTATTACATAATTATTGCATATTACACATCTCGCAACAGAGCAATAACAAAGAAATACTGTCAAGTAAGTGGGATTAAACATTTAATCATAAAATAATTTTAGGGCAGTTCAAATTTTTTGCATATTAGAGGTTAAACTCGATTCATCGTTGTTTCATTATTCCTTTAAAACTGACAGCAGGGCAGAGGATGATGTGGGAGCTGGCTTTGATTGTTCTGTGCCCTCAACATACGCTGAGCAATTAGCCAAAGAGAGCCGGGCACGCGCCATGACCTTGCGAAAGCCCAGGGCCTCTCTCAGATGTCCACAGACAAGAGCAGAAGACAATGGCCGATGAAACCTGTAGGACCGAGGACAAGGCCGAGTGCCAGGGAGGGGGTGTTCATTCACTACTGCGGCTGCCTCCTGAATCTCCTTGGGCTGCTGCTAATTCAACATTGTAGCCTGGAGGATTTTGTGCAAGCCTTGGGAAGGAGTGGAAGCAGTTAAGCAGAGGGCAGTAAACCCGGCACATGAGCTGTAGTGCTGCTTAAGTGCAGCTAATGTGGATTAAACACTGACAAAATGGAGGGAAACGGGGCACATAACACATTCATTACAACACACGAGCAAATACATTGTTCCATTAATGGATTTGATGAACACTCTTCACAAGAATGAGAAATACGTTGGATTTGTATGAATATTATCACAAGCTGAATGGGTTATGCATAAACTTCAGGCCTTTCTTTTTGATAAATGGCAAGCTCTTTTGATTAGGTATCTCGTTCATTTGGTGAAAGAGGGAATATGGTGGGGTTGGTCGGTGGTGGCGGAAACAGAATATATGTGTGTCTGTGGTGTGCGTTGGACAGGTGGAATTTGCCGGAAACAGAACGGTTGGACCTCTGAGTGCAGGGCTTCTCGCTTTCCTGCTGCTTGGTTTGCACATTAGCACGAGGCTCAGGGAGGACGGCGGGCGCCGCGGCCTCATTACTGTCAGAGCCAACACTGGCACTGCCCCCTGCTGCTTTTAGCAGCTGCCCCCACTCCTTCACCCCCCACCCCTCCACCCCTCGCACAAACCATGAGACACCAACCCTCTGCTACTGTTTAAAGGGTGTCAGGGGGCAAAGAACGCTGTCGTCACCTTTCCAGGCCCCCGAGCAGGCTGCCATAAGCTAACGTATGTCTGCGTGCTTGTGTACATATGCCCAAACAACAACATTATTATCACTTTGCTACTGGAGAGTACCACCTGGTGCAAAGGTTATTTTCAATTTGCCCTGGTATTACTGCAAACCTATGGGGGCCGATACACATCACATCCACACATGAAACAAGGAAAGAAGAAAACTAGAAAGAACAAACAAACGAAAAGCAAATGAAAAGCATCGTCTTTTTGTTGTATGCAAATGTGCATGAGAACACGAGCGTGAACGCACACAATAATAACAAGATATAGCGGGCAGGGCGTTCGCAATCCAGCTTGGCCTCCGTTCCGGCACATCGGCTCTTTCGGCGAGCATTGTCTCGCTTGACTGTGACAGCTGGTCCCAGTTTTCCCTTTTAAATGTTTGTAGTTTAAATACCATGTTTTGGATAATGGGAACAATGCGATATTTGAACCCTCTCGAGGCGGCCAGAGCTGCAGGGGCCTTCTCCTGGAGTTCTGGCCAGGAATGATGTGATAAAAAAAAAACTGTGGACAGAGACCTCCGCTCTCTCCTGAACATATGCGGCTCTGATCAGCCTGGTATTTCAAGAAAAACAAGGTCCTGAACCCTAATCCTCAGACACATAACAAAGCACACTTCACAGCTGCCACACACACAACTCTCGGCTCCTAGGCCTGAGCGGGTCCCAAGACAATGCCTCCTTTATCACCCTCAGGACAAATATCTAGACAGCAATATTTTCTGCTCGAATGCTCCAAGCGTCGCACTCAACTCCTGAGCGAAAGGGAAAACTGAGAGACAGTGTCTGCTGAGTGATTATTTTAATTTACTACCTGATGTAAATCTAAATGAACTGACATCAGAACCGGAGATGGACAGAACACAATCACCCAGCAGAGATAGAAAGCGACTTCTACAATATCATTTGAAGCATCAATGTGAGTAACCTTAGCAACACCACAGGCTATAGGGACGGCGAGGGGTTTCATGTTGTTTTGCATCGCTTTTTTCTAGGGGGGTGGGGGGGAGGGAAGGTGTGCGCATCTCTTGCCAACAAACAAATTTCAAAAGCGAATCCAATCTTTTCTCTGTGTCTCATGCGCCACAGTCATCATTATCAAAACAAAATGTTAAGGAAATATTCACAGCTGCTGTATGCCTTTAGATAGATCCTCTTTCCAGTTCGTTTGAATTCTCTAGGGGAAAATAAAAACTACAGTAGATACAGTACATATGGAACTGGGGAGAATAAAAATGAAAAACAGAATCTAGAGTAAATATATTGATACAATTGAGATAGATCAACAATGTGGAGAGAGAGATAAGTACAAAAGAATATCAGTGCAACCCATATGAGTATAGAAATAAATGTGTAGTATTATGGGCTAGCCAGGGGACAAAGACGATGCTACTGAGCGTTAATTAGATGCTACTGGCAGAGATTTGAGCAATAAGTGGCTCCTGCCTCTTAGCTACCTGGCTGTACATCACCGACACACAACTCTTTAATGAGATTTTAGGAGGTGCGCTTTTTGAACCCGGAGTTTGGTGTTGGAGCATTTGTGGAGCCCAGTGAGCTTGACCGGGGAGGTATTTGGGGGATTGACCCTGATAGTTTGGCCTAATTTCCCCCTTTCTGCGCTGTCGATCCAAACATCCTTCAATCCTGGATCCTCTATTAACCTGTAAAGACTGGTGAAGGAAACCAGAACAACACATTAACAGTCTCCATTTAGTGCTGGTAACACACATGGTTATTAATATTAACATTGGCATGTTTTAAATTATTTTCGTATATAAATGGTTGCCAGAGATTCTGGTAAAAATGATGAAGAGGAAAAAGAGTGTGGCTATGTGGTGATGTGTTTTTGTATGGCCACTCATGGAGTATATGAATTCCTACAGCGTAGGAGTAAAACAAAGGTTATCTGCTGTTGCAGCATGTCTGTCTGAATGCAACAATTAACAACACATATCACTAAACCGTAACCTTCCTATTATGTTAAGGTCTATATTACCCAAAGTGACCTTTTTTTTTGTATAACTTCAAATTGGTGATTTTCGTCAGCAAACACTGACATAATCGAGAATTAGAAAATACATGTAAAAAATATATTTTTTACTTTTATGTTTTTTTTTGTATAGACCCATAAAACACCTCAACACAAATGGCAGTAACATATTAAAATGATAGTAAGGTTAAACAGTAGTGTTGTAAGTACAATGCCTTGATACAAATTGAGGCACCCTGTGCAATGCATGCTAATATTTTAGCGCTACGTGTTTCACCTTGGTTTTTTGTGCTACTGTGTTATTTGCAGACGGGGCAGTGCCATGATGCTAAAGCGGAATAGCTTCAGTAAATACCAGCTGCATGAATGGACGAGATGTAAAAATAATATCAGCTGTGTAACTCCCACTGGATAAAGATTTGTGCTTAAAGCATTACTGTAACTGTACTACGGAACTGGCTGTTCTGCACATAAGTTATTTTTTCTGCTTTTCTCCTTGATGTACATTTCTTGCACATTGTGATAGATCAGCGCTTATTGAATGCCACAGTATTACAACTAGCATGACTACTACAAGTACTACCACTAATGCTACTACTACTACTAACAATAAAAATGAAGAATAAGAAGAAGAAGAAGAAGAAGAAGAAGAAGAAGAAGAAGAAGATGAAGAAGAAGAAGCACAGTGGATGTGCGTTTCTTGTGCATTAGCTTGATGGCAGGTCCAAAGGCAGAGGCACTGGGACTGGTGTAAGGCTGGGGGTGGAGGGAAACAAACAGATCCATTAAAGAGTTAAACCATCACAGGCAGGGGGATGTGAAAGGAAGGGACACCATATGGCCTAGTCAGGGGAGTCTCCACGCTACTGGTCCCGCTGTGACGGATCAGAACCGCCGGTTCAGGGATCCAGATCAGTGCACACTCTGACTGCGCGAGCGTGCTAATTGCATCCTGTGTTTGTCAATCAAAGGTTTTTTTTTTCTTCTCTTTTTCATAGCAATTAACCAGAAGATATCTCCCTCAAGAGGCTCTGAAGACTTAACATTTGGGATCAGACGGGGGCCAGATCTGCTCACCGCCCATGTCGAAATGCGAGAAATGCGTTTCCACTCACGCCGCCAAGCCACACAAGCCTTTTTATTTTAGTTCTGATAAACTAGCCCCTGCCACTGAGGAGGGCGCTCACCTTTCTATCTATTCAACACAAAGCTGATATACGATAAGAATGTTCACCTGCAACTGGGCAGCTGGAGCACCTGCATACCAAAAAAAAACATGCAAACGGACACAAACCAAACCCTTCTCTGTCTCCATAGCCATCTGACACGACAGGACAAAAAGAACATGCACACGGACACAAACCAAACCCTTCTCTGTCTCCATAGCCATCTGACACGACAGGACAAAAGTAACATGCACACGGACACAAACCAAAACCTTCTCTGTCTCCATAGCCATCTGACACGACAGGACAAAAAGAACATGCACACGGACACAAACCAAACCCTTCTCTGTCTCCATAGCCCTCTGACACGACAGGACAAAAGTAACATGCACACGGACACAAATCAAACCCTTCTCTGTCTCCATAGCCATCTGACACGACAGGACAAAAAGAACATGCACACGGACACAAACCAAACCCTTCTCTGTCTCCATAGCCATCTGACACGACAGGACAAAAGTAACAAGCACACGGACACAAACCAAACCCTTCTCTGTCTCCATAGCCATCTGACACGACAGGACAAAAAGAACATGCACACGGACACAAACCAAACCCTTCTCTATCTCCATAGCCATCTCACACGACAGGACAAAAATAACATGCACACGGACACAAACCAAACCCTTCTCTGTCTCCATAGCCATCTGACACGACAGGACAAAAAGAACATGCACACGGACACAAACCAAACCCTTCTCTGTCTCCATAGCCCTCTGACACGACAGGACAAAAGTAACATGCACACGGACACAAATCAAACCCTTCTCTGTCTCCATAGCCATCTGACACGACAGGACAAAAAGAACATGCACACGGACACAAACCAAACCCTTCTCTGTCTCCATAGCCATCTGACACGACAGGACAAAAGTAACAAGCACACGGACACAAACCAAACCCTTCTCTGTCTCCATAGCCATCTGACACGACAGGACAAAAAGAACATGCACACGGACACAAACCAAACCCTTCTCTATCTCCATAGCCATCTCACACGACAGGACAAAAATAACATGCACACGGACACAAACCAAACCCTTCTCTGTCTCCATAGCCATCTGACACGACAGGACAAAAAGAACATGCACACGGACACAAACCAAACCCTTCTCTGTCTCCATAGCCATCTGACACGACAGGACAAAAAACTAATAAGCAAGCTATCATTTACACCATTATAACTTTATTTTTTTGTGGAACTATTAACATTTATTAACATTTGGTAATAATGTTCTTGATTCTGTCAAAGCAATTTAGTAGCCCAATTTGCATCTGAACTTTAATTCTGACCTTCTTTTCTTAAGAAGAGTTCTATTTTTTTTCTAAAGCAAACAAGTAAAACCTATTACGATGCATATATCTGTCTATAATATAATATGATATGTTTGGTTACAGACATCAGAAGGTCATGTCATGCAAAGGATATGCGACCTAATATAAAAAATTATGACTTTATTCTACATCATGTTAAACTGTCCAATATTTTTTGATGCCCGAAAATGGTAAGGGGGGGGGGGGGGGGCTATGTACAAATGGTTCTATAATTTCTAAACAGTTCACTTCCTATATGTGTATATAATGTACCTATGCACCTTGATCTGTAAACATGATCAAGACTGGAGGCAGAAATCTATTTAGTTCTCAAAAACTCAAAAAAAGAAGTCAGGCGTATGAAACACTTTAGTACAGATCTCAATCTTAAAAGGTTAGATCATTACACTTTCTCTTACAGCAAATTACTTCTGAAATACTGTACAGACCATCCAACCTTAATTATCTGCCATAAAATAAGGAACAAAGGGACAAAATGAATAAATGTTAAGAAAAATGTAATCAAGCAATCAGTATTATCAGTGAGGGTATTTCAGTATGTCTATATCATAATGTTATTATCATCATCAGATTAGGTGGTTCTCTGTGTGTTAACGCCTTTTTAAATGTCTGAGAGGTTAGCAATACTGCCATACCATCACACATAAGTACGAAGAACGATCCCGTGAGAATCTCAAACTGTTCAGCAAAAAATTATAACCTATTTATTGTTGTTGAAAAAGGATTTCATCTGAATATTTCACCCATGCATATTACTATTTAATGAAGACACACCACCATGAATATGATATTTATACAGCATGACAAAAAATAATAGAGGCGCAAAACATGAAAATAAATTTCAGCATGTAAAAGCATGGGGTCTTTCCCAATGTTTCTATTTTCATTTTTTTCTCAAAATGTATTTGTGACAGTTTCTCTGTACAATGCAGTATACAAATAACATCGCATTGCATTAGATTGAACTGATGCTTTCCCTTGTATGTTGTCCCTGAAAAATCCTGTAAAACAATTCCAGTTAAAGGTATCCTCCTTTACATTAGCCAGGGGCAGCTAAATTGTACTTTGGGATTAGAATTTTTGTGGCAATCGCATGCCTTTCCAAACTCCCAGCTAACTTTCTTTGTATAAAACAGAACTGTAAACCTTGAACAGCTCCTGTCACATGCTGGGTGACACCCCTGGGAGGGACAGAATTGTGACCTCACGTCACTTCCTGTAATTTTTGTTTTATGTAATTTAGATGTAAGAACATGCCTATTCTATCACCTATGTTGTACATAGGTTGTATTATGTATTTGTCATGGCAATGAAGCACTTTGAAATTGAGTTGAGAGCAAGAGCCCATTAAACAAACAAACGCATACAAATCTTCACCGCTCTCCCTCAGGTAAAAATGAATGGATAAATAAACTAAAACACAGAGAAAGCGTTTCAGCCTTTGCGCTCTTCGCCCTTTCGCTGTTCATGTTATGAGAACCGATCGGAACCACTCGCAGACACCAAAAGTAATAGGAATAGGCTTTATTCGAGGTTGACAGAAACAGGGTCAGAGTCCAGCAAAACAGAGCAATACAGGCAGGGCAGATACGTGGTCAGTTCCAGGCAGGGGTCAGTGTCCAGCAAACAGGGCAATGCAGACTGAGAAAAATTGCATTAGAGTCCAGGAACAGGCACGGGTCAGAACCGGGGAATCGGTCAGAGCAGGGGAACAGGAGGGTGAAGAGCAGGAGCAGGGCTAGGACGGGAAAGGGCAGGCGGGCAGGAGGACTGGAGCAGGGCTGGACAGGAACAGGCAGGAGAACAGGAACTGGACGGGTAAACACAGGACTGGAAACGCAGGCAGAGAGACAACGAGGAACAGGTGAGATGAAACATAATGAGGAAACACATATCAGGTGCGGAAAGCAGAGACACAAAATGGGAAGAAAGAAAAAACACGGAACGGACTACAAATACTGAAAATACCAGAAACAGACTAAGACATAGAAGCACGCGACGTGACAGTTCAGCTTTTCAGCAGGGTTCTGTCTCTCGCTCTCTCCACACGTGGATTCCTGCTCTCAGCTCCTGCCGTGAAGACCATGCACACCTTTAAGCCCTGGGCCGATTTTCCAACGCAACCCAGGTGTGTGAACCCACTCAACCAGTAGAAGTGGCCCCAGAACGCCACAGCACATTTAACAGTAATGAAAAACAAATGCCAAGAACTGCTTTATGCTTAAATAGGAGGGACCCAATTTCAAATGGCTTCACATCAGAAGGATCGCTAAATACAGCAGAATGAACAAAAGGAACAGAATCCGTGCTTCAGCCATTACCATTATCCATTTAGAAATGATTTGTGTTTCCATAGTTCACCTCCATATTGTACACTCAGCTGG
The DNA here is from genome assembly GCA_022702515.1 of Ilyophis sp. 1 JC-2022. Taxonomy (NCBI): domain Eukaryota; kingdom Metazoa; phylum Chordata; class Actinopteri; order Anguilliformes; family Synaphobranchidae; genus Ilyophis; species Ilyophis sp. 1 JC-2022. The sequence continues at coordinate 78,937,762 of CM040396.1, read as the reverse complement.
GTCTCAGCATGGCACTATGGCACAAAGGTAGTTATTAGCCATTCAAATTGACTGCAAAAAATACCAAATTATTTAACAACTAGTTAATAACTTGCTTGTGTGTGTGTTTATGCACTCCATTATTAAAGCTGTTTATATGAATCAAGCTGTGTTCCGGTCAGATCATGAAGGACTGTAGCTATTTCTTCTGCATTCTCACAAATAATTCAATGGAGAGTTGCATTTTAAAACATACAGATGAGAAGGCAGTGCGTATGGACCTTATGTAATTAAAGGTTTATCAAAACAGTTGCAGCATGTTTTTCTTAACGCTGGAAATTTGACAAACCAGAAAGTGTCTATGTATAAACGTGTGACTGTGAGACTCAGTGGGTACCAGAACTCAGAAGGCCTGTTGGTTTCTGTGTGTGTGTGTGTGTGTGTGTGTGTGTATGAGTGTGTCTAGCTGATGGGAAAGAACGTGTGGGTGGCATGTGTGAACAAATTTGTTGTGCATGTACTGAGTGCGTGTCCTGCCAGCTCAGACCACATGTGACATGTGTGGTTTTGCCATTTTTGCCATGTAATTAAAGACGCCACATACGGACAAGATGATCCACTGTCCGACACATAGGGCCATTAAAGTCAATAATCAGGCTCTGTCACATCTCCGTACACACCAGTCAGAAACACAGAAAAACATTTAGCTATAATCTTCACTGTAAGTTATCCAATAAATATCATGAAAAGAAATATTAATTTTTTAATATTTACAAAACTTAATCTTGTTCATTGTGATAATTCAATATTAACAGTTTTACGACTGAATTGAATGAATTTGAAAGTGAATAATTTCTTTTCTATCAGTCCTAAATGCCTATTTCTCTTTGAAGGTTACTGTTTCCAATGTGTCTTAGTAATTCAAAATGGCTTTTCCCACATAAAATCACTTGGATGGAAACCTAACTAGTGTCTATTTCTCTCCCTCACAATTCTTATGAACATAATTGTTTATTATTTATTATGACGGAAGCTTCAATATGAACTCCAAAAAGGGAAAAAAAAAGTTAATGTTATTAAAATAACTTCAAGGGATCCCCCTTTTTATCTTTTCTTGTTTAAATGAGATCAAAAGAATATTAGACACCGTTTAAAGATTCCTAGGATCTGGAAAACAAGAAATAAATAAATAAACAGAGAAACAAACAAACAAACTACAAACAAGAAGAGGTCTTAGTGATCCTGGGAGAATTTCCCCCTGGAGTTTTTTCCCTCTCTTCTGTCTTCCTACTCCCTCCTTTTTTTCAACAGGCACAACACAATTAAATTGTTCTCCAAGATTCAAAGTTTTCTTTTTTCTTTTTTGTAATTTTTGTTCATATTCCAGTTGGGTTGAGGTCTGGGGGGGGGCTTTAATTAGGTGAGGAGATGAATAAGTATCTTTTATCAATTACAGAGGCAGACAGATCAGTAGTTTCAGCAAGTTCCAGATTAGACAATCCTCCACTGAAAATATTTATTTTCTGCAGTGCAACCAATCCTCCTGCATTTTCATTGTTCTGTTGGTCACTAGGTGCAGTCTGTATATGTGTGTCCCTTACATATGTTTGTGTGTGTGTGTGTGTGTGTGTGTGTGCATGTGTGCATGCATGCATCTCCGTGCATGTGTGTGTGCACGTGTGTGAATTCAGGGGGGGGGGGGGGATTATTCATAATTTAACATTAATTATGCAAACACTCCTATATTTACACAATTAGTGTCAGGATTCTGTATATTGTTTGTTTATCTATGTATTTATATTTATGTTTCGTGTTTTCATTGCCGTCACTCCCCTGTCTGCCGTCACTCCCCTGTCTGCCGTCACTCCCCTGATTCTTTTGTGACTTTGCCTTTGCCTGCCGTTTTTGCACCTCTGCCTGTGATTTCCCGGTTTTGATTTTTTGGACTGTGACTATTTCCCTGCCTTTTGATTTGGCTCTGTCTCTGCATCTGATTACCTGGCTTTTGATCTGGACTGAAATAAACGTTCCTTATTGCTACACCCTGGTCTGCGTTTGGGTCTCCAAGAACGATACCTCACAATTCGATGTCATTGTGACATTATTTAATTTTATACTGACAATCTAAGAATATCAGAAATGGGCCCAGTGCAACTATTTGGCAAATACTACTGTATCATACTATTAGGATGGCAGGTATGCCATCCGCCAAGTTACAGCTTGACAGACTATGATGACACAACTTCAAAACTTTAAAAAATTAACTCTGTTTAGTTCTTACCTCATGTATTCAACAAAAAAAAGAGACACAACAACACAATAAAGCCCCAAACTTGGGTTATTTCACCAGTTTTTTTTCACTTCCTGTTCTTTCAATTCTAATGTTTCTTGCTGAATTTGTCATCAAAATTATCTATACTCTCAAACAATAAGTCTCCCAATTGGATAACGACATCCCATCAGCCAATCACAAGGCGTCTTCATACTATTCTGACTAATCAGGGTATCGCAGAATACACTGACTAATGCCCTATATATCACAAACCAGTGTCCAAGAAGTTTTAGTGGTCAATGTCAAGCCTTACCATGCAAGAGTTCTGGGTTTGATCCTCTGCCAGGTACCAAAGTGTAATTACATTTTTTGACTAAAACAGTGTGCACATGTATAGTTTTCTCATACAATAATGTTATTTTCACATTAAAAAACATACATTTCTTAGCATTTGCAAGAAAACTAACAGTATTAACTGTTCACTATTTCACTCAAAGAGGTGAAAGTCACCCGACATGGTCTGGTAGCTTAAAGGTCCCATATCATGGAAATTGGAGTTTAGCTACTTTTAGCATTTGTATGCAGTGTAGCATGGTACTTATGTGCTGGTAAAATATAATGTCGGTACTACCTGCCTTTTTTTTGTTGTTGCATAAGAAAAAAAAATCACACGGTTTAAAAGTCTGTTCAGAATTGGCTCCAGCTGTGACGTCATTACTGGACTCCTGTTAAAACAGCCGGATTTAATTTGCATAAACCCGCCTGCCTTCAGCCTCTAAACAGGGTAGGTATACAGTTCTGTGGTAATGCCAGCCTTTCCGTTTTTTACTTAGCCTCTATCATCACAGAGTATAATTACGAGCAAGTAGAGAGTTCATGACAAAACTTTTCATGTTAAATGTGCTGTGTCAGGGCACTTTTAATCTTTCCAGCTACAATAGTAAGCGCTTCGACGTTTACAGCTTTAACATTAGTCTACAGCTCTCTAGCCAAGCTGCCTGGTTGTGTACGAAGTCCTGTAACGTTAACCCATATGACCGATACCATTCATTACCTACCGAACAGAATCCAATGCAGATTTCGGTGCTACTGTAAAATACAATGCACAAGCTTCTGATTGCTAATGTTATTTAACGGTGTATATACATATCTATATTGTATATACAGTCAAGCCGGAAAGTCTGCCCACCCCTTTCACCTTCTCCACGTTTTATTACATTACAGACATATTCTACAATAGATTGAATTAAAAATTCTACACAAAATAGCCCATGATGACAAAGTGAAAACATGTTTTTAGAAATGTATTACTAATAATAAATAATTTTATTTTCAACAAACATTTTTTTCAAATATGGTCACTACTCTCAATCTCACACAAAGGCCGACAAAAAACATCCGTCTGTGTGGAGCCTCCTTATGTTGTGCTCTTGTGGTAATGTCTGACTCACAAGCTTCGAGGCTCACCTCGGCCAAGATTTCTTTATTATTCATTTGCCACAAAAAGGATGGGCACTTCAGCTCTGTTCAGTTTATCCTTTTCACACAATGTAATGTAACCATAAAAATTTACTCCTGCGAAAATTAAGAATTTACAATAATATACGATATATACCGTCAATTCAGCAAAAATATCTGTTTCATGGTTAGTCACTTTAAAAAAAATACAATAGCCTGCAAATATGCCATTGTCTACTTCTGCAGACAATGTATTGCAAACACTATTAATTATAATAATAATCCTAAAAATAATCTTTGAATGTCAGTCAACTGGTCTGAAAGCTAGTCTGCTACTACTACGAAAAAAGTCAAATGCCTTATTATACATTAATTGCAGTACAGAAAACTAAACTACACCTGCACGGTACGGTTGGTACGAATAAGACCAAACAATTTAAACAGAGGGCCAAGTTGCATTACATAATTTTTAAAAGTTTGGATAGCATTGCTGTGGAATAGAGCTAGTTTAATTAATGTGAGCTACAATATGAAAATTTGTTAGTTGTAACTTGGCGACATTTTTATATCAATACTTTTAAAGACAGGCCTAGTTTTTGCAAGTTGGAATTAAGGATTTACAGACAGTGCTTTGTAGGCTATGCATGAGTAACTTGCCATTTCTTTATGTTGAAAGCGTGTTTTTGTTGAGATTATAAATATTATACTAATACTTACCTCGACATAAAAGCACTTCCCCTACACACTCATCTAGAAACACATGGACATGGCCTCCCCCTTCACTAGGTCAGGCAATCTCTGGTTTGCACTGAAATCTAAATGAACAACCTTTTCACCTCTAACAGACAATACATTCAATTTGCTCCACTCTATTAAGCTAACCACACTTACCCTTGCCGTACCTTGGCTAAATATACGATTAGGAACACTTGTTCAGATCCTGCATGGAACTTGGATTATGATTTTTAAATAAATGAATGAATTAAATAAATAAATAAATAAATAAATAAAGAGTTGGGGCCACTGGCTGAAGACATGTGTCAGTGAGAGAGAGAGAGAGAGAGAGAGAGAGAGAAATCAATGTCAAAGCCTTGGTCCTCCGAGAGGAAGAGAGAGCACATTCTATCTGCGGACCCTTCAGGTCAATAAGGAATCAATACCAGAGGGTATATCCAAAAGGAGATAAAAGACTTTGGAGTGGGTCTCTGCCTGACTTATTGTTCAATAGCTCCCGTGTTAAAGAAAGAGGCTTGTACATGTTATTCAACCACACTTTTCGCTAAACTGTAAGCCTTTTAATTTATTTAAGTCTGCTCTCGACACAGAAGGAAAAAAAGCAGAAGGTTTTGAGAGGGTGCACATGCTCCATTATGAAAGCGGATTGTGGTTACTGTCCATATGAAGCTTCACTGTGAATGCAATGCTGTTCAGGAAAATAGCTCACATATTTTACATGTGTGTGTACATGCCTGGGTGTGTTTGCTTATGCGTGAATGAGTATGTTTGTGTGTGTGCAAATGCATATGTGAGTGAATAAATGAGCACTAAATAATAGTTTCTGCTTTTAATTAATTAAATTCATGTGTGTGTGTGTGTGTGTGTGTGTGTGTTTCTGCATGTGAGTGAATCAATGATTGAGGGAGAGAGTATGTGTGTGTGTACATGTGCATGTGTATTTATGTGCGTGTGTGTGTGTGCATGTGCCTGTGTGTACATGTACTGTATAGGTGTGTGTGTGTGGGGGGGGGGGGGGGGGGGGGGGCGCAATCATGTTTGCATGAATTTGTGTGGGACTGGGGGACCACATAGAGGACAGAGGCCCAGCAGAGGGAAGTGAATTCACACTTACCACCTGCCTCCGTTTCATTTCTCATTGCACCCTTTATACACTTTACAGATACCGGCCAACTAACAACACCCACACCTGCTCCCTGCCTTCAATTACATTTATCATTTTCTTCATTTCACAGTCTGTGCAAGACTCCAAAGTTAATCGGCATGTTATCAAGAAAACTACTTAAGACAAAGTTTTTTCTGTCAAATCCGGCTCAACGGTGGTGACTGTAATTACTATGCAATTTGAAAAATCTCATTTGTAAATGGTCTTACTGTCTATCTTCTGGAAGTCACTTCTTGACAATGAAAAAAAAAATCACCAATTAAGCAAATAAGGATATCAATTAAGTGCAGTAATTGAGATTGTGTGAGATTAAAAGCCATATCCCAGGAGGCAGCAGCAATGAGGCCCTTACAGAGGTGTGGAGAATTGAGCGTACAGTCACTCCAAACCTCCAATTGAGGTTGCACAAGGTCTGTGTCTGGCTGTCATTCGCTGATGCTTAGAGGTGGAGTGCACCTCCACCACAGGAGCCAAACCTGGACTCTGAGAACCAGGACTGTCTAGTACTCAGAGGGTTTCCCTTAGCTGGAGCCATGCTGTAATGTGATCAGCGGTAACAGCTGTTTCCAGATGTGCTCAGACAGTCTCTGAGACAGGGGAGAGCCCCGGCTACGACGGGAGTCCCTGGAAGATACAACAACTGACAGAACCTTCCGGAAAGAGTCTAGAGTCCAGAGTGCATTTTTGAAATTCATGTGACTGCATGTCTCCTTCTCGCATCTGGCTGCGCTGCCAATGAGCTGGCGCGTTGCTGAACCCCGCAAAACTAACAAGCAGATGGGATGATAGATGGAGTAGACTGCTGCATTTTTCCAAGTTAAAGAGGTGGCTACAATGTGGGTTACAGGGTTACCTGTACACACCATAGATGAGAGGTTCAGGGACTGAACAGTGAGCTACAAAAGGACCATCACAGGTGGACCTTACCGCATAGCGGCCACGAGTAACCCACTTAAAGGCATAGTAAACTTTATTTGAACATAATGTTGTGTAGCTATCTGTATAGCTGCAAATGCAATAGCCCGATATAAAAAATCACGACATCCGGAATGTTCGAACAAATTTCAGTATGCCTTTAATTTAATCTCATACCTAAATAAATACCCTTGAACACATATCTGTTTTATGTATTTGTGGCTTTGAAAGCATCATGTTGTGTCTGTGCATGTGGAGGGTGAAGTGCCTTAGATTTTAAGTTATCTTTGATTGCACAGACCAACGGAATGAGAATTGCAGAAAAAAAGGAAGGAAGGACGGACAGACAGACAGAAAGCAAGAGAGTGTTCTTCTCATTCTTTGCGTTGTACACAACCCCTGGACTCTAATTTTTAACTGATTGTGCATCCAATTGTATAACTCACAAACTCCCATTACTATATCATTCATATGCTGCAGCTATAATGAGATGCTATATTGCAAACCTGCATAAGTAAAAACAAACCAGTAACAATAAATCACTCGTAGCACTGCTACAAGTATTTTGCTTAGCTGAATTTTATTAATAATGGCAGGAAAGTCAATTTCACTTAAGTCAAGTCTCGTGCCTCCACGTCTTAAGTCTACGTCTGGTTTTTACGTTTGTTTGTATTTCCTATCTGGTAGTCCGTTCCATGTTTTCCCTCTCTCCCTCCATTTTGTGTCTCCAATTCCAAAGACCTGAATTGTGTTTTCTCATTTTGTTTTGTCTCACCTGTTCCTCGTTGTTTCTTAGTTAGTTTGGTATTTAGTTTCCTCTGTTTCTGTGTTCTCTGCCAGATCGTCTTGTGCCCTGCATTTGTGCTTGTCTCAGTACTTTCCAGCGGTTTTTGATCTCTGCCTGTTCCCTGCCTGTTCCCTGCCTGTTCCCTGCCTGTTCCCTGCCTGCTCCCTGCCTGTTCCATTACAGTTATTTGGCAGACACTTTCGGGACCCCCTCGAAAACGAGATGGTACATCTCAAGGGGTTTATCCCAATAAATAAATTTTGATCAATCCAAAGCGACGTACAATAAGTGCATGACCCCTGCCTGTTCCCTGCCTGCTCCTCATTCCTGTGTCAAGTTCTGTGTTCTGTCCAGCTTCTGTTCTCCTTCCTGTCCAGCCTGCTCCAGTCCTGCCTGTTCCTGCCCAGTCCTCCTGCCCTTCGCCCTCCTCATCTCCTGTTCTGACGGATTTCCCAGTTCTGACCCCTGCCTGCTCCTGTACTTCGCTTTGGCCCATTCTGCTTTGCCATGTTCACTGGACTTTGACCTTTGCCTGCAACTGACCTCGAGCCTTCCTTACCTGCATTGTTTTGTTTGCCTGGACATTAACCTGTTTCTGTTGACCACGATTAAAGCCTATTTTTATTACTTCTGGTGTCTGCGATTGGTTCCGATCTGTTCTCGTAATAACTTCTAAAGTTTGTCTGCCATGAAAGTCTGTTTCCTTTTGATAAATGTACTTTTATTTTTTAACTAATTGGAACATAGCACACATTCCCAACTGACAAAAGAAAAAAGGACAGCCAGTTTGGATAGCGTGATTATTTAATATGGACAAGGTGCCTTCTTTTCCGAGTATCTTTTTTGCTTCATGCCTTTCCTTTGATTAAGTACATATGGTTCTACTTCAACCCACTATCAGACAAAAATAAATTGTGAATATAAATGAATTAATTAAATGAATTTAACTGTAATATAAGCGTGCATTGCATTATTCATTTACATGGATCTGTATGTCCTCGGCTGGTATTTGTGATCTTGCTTTTTAAACAGTTCATTCATTCCCAAGATGCAAATGTAACATTGCTGTAACATTGTTTTTTTTTCTCAGAGCTGACTAAATGGACAGCATAGAAAGTGTCATTCTCAAACTTTGGGGAACAAAGATGGTAACCATAAAACCCTTATGACCCCAACCAAGGCTGACTTTCCATTGATATCAATTGCAAAGCCTTTTGCTGTGAACTAGACAGACTTAATCATTTTTCCATAAAACTATGGTTAGTCTCTACAATTCTCAGTGAGGCACTGGTGTTTGTGGAAGAAAAAAACACTTAAGAGACTTTCTTGAGTTGGAGAGTTACGAATAAATGTGAATTGGATTTTTTTTTTTAAGAGACAAAGTGTATAAAAATAAACAATAAAAAACAATGTCTAAGATTAGCAATTTTTTTATCCCTGCCAAGACAAAAAAAGTAAGTATGTATGGCTGCTGACCTTTGACCCTGAACATCCATGTAGCTCTAAAGAAAGTAACTCACACTATAGGATTATACTCCCAATGTAAAATATTGCACTCTTTATTATAAAATAAATATATGATAAATGTATACTCTTGTTCTTGCCTGTCAGAAATGTACTCGTGTTACTTTGGTCAGTTTCTTTTTCTCTCATCAGTGTTGATGTTTGGTGAGCAAATTGTATGCCAGTCACAATTTATGTGTTATTATTTGTAAATGTTATTGGTACAGTTACACATTTTGGTTAAGTCCAGGGGATAAACCTGTCACTATTTGAAATGTTAATCATTTTGAAATGTAATCCATTATTTAAAGCATATTTCGCTTTCACGGATTTTTATTTATCTATTTTTTCTAATTTAGAGAGATACAAATGGTATTAGCACTTTGGAGATTCATACCCGTTTCTGAAATGTATACCAATTAAAAGTTTATTGTAATTACAGACCACAAGAAAGGTAACAACAAGCTTTGCAAGCTAGCTTTTTATGCAACATTTATATGGGAACAGCGAATTCAAATTGGGCACAAGACCAAGGTAGGCACAGTGTTGCACTCTCTTTTTTAAAGATCTTTTCATGACGTGCTTATTTTATAGCCAGTGTCAAAATGCACGCCGTTGCCAAGCAGAGTTCTGGGCCACACATTGCGAGGCAGCGGAGATCTGTTACATGTTGTTAGCATATCTCAAGAAGCACCCCCTCTCCTTGGTAGAGTCTTCCTGTAGACACTGTCCAACATGTCCCGGGTGAATACCTTCAGCATGCTTCCTGAGAGAGATGAAAAATGATGCCACGCAACAGAAGGGTTTCCGTGTAGCGGCTCCCTTGCATGTGTTTAATCACATTTAATAATGCATCTACAGCAACTCAGATAAATGGAAGCGCATACTGGGGTGGTGAAGATATTTATCAGGAAAATAAAAATGTGTGTGTGTGTGTGTGTGTGTGGGGTGGGCGGGTTGGGGATGTGCAGCTTCTGTTCGGTGATTGGGAGGAGTATAGAACATTGAATACAGGGTCAAATTGGTCAACCAGAGATACTAAATGATTGAGGTGTTGCTATGAACCAAGTTCGTTCTCTTCCTTTTCCAGAACCGCTCCAGTTTATGCCTGGGGAAGGTTCTGCATTTTTCATTAGATGACATAAGACTTGCCTTCAGGCCAGAAACAGTAGGGGTATGGTAACAATATTTTGACAAGCTAGTCCTAAAATATGAAAGATGTAGGAAGGGAGCTAAAGAGAGAGAAAAAATATTTAAATATATAATGTATATTTGTATTAGTAATTTGCAGTATTATAATTATTATTAGTAGTATTACTCCATTGTTAATACCAATGGTAGTAGTATACATTTTATTTTTACATTATATTTTAATCTTTATATTTATTGTTGTTAGTGTTACTTTTATTTTTGTTGTTATCATTGTGATTGTTTGTTACGCTTTGGGAATATGTATTTCAAAATATGTCATGCAAATAAAGCATTTTGAATTTAACTGAATTGAGAAAGAGCGAGAAAGAGAGATAGAAAAAGAGTGAGGGAGAGACAGAGAGAAAGAAAGAGAAGGAAATAAGTAAGAAGTGAACAGCACTTCCAGATTCATAATTTGATCAAAGAAATAAATAAATTCATTAAAATCCCATTACAGAGGAAATTGATGGCAGTTATATAGAATGGGAGGAAATAATAAAACCATGACAATTGTGTTTGCCCTTTTAAAAAATGTGCTCCACAGTTCTGGATAAAAAAATGATTTGCCAATCAAATAGATGCTGGTTCATTTTATTAAACAGTTTGGCCATAAACTGAAATTGAAATGCACAATACCAGTGTGTGATATTCCATAACAACTTTCTGAGGCTGTTTGCAACTCTCTAGTGCCTGAGACAAAAAAAACAAAAAAACATTAATCTTAGATCAAGGATTCAACATAAAACAGCAAAACTGAGGCCCTGAACACAATTCATACTGTCTCTCAAATGTTATTGCCTCACTGCTGGATCTGATCCTGGATTTTGTCAGCTGTCCTGAATATGAATAAAGCGGACCACGGCATAGTCAGAGTCGGGTCCATATCTGGAAGCCAACCCCAGTCGTAGTCGCTGTCATAGTCGGAAAGAAAAAAACAAACAAATAGAACGAAGGCTGCTCCGCGTGGGACACTTTTTGGTGTTTGGTTTAATTGTAAAATGGCACATGAACATTTTGCAGCGTTATAAAGAGGCAATAGTGAAGAAGAAAAAAACAGTGAATTCACCATTCTGTAAGTGCTTAGTTATCAACACGGGAGAAGGGAATTAAACATTAAGCAGGCGGACGATGCACTGCTCCATCCCACCAATATGTTGAAAGTACCATAATCTGCTCATGCCTTTAGTTTAATTGATCTTTATTCATAATTCATTAGCTAGCTAGATTGTTCTTAAAGGCAGTCATTAAGGCTCATACATGAATGGATTATTAGGCTATGATTAAGGCTGGGTGTTTGTCATGGAAGATATTAACTGAAGTCACAGAGTAGTCACGGCAAAGTTGTTGAAGATCATGGAAAACAAAAAAACAAAAATTTCATTTATCAAATTAATTATCTCATGTACAGCAGTGGGAAACAATTTTAAATAACATGCGCAACTGTAGCAACAGTAACAAGTGCTGGAAGTTTCAACTGCCAGTTGCCAGCCGGTAAGAACAAATAGCCTATGAGTAAAATTAATTGATAGGCTGGTGCATTTAATGGCTTAATTCGGTCCATCATGGAAAGTAAGAGCATGTTTTTTTGCCTTTAATTTAACAGAACGTTGTTAGAAACAGAGCATGCTCAAATTGTATTATTAAAGTAATAAAACAGGCTTACCATGTAACCATTTTTACTTTTTGAAAGTTTGTTTTAGCACAATATTTACAATGTACAATGCAAAGGTTGAGTGTTTGATGGTGCTGTTGTCACTGAATATATATGAGAATCGTACACTTATCTCCATGCAAAAATAATTTAAATTTTAAGTAACCACCAACATGTTTCGGCAATGTGCCTTTATCAGGGTGTAGTGTCGTCACAGCCAACATTACCATTACTACAATGGGGGAAAGAGTGCTGGCATCGACACTGTTGACAGGGGCCATCAAACATCTGATTGTTATAACGGCTTTCGCTAATCATCTCAATCCAGTCTTTTTGTGCTTTTGACATAAAACAATTTGTAGGCTATTGAAATATTGGCTGTATTGAAATATTAGCTAATTTGTTTTAAGCTTCCTTCTGGGATAAGTGGCTAATAGGCTACATCCCAGCAAAAAGAGACGCACTGACGATGAGTGTAACATTCTATTCGCACTGGATTAGTATTACCTGGGGACCTTGTATGATTTGTAGGCTAATAATTGCAGAGGTTGTCTGTGATCTTAATCTCGTGTGAATCTTCCAAGTCTGTAATTTCTAAAGTAAAAATTCCACCGCAAATTAGGCTACCATATTTCACAAAACACAGAGGTTATCTACCTATTAGTCCCGTGTGAATCGGCATTTCAGTAATTTGGGGTGATACGATGTTTTTTCCACATCTTTTTCTGCATCCTTCTGTTAGTTTCACTATGCTTTTTGTGAATAATTCTAGTTTTGGTAACTTTGTTCCATCATGAAATCGATAGTGCCAGTGTGTTTGGCCTGCTGTCTGCTGCTGTCAGCTCTGTTTGTGTTTGTGCTGTATCTGTCACTTGTCACAAAAAATGCCGACTTTGTACTGGTTTATGATCGTCAAGAACTTTTGAACATCCGACTTGCCACTGAAAAACTGGTGAAGTACAACCTGGGTGGACAGAAATCTTCTTTTCCCTCGTTCTTATGGGGAATACCGTCTTGCCTCTGCCGCGCTCTGGTTCCACCGCCCCGGAGGAGGCGTCATAGACGCCGGGGAAAACGCAGCGGTCTGTTGGTGAGACTGAAATCCCGTCTGGCACTGTCTCCTGGGACTAATCCCCATGATATTTTGGCTAAATATGAATCGGATCATCGCCGTTTTGTTTCCTGGCACTCTCTGGGCCCTGTCCACACCTGGCTGGTACCTGTTGTCAGCCCGGATGAGGAGATCCAGATCCCCCGCCTTCTTTCACCTCGTCTCCACAGTGGTGGAGTGAACCCCCGAAGCCTTCTAATGGCCTGGCTCCAACCAGGATAGCCCTGGTAAATGCTAGATGGCTAGCAAACAAGACATTCATTCTGAATTACTTCTTCACTTCCCGCAGATTGGATCTTCTGTGTGTGACAGAAACCTGGTGTCGGTGATTCAAGCTCATTTTCAGAATTTGTACCGCTGGATTGTAATTATTTTAATTCCCCGAGAACTTTTGGACGAGCAGGAAGAGTAGTGACTGTTTTTAAGAAAAGTTTTAACTGTAAGCAGCTGTCGTCTGACTTTTACTCCAGCTTTGAACTGAATATGTTTGAGTTGGATCAACCTCACCCGGTATTGTGCGCTGTGATATACTGACCACCTAAATATCACAAGAACTTTATTCATGACTTCTCTGATTTCTTGGCTGGAATTATGCCAAAATATGACAGGGTTCTAATCGTCTGAGATTTTAATATTCATGTCTGCTGTCCTGCTAAGCCGTTGGCTAAAGAGTTTTTAAATCTAATTGATTCTTTTAATCTTGTACAATCTGTGACAGGTCCTACGCAAGTGCATGGGCACACACTAGATCTTGTTTTAACATGTGGTCTACCTGTTTTTAACATTGAAGTGTGTAATGCAGTTTTTTCTGATCACATGCCTGTTTTATTTGAGATCTCTCTCCCCTGTCATACTGGTAAACCGTGTGCTGATAAATGGCTGATACTCACTTAGGATCCCCCCTAACTGAAGAGTTAACATCACGATTTTATTCCACCTGCCAAAACATCCTGGACACTGTTGCTCCATTTAAAATCACACGTTCCAAACCTAAACTTGAACCATGGTTGAATGACACTACTTGTGCCACCAGACAAGAATGCAGGAGAGCTGAACGCAAGTGGAAAAAGGACAGCTGGTGCAGATATCAGAAAATTGTCAAAGCTGAAAAGACACAATATTTCTCTGATATTATCTCAAATAACTGCTACAAACCTCTTGTTCTTTTTAGCACCATTAATACTGTTCTAAATACCCCCCAATCTGCTTGTCTTGATGTTTCTTTAGAAACCTGCGAAAAATTCATTTTTTTCCTTTTTTGTTGACTCACTCTCTTCTTATGACCCATCCATCACTGTCACTTGCTCTGCTGTTTTTAACCAGTTTGAGCCTGTGTCTCAAAAATTATTAGTCATACGAAACCATCAGCTTGTCTCACAGATGTTGTCCGCCCTTACCTTTTTAAGGAGATTTGTGAGACTATTGGATCAAACATCCAAACAATTATGAACAGCAGTCTTGCTTCAGCTGTTGTGCCAACAAATTTTAAACATGCAGTAGTGCAACCATTGATCAACAAACCCAATCTGGACACCTCAGTCCTCTCCAATTTTAGACCAATCTCCCATTTCTTTAAAAAATTCTGGAAAAAATTGTACTCATACAACTGCAGTCTTTTTTAGACAGACATGGCATTCTTGAGGCGTTCCAGTCTGGTTTTAAAGCCCTTCACAGCACTGAATCACTTTTTAAAGTTTTTAACGATATTTTATTGGCTACTGACTCTGGGACTCAGCCATTCTTATGCTTTTAGATCTCACAGCTGCATTTGACACAGTAGACTATAATATCCTCATCTCTCACCTGGAGCACTGTGTTGGCATTAAAGGCACTGCTCTGGAGTGGTTCAGGTCTTATTTGTCTGACAGAAGTTTTTTTCTCAGCCTCGGTGACCCTGTATCCTCCTCAGTGCCTCTCTCTTGTGGAGTCCCGCAGGGTTCTATTCTTGGGCCAATCCTATTTTCCCTCTACTTGCTCCCCTTAGGGTCCGTTCTCAGAAAATATGGCATCTCGTTCCACTGTTATGCAGATGACACTCAAATTTATCTGTCTTTGAAACGGAAAGATGCATACTCTTTAAAACCTTTGTTGGACTGTCTCAAGGACATCAAAGCTTGGATGGCCTTACTTTTTTTAAGTTTTAATGAAAATAAAAATGACGTCCTGATATTTGGACCCAGCGGTGCCAGTGATGCCCCTCATATGGACCTGTGTTCTCTGGAACCATATATAAGACCCACTGTAAAAGATTCTGGTGTAATAATGGACAGTGATTTTAAATTGGACAAACAGATAAACTCAGTGGTCAAATCTAATTTCTTCCAACTGAGGTCCTTATCCAAGGTTAAGTCCTTTTCATCATTCAATGACTTTGAGAGGGTTATACATGCTTTTTTCTCGTCCCGACTGGACTACTGTAATGCCCTTTACATTGGTGTTAGCCAGGCCTCCCTCTCACGCTTGCAGTTGATCCAGAATGCTGCAGCTGGTCTTTTAACAGGAACACGCAAACGAGAGCACATTACCCCTGTGCTAGCATCCCTTCACTGGCTCCCTGTATGGTTTAGGATTTATTTTAAGATTTTAATGTCCGCCTACAAATCATTAAATGGGCTAGTTCCAACCTATCTCTCTGACATTTTAGAACCACATGTTCCATCAAGCTCACTCAGGTCCGCTGACCAGTTGCTTCTGGTTGTCCCAAGGTCAAGGTTGAAGCACAGGAGAGATCGTGCCTTTGCAGTGGTAGCCCCCAAACTCTGGAACGAGTTGCCTCTGCATGTTAGGCTGGCCCCTACACTGCCTGTTTTTAAATCCCGTCTTAAAACACATTTTTATTCCTTGGCTTTTAACTCAGTATGAGAGTAGCATTTCTGTCTTGTTTGTCTGTTAAACTGGTCTTTGTCTTTTTAGTGTATAGTTTATGACTTTTGTTATCTTGATTGTACAGCATTTTGGTCAACTATTGTTGTTTTAAATGTGCTTTATAAAATAGATTTATTATTATTATTATTATTATTATTATTATTATTATTATTATTATTATCATTTAGCTATGTATTAAAAACATGGCTATTGTGAGCAGTTTAACAATTAATTGTTAATTAATGAAAATTACATTAGGTTGGGTCGTAAAAAGTATGAATTGATGTTCTTGGGTCATCGCTGAAAAAGTTGGTTCACCCCTGGTCTATAGAAATAACATTGTATGGTACGTGAAGGTCGACAGTTACCATCCACAACTGCTGCAAAATCATGGAAAGCACTAAAATGGGGGAAAGTCAAAGAACTTTCGTTCTTCCGTGACAAAGCCTTAGCTATGGTTAATGTATGCCCAGAGACTACAGATGAAAATGAGCCACAATGGCTAAATCTTATTTTACATTATGTTTATTAATGTGCATTGTCTCTTTATTTTCAGGTGGAAAACTCTAATGTTGGGGAAACTCTAACATTCTAATGTTATGTTAATAACCTAGCTAAATGCTGAAAATGTGTTGTCATATTTTATCAATCGTTTGTTTAACTAGCATCCTGATGGTAGCAAGTAATTTGCATGTTTTCTAGGGAATAAAAAAAAAAAAAAAAAATTTTTTTTCATCCAATCATATATGTAATTATATGGAGTCAAATAAAATCTTTGCTTTACTAATATAAATGGGCTTTGAGAGCATACGTTCATACAGCATATGCTGCCTGGATAATTATTGTGCAACTTCCAGTCCGATGTACACAAAAGGCTTATCTTAACGATCTTATTGTTCGTTCTAAAATGCATGGCACAAGTCCACTTTTGATAGTTAGATGGCATGTTATGAGAGCTAAGTACGGTGAAAGGTGCAAATGGGCTGAACGTAGTCTCCTCGTTAATTATAGGTGTGTCTTGGGCGTAACATGCGATAAACCAATCACAATGTCAAATACCATGTAATCTACTGTGAAAGATTATTATTGTGTATATCAAAACACGTCACAATGGTTAGTCCAAATAATATTAATCAAAATATTGATCCAAACAGCCTATTGCTTACTCGCACGCTTTAGCTACGCGCACAAGCATGTCTGTTTTCGCCAGCTGTAAATAGCTGTTTTCAGTCTTACTGTATGCCATCATATTAGCAATCCACCAAGGTGCAAATGTAGGTGGCTTTTATGGTGAATGGCTTTCAGACACAATTCATGACAACAATACAGAGTTTGTAAATGCCACTATAGTCGTGTAGCTTGCCCATTTAACAAGCAAGTGAAGTGTTATTTTGAGACTGTTTTAGGTGCGCTATAGAAGTGAATTGAGAGCAACAAATACCCTATTCTGGATTATCACCCCAGAGGAGCACTGAGCAACTAATGAACATATTTCGCCACCATGTTGACTCATATCATGGCCAGGTAACTACACAACCCAAAGTTCTACCAAACTTCAGTTGTGCTTTAAGGCTTTGGCCCCTTTGACCCTGTCCATATCTGAACAGTATAGCCACCTACTAAATCTCTTAAATATAAGCTGAACTAGGTTCTGTTTTATATCCCAAATAATTATCCTTATAATTTTCTTACACAGCATGTGTGCAAACATCAACTCAACCAGTATTTGAACAATGCAGTTCTTGTGCCTTATGTACAACTTGACAAACGTGAGCAGAAAAAACAACCATTATCCGTATCTTGAAGATATACAGTCCGTTAGTCCTCCAAGATTCAGATGCAAATTAGTTTGGGGGCAGACAAAAGAGACAGCGGGTAGACATTTCCTCAAAGCATTCGTATGCAAGGTATTGTGAGAGAGCAGAATCACGGAAGTGGAAGAATGAAACAAGATCAGAGTTAAATCAGAAGTTACATTTGATGTCTTTTTTCATATTTTTATAAATTTATGGTATAAATACTACCAATCAAACCTATTCAAAGGCATACCGTGCACTGGGTTAAAAAATATATATTTCCTGGTTTGAGGATGTATTTTATGATGAGAAATAAACAAAATCTTCAAAACCAGTTTTCTCAAAACTGTGTTTTACAAAAACAGAATATTCAAATAGTAGTATCTCCAGAAATATTTGCTCATCTCATCAAATGATACTTTATTTTGTAGCTCTGATTCGGTACTTGAAGTCAAATTTTCATACATGTATCCAAAGCATAGTCAAGCCAGAAAGTCTGCACACCCCTTTCACCTTCTCCACATTTTATTATGTTACAGACATATTCTACAATAGATTGAATTCATTTTTTGTCTCAAATTTCTACAAAATAGCCCATAACGACAAAGTGAAAACAATTTTTTTTAAATGTGTGCTAATTTATTAAAAATGTAAATGTAAAATATCATATGTACACAAGTGTGCTTGATATGACACCCAAAAGTGAGCTGAGGTGCATTTTGTTTCCACTGATACTGCTTGAGATGTTTCTACAACTTAATTGGAGTCCACCTGTGATAAATTCAATTGATTGGACATGATTGGGGATTGCCAACACCTGCCAATATAAGGTCCCACAGTTGACAGTGCATGTCAGAGCAAACTCCAAGCCATGGGGTCAAATAAATTATCTGCAGACCTCAGAAACAGGATTGTGTCAAGGCATAGATCTGGAGAAGGGTACGGAATTTATTTTGCAGCTTTACAGGTCCCAAAGAGCACAGTGGCCACCATCATTCGTAAATGGAAGAAGTTTGGAACCATCAAAAATCTTCCTAGACCTGGCCGCCCGGCCAAACTGAGCAATCGGGGAAGACGGGCCTTGGCCAGGGAGGTGAGCAGGAACCCGAGGGTCACTCTGACAGAGCTCCAGCGTATCCTTGTGGAGATGGGAGAACCTTTCAGAAGATCAACCATCCAGGCAGCACTCCACCAATCAGGCCTTTATGGTAGAGTGGCTATACGGAAGCCCCTCCTTAGTAAAAGGCACATCACAGCCTGCTTGGAGTTTGCCAAAAGGCACATAGAGGACTCTCAAACCATGAGAATCAAGAGTCTCTGGTCTGATGAAACCAAAATTTAACTTTTTGGCCTGAATACCAAGCGTCACGTCTGGATGAAACCAGGCACCGCTCATCACCTGGCTAATACCATCCCTACAGTGAAGCATGTCGGTGGAAGCATCATGATGTGGGGATGTTTTTCAGCAGCGGGAACAGGGCGACTAGTCCTGATAGAGGGAAAGATGAATGCAGCTAAGTACACTGAGATCCTTGACGAAAACCTGCACCAGAGCACTCTGGACCTCAGACTGGGGCAAAGGTTTACCTTCCGACATGACAACGACCCGAAGCACACAGTCAAGTGAACAAAGAAGTGGCTTCGGAGAAAGTCTGTGCATGTCCTTGAGTGGCCCAGCCAGAGCCCAGACCTGAATCCAATTGAACATCTGTGGAAAGAGCTGAAAATGGCTGTGTACCGACGCTCCCCATTCAACCTGATGGAGCTTGGAAGGATATGCCAAGAGAAATGGGCAAAAATGTCCAGAAACAAGTGTGCCAAGCTCGTAGCTTCTTTCCCAAGATGCCTTGAAGCTGTAATCGCTGCCAAAGGTGCAGCAACTAAGTATTAGGCTAAGGGTGTGTACAGATATGTAACCCCTAAATAACCTATTTTTGTCAGTAAAATAAAATTGCATATTTTCTAAAAACCTGTTTTCACTTCGTCATTATTAGCTATTAGTGTGTAGATGTTTGAGGCAAAAAGTGAACTCAATCTATTGCAGTATAAGTCTGTAACGTAATGAAACATGGAGAAGGTGAAAGGGGTGTGCAGACTTTCCGGCTTGACTGTATGTGTTTCGTCACGTTTAAAGCAGAACATGGGGAGAAATACTGGGGATTTGTTGTACAATAACTAAACAAACCGTGGATATGAAAAACGAGCCAGGCCAACCTCAATATAACAAACTCAGTAAATGGGAATTGAAAGCATGAGAAAAAGCATTGATGACTGTGAATGGGAAGCCCTTCACCACATTATATTTACACATTTCTCATTCTTGGAAGAAAAATACATGATGCAAACTTTAAACCTCAATGGCGAATTGCCTTTTACTGGAAAAACTTGACCACTTTTTTGTATGGGGCAGCAATGAATTTCTAGGATGACTGACTGAACAGTGCTGCATGTGGGGTTGGAGAGTATGACAAAGTCCTGTTTTCTTCATTAATGCCATGACTAAATTCGCAACTGAATACATGCTAGCTTAAAGAGCGCTAAGCGACTGACTGTGATACTTCTGAGCCTCGAGATGGAGATGAAACATGGTAATCTTTGCACTGCACGTTCCCACTGGTGATTCGGTAAAAAAAAAGAAGAATGTGGTTTTTAGCTGGATTGACTAATTTGGCTTGTGAAGCAAGCAGTACTGCTGGGCTATAAGATAATACGAATGTCCCAGCAGAGAACATGCCGGAAATATGAAAAAGAACTTAAGGGAGGGCAACAGGGGGCATTGCAAAGCTAGTGGTCTCCAACCCTGATAAAAGACACCAGTGATCTCCCTGCTTTGGTAAGTATGTTTTCCATTGCAATTAAGGTCTTGGGCTGATCCCTCCTGACAGCATAATTGTTATTTCAAATGTGAATTAATAAATCATGCCTGTCTAGTTAAGAATTAAAATAGGCCTCCACTTGAGCTGCTGAGACCACTGCACTTCGACACAGCAATTTACCCGCACCTCCCCCCCCCCCCCCCCAAACGCTGCGCCTCTGCTGATGTTACATTAATGAATATGCACGTGTGCATGCACGCAGGCTCACATGCATGCTCACATGCATGCAAACACGCACGTGGAAAAATAAATAAGCAATGGATGTGCAGGATAGGAAAATCCATGTGATGAACGTGGAACACAAACCCAAGCGATGGGATTCTATTCCTTTTTTTTCTGAAGGCTTCATGAATACAGTATGCAAGTATGCAGTATGCAAATAGTTTCACCCTCTTCTGTCATGCTTAGACTTTAGGGCTGCGGCAAATACAAAATTTATGCTGAATAATGCGGGCCGGCCACATGGTCCTCTTTGCTGGGTCCTCCTTGTTTCGCGGGTCTCCAGGGGCATGCGCAGAGCACTTTAGCTATCACACTGCATTAGTGTAAGACCTGTAATGCACCTTTAAGTATGTGAGGCCTTTTAAGCCACACGGAGGTCATCTCATCGGCTAAATATAAAGTCCAGCCCTTTTTGAACATTTATTTTCACTTGCCAGGCCTGTAGCTCAGATGGCACGCGAAGGAGAGTGTACACTTACCGGGAATGTTTCTTTTAGCGCGGCGCAGTCTGTGGGAAAAAAAAATAAAGATATATATACGAGCGTTGTCCCTGTAGGACCTTCCGCGGCACAGAGTGTTGACAGCTGATCATGATCTACAGCATGACCACAGGGACCTATTTTCTTTAATGGTGTTACAGTATGTATTGACGAGGGTTCGATTACTGCTCCCTCGACCTGACGTGCATCTTTGTACATCGCATGTGTGTTGACGAAGGAGATGCGATGCTTGAGTGGGACGGGCTGGCTGTGACTGATTGGCTGGAATCCTGGACGGGCACATGTGATGTTGTCGCTGTGGATGGGTCGGAGGCCCTCATGACGAGCAAAGAGGGGGGTGTCGGCCCGGTGCTGTGGTCCAGGCAGCATTTTAGCGGCTGCAGTGTTCAGCCAACAACAGCCAGGTGAGAGAGCAGGGGAGGGGCGGGGGGGTGGGGGAAGGTCTCGATTTGAGAATAAATCAATAAGGAAAGAGTGCAGAGAGTGAGAGAGGAGAAGCCTGTGACCTCATAAGAGGGAGCATATCAGTCAGTGAACAGGCGGGTCAACAAAGAAGAGGGGAGAATGGGAGAGTGGGAGAGAGAAAGGAAGTGGGGGAGGCAGAGGGAGTGGGAGAGAGAGAAGTGCTGAGACCACAGAAAATAAGATGGTAGAGAAGCAGAGGAAGAAAAAAAGAAGCTTCTGGGATTAAAAAAATAAATAAATAAAGTCGACTGACCTTTCCTGTCTGAAGGGATGCTCTAATGCAGGCAGACCTGTGCCCCGGCAGCCAGTAGTGCTGCATGTTGGCTGACGAGTCTGAACATGACTGAGAAGATTTATTTTTTAAAGAGCCATCCAATGCACCCGTCTGCTAGATACCGTAAATCAGCCAATAACTGGCCTTTCTCTTATTATCAATATTCGGCAATAACAAACCAATAAACCCTCTCCCTTCCTCTGTCAGTGGTGGCACTCCCAAACCATTCACGCCGTTTTGTTAACGCCACCAACGTATCAGACTGCAGAGGGCATTGTTATGGGAAAAAGCTGAAGACGGCTGCAACAAAGAATGTGTGTTTCTTTAATTATGAAACCACATCATCCTCTAACCGCAGAGTGATACACACAAGTACTTACTGTTCATGCCAGGAAGTTAATGTATCTGAAACCTCTCTTTGAAGCTACAACATTTAGCTATCATTTACCTGTCACTGGACACTATAAAGTAACCAAATTTGACTGTTCAATTGAATTCCAATACCTTAATTCAAACTAATGACCATGAAAACAACTCCTTTAGATACAACCATGTGCTCAGATGTCTTTATGAACAAAGGCCACAGGCTTTTTAAAGGTGAAGTACTGTGTGTGTGTGTGTATATATATAACAAAAGCAATTTTGACACAGGACCCAAAAAACAATTGAAATCACTGGAAGCAGCTATGTGGAGAAGAGGGTGCAAGAGGAGTCCAGTGGCTGGTATTGGGCAGTAGGAGAGAGGAGTCCAGTGGCTGGTATTGGGCTGTAGGAGAGAGGAGTCCAGTGGCTGGCATTGGGCAGTAGGATAGATGAGTCCAGTGGCTGGCATTGGGCAGTAGGAGAGAGGAGTCCAGTGGCTGGTATTGGGCAGTAGGATAGAGGAGTCCAGTGGCTGGCATTGGGCAGTAGGAGAGAGGAGTCTAGTGGCTGGTATTGAGCAGTAGGAGAGAGGAGTCCAGTGGCTGGTATTGGGCAGTAGGAGAGAGGAGTCCAGTGGCTGGCATTGGGCAGTAGGAGAGAGGAGTCCAGTGGCTGGTATTGGGCAGTAGGAGAGAGGAGTCCAGTGGCTGGTATTGGGCAGTAGGAGAGAGGAGTCCAGTGGCTGGTATTGGGCAGTAGGAGAGAGGAGTCCAGTGGCTGGCATTGGGCAGTAGGAGAGAGGAGTCCAGTGGCTGGCATTGGGCAGTAGGAGAGAGGAGTCCAGTGGCTGGCATTGGGCAGTAGGAGAGAGGAGTCCAGTGGCTGGTATTGGGCAGTAGGAGAGAGGAGTCCAGTGGCTGGCATTGGGCAGTAGGAGAGAGGAGTCCAGTGGCTGGCATTGGGCAATAGGAAAGAGGAGCCAGAGAGGACACAGCACCTGGAGAGTAGACGGGAGACCTGGAACCTGGTAGAGGTGAGCAGACGATGCTGGTGGTCTTCACGCTCGCTGCTCCAATCTGCTCCAACAATGGGCCCTAATTAGACAAGTCTGTTGGTGGTCCGGCTGTGCAGAAAGGCAGAACTCCTCCTGGGCTCACTGGCTCCCCGCTGTGTGCTACACCAAAAATAGAAAAACATTTCCTTTAAATGCTTTTAAATTTGTAATTTTTTCACCAACTTTTTTTCTCATCGCATACCAAAGCATACACCTATGGCACAAGAAAGATAGAAGATAAAATTATGATCAACATGGTCTGAGCTGAAGGTTTTCAGAACATCAAGGTGTTTAGACAAAATCCAAATTATTTTTAATCTTACCAGTGGTTTATTTGTGATTCACGATTTGCTTAGAGTGCCATTTATGCAGATGGTAATGCAAGATTGTGCTCCGCGGACTGCCTCGGTGGACATCCATTTTGGGTCTGCTATGTCATTTAGGTCCTCGCATGCAGACTCTACGGACGTCCATACGCATAATTTTTTTGGCGACTGTGACTTGGCCTTAACAACACACCCAAACATCTCATCAGAACAAAATAAAATTGTTTACATTTTCCATAACACAGAGAAGCTATCAATATAAACAGGAAGTATAGTTACACCTGGCAATAGTTTGTGGAATGTAATTGATCCTGTCAATCCACTTTTATAACTCTTAACATCCTCCAAAAGAGTAATCCATCTCAGTAACTATTGTAACACTTACTGACAACACTGTAGACAGTGACTTCATCACAAAGACATTACAGCCACATTCACTGCTGTAATTGCTCTCGTGTTCACTGAACTGCAGTTTCAGTGGTCAGTTTAGAACAGGGGTTTTCAACCTTTTCTGATGCAGGTACCCCACCCAGGCTCAAAGGCATCCAGGAAACCCCCATCATAAATGAATAAATGTTTTACATTTTGAAATATTTTCCCAAATATGTATATAGCCGTTACATGCCAAGTCTGGCCAGGGACCCCCTACAGTACCTCCAAGGACCCCTGTTGAAAACCCAGCGTTTAGAACATTCACTGCTGGTCCACACCCCCACTCAGGCCAGTTCACCAGCTAGCGCCATGAACATGTCCGGTGGCATTAACAGGAGCGGCAATGATGAGGCCGGCCTATATTGCATCCCGTGCTGTGGATACACTTAGCACCACTGCACTGACTCTCACTCTAATGCTACAGCCCCACATGCTGGAACCTGTGTGTTTACTGTGGCAGTGGCTAAAAACAGCAAAGTGTTAATTATGTTTCAATGGAGCCGCACAAAAATGATGCACACGGTGTGTCACATGACCGCTCTCATGCATGTTGACATGCATGGGATGAGACTGTTTAATGCACAGCAGAGTTAAATATGAATACGGTTTTGGAAGAGATGAAAAACAGAACACAGCCAGGAAGGATAATGATACACTGAGATGGGGTACAGCTTAATTCAAAATTTTAATTATACATACTGCTTCAGGTTAATAAGGTATGAGAGGAGGTTAAAGCTGTACAGAAATTCTATGGTTGTTTAACGAAACATTTTAATAAAGGAACATACAGTATGCATAAAAGTGAAAACAGACTGGTTAGAAAAATCAAGTTGTAATTTAAAGGTGTATCTTAAGAACAACACAAAGGGCAATATAGGACTGGAAAGGTCTAATGTTAATAGAACATTTAATTTAATTTTGTAATTTAAAAAATATATTTTTTTCAATCCTGTGGAAAAAAAAACAAAACGACACAAAACAAAATAAAAATAAAACCATGAACATATATTTAAGTACATGGAAAGGAGATGCGAGCTTTGGTATACAGTATGTCTTGGTATATCAAGCATCAGTCAACTAAGCTTTAATAGAGGTCCAAGCAGATGCAGACATTACAATGCATTACAATTACTTGGCAGACGCTTTTATCCAAAGCGACGCACAATACGTGCAGATTGAAGGTCATAGACGCGACTACGAAGCAGATCCGACAAAGCACAACTTTTTCATAACGTAGGACCTATCCCTAGTAATAAACATATAATACAGTACACTCACTCAGCTATACATTCTGAACTATAAAATAGCAACAACAAAAAAAAGTACACGTTAAATAGAAAACAAGCAAAAAAAAACTGGATGCAAGTACTATAGAATTGGTCCTAAATAGGTAGTTTAGTCGAGGTGGAGTCTGAAAAAGTGCGTCTTCAGACCACGATGGAAAATAGACAGGGTTTGAGCTGAGCACAGCAGAGTGGGGAGTTCGTTCCACCACTGGGGAGCAAGGGTGGAAAAGCTCCGCAGTTGGGACGAGCAAGAGCCGTTATGACAATGATGACTTGAGAATTGAGAATATCAGACACATGGAGTGAACCTTGTGCTGTATGCTGTATATTGCAGTGAGCTGTGTGCTGTACATTACAGTGAGCTGTACAGTGCAGTGAGCTGTGTGCTGTACATTACAGTGAGCTGTACATTACAGTGAGCTGTGTGCTGTACATTACAGTGTGATGTGTGCTGTACATTACAATGAGCTGTGTGCTGTACATTACAGTGAGCTGTGTGCTGTACATTACAGTGAGCTGTACATTGCAGTGAGCTGTGTGCTGCACATTACAGTGAGCTGTGTGCTGTACATTACAGTGAGCTGTACAGTGCAGTGAGCTGTGTGCTTTACATTACAGTGAGCTGTACAGTGCAGTGAGCTGTGTGCTTTACATTACAGTGAGCTGTACAGTGCAGTGAGCTGTGTGCTGTACATTGCAGTGAGCTGTGTGCTGTACATTACAGTGAGCTGTGTGCTGTACATTACAGTGAGCTGTGTGCTTTACATTACAGTGAGCTGTACAGTACAGTGAGTTGTGTGCTGTACATTGCAGTGAGCTGTGTGCTGTACATTACAGTGAGCTGTGTGCTGTACATTACAGTGAGCTGTGTGCTGTACATTACAGTGAGCTGTGTGCTTTACATTACAGTGAGCTGTACAGTGCAGTGAGCTGTGTGCTTTACATTACAGTGAGCTGTACAGTGCAGTGAGTTGTGTGCTGTACAGTGCAGTGAGCTGTGTGCTGTACATTACAGTGAGCTGTGTGCTGTACATTACAGTGAGCTGTGTGCTGTACACTACAGTGAGCTGTACATTAGTTTGTACATTATAATCAGCAACCTTCTTTTATAGGGGTGGGGTAATTATAGGGGTGTATTGTCTTCTGCAATACAGTCTTGATACAGTGGCGCCAAGTATCAATATTTTATCTAAATAGACACTCATTCTCGTCCCTCTCATTCTAGTCAAGTAGCAAGCCAGCATTAGGCTAGGTTCGCTGTCACTCACAGAACGTATTATATAAAAATTATATTTGATCTTGGGTCAAAATGGTCTCACTGTTTGTGTTCTATCATGGATAGCTAGCTACCCATCAACTCCAATTGCTTCAAAACTGCAGCTTTAAAGAGTCAATGCCCTGGATGCTCCGTGCCGGAAGAGACATTTCCCCATCCGTTTTACCATTGACTTTTCTGCTATTGAAATATACAACAAAACAAAGTATCATACCAGCTTCTCGGCTCTTTACCTAATTGTGATAGTCACCCCAAAGTAGTGTAGTGTAATAAAATGTACCTGACATTGTGGCTTGCATCAAGACACTAATTCATATGTAATGAGCAACATCAAGCATCTCATAGTATACACAAAATAACAAATTAACTGTAATTCCAGAACACCAATGTGCCCGATGTCTGAACATACAGAGCATTAATTCACCTCATATACTGTAGCTACTAGCTATACTGTGACAGCTTACGTTCTATTGCCAGTTCATTGATCTCACGGCTAATTAGGAAACACTATTCACATACTGAAATAATGGTAGGGGAGTTCGCTCATTTCCTCCATTATTGAGACACAAATATTTGTTTCCGGGGTTTCTGGGGCATGGAGGAGACGAGATGGTAGTGGAGAAAAAGGAGGATACATTCTTTGTATGGAAGCATTTCCAAGCCAGATTTCTAATTAAACTGGTGATTGCATTTTGTTTTCACTTGTTGTTTGCGAAAACCATGACATAACTGTAAACATTTCAACACAGAGCTAACATACTCCAACAGCACTGGAATGATGCAAAATCATGTGAGACTTAAACACTCGACAGTGACTGTGAGTGACGACAGTAGCCAAGCCAGCTCAAGCCTGACCGCTTCTCAGCAATCGAATGCACAGCCAATATCTCTCGTGTAAGATGAGGGCTTCACCAAGCTGAAGGCTTATGTCGAGCCAGGATATGCGATGCCGAGATGAAAAGCCTCAGTGCAAGAATTGACAAAACCTATCATGAGTAAATTAATAGGCTAGTATTTTGTCTAAACGTGAATGACAATAGCCTATCAATAACATTATGTTAATGTTCTATAGAACACAACATACTCTTACATGAGGCAATGTTTTAGCTTTGAATTAAAGCAACGTCTTGCTTTTTTTGTACAGGATTGCTATAACCTGGGGTTATTTTCACAGGGCATTTAACAGTAGGTAAAAGACGCCGGTATGTTTACTGATTATTTACCAGTAAAAGTTACAGACATGGCACATTTGGACGGGAATACAATAACGGAGATCTTCAGGTAACAATTTGCCTACCCCACCTCCCCCCGTACAATTTATCCCATCAGAATAGGGCTTTTGTCATTACTTAAATAAAACATTAGTTATTATTTTCTCTTCTGTTTTCTGTACCTCTGTTCAGGGCCGTGTCTTGGGGGGGGGGGGGGGGCATAGCACAGTCAGTAGGCAATTAGAGCTACAGAGATGATTCGGCCAATCATAAAAATATCTGATTGGTTGGTTTGGCCATATAACACATAAAGACGCAGCGAGAGAGAAATAGGTCCGTTTTTTTATCAATCTATGCTGTCTCTTCTTCATAACTGTAACTGTTATTTGCTAGCCTAGCTTACTGAGTGAGTTGAGGATACGGTTTCATGCAGAGACGTTATAGTATCGCTTGTAACGCTGCGTTCACACATCCAGCAACTTCGGTCGCCCAGTCGCCGGAAGTCCATTCATTCTCTATGAAGCTGAGCGACGGTCAGCGACCTGAGCGACTAGAAAACTGAGCGACCAAAATCGGCCGATAAATGTTGCCCGAAACTTAACTTTTGACCGACCATCGGCCGTAACAGCCAATCAGAGTCCCACACTTCATATTTCCCCAACCGACACGAAACCATTTCATGAATAATTGTTCCGCCCGATTTCACTTAAATTGCAGCAATGAAGTAGCAGCTAATAATAATGGTCCAAGCCTACCACGTCCTGTTCAATGTATTCCAAAAGGAATACCGGGATAAGCGCCTAAAAATTGACGCTTGGAGGGCAATTGCGAGTGCTCTTGGTACCGATGGTAAGGTCTTTGTTATTTTATTGTGTGAATTAAACGTTCACACAACACTAGATAAATGCTATGTTTAACTAACATTAGCATATCATGTAGGCTAGGCTATTGGAAGCCAAAACGGCGAAAAGGTATGATTTACTGTTCACAGGTAGGCTAATGTAACGTCATGACACTTCTAGAGCCTACTGTATTGTCAGGAATGCTGTTTAGTTGTGTGTGTTATGTGTAGGCAGTTAAAGCACTAGGGTTCCAATATCATATTGGATCTACCAGCCTGGATGCATCGCAAATATATCTTTGTTATACGTAGGCTACTGCTGTTGTTTATCTGTATCAAATAATTGTAGCTGCACGAACTGACTTGGATGACACAACGGGAAGCTCTTGCCCCGCCCCCAGCCTCGTAGAATTGACCGACTCGGCGACCAGTTGCTCGCTGTGTGAACGCAGCGTAAGAGTACCAGAAAATAAGATATCAAGAGTTTTTTTATGTTATTGGCCCACATACATCAGAATGTCATGGCAGGCAAAGGATATGCGATCAAATATAAAAAATGATTACTTTATTCTATATATAAATGCAGGGGTGCCAATAATTGTGGCACACATGGTTTTATTTTGTACGGTTTCCTCTTGATGTTCGCCAACTACAAAAAAACAAAGCCCACTTCACGGCCATAGCTGGACTACCCGGTGTAGTTGGTGCTATAGATGGGACACGTCCGAATTATTGCACCATCACAAGATGAGCTAAATTGAGCATTTGAACATTTTTGAGTTAAATTGTTTTGACTCAATCGATGCCATCTTAAAATTAATTACATTCTGTAACGTGATGGGAAGAAAACGCTACAATGTGAGATACAATTCAGAGAAAGCTTTGGGATTTTTTTACTAATTAATTATACAGATTAAATGAGGTGATTTGTAAGAAAATATCAAGTGTTGAAACAAAAAAGTTAATGATGTAAGCAAAAAAAACTAAATAAATAAAACATTTTATACAAACTTTTCCGTTTTCCTGTCACTGTCGTATGTAGGCAATGAGCTCCTCATCTGCATGTATTTTCCCCTCGTCTTTGTTTTTTTGTTGCTTTTTTTGCTTTTGAGTCTGTATTTTTTGCACTCTGATTTTTCTTTTTATTCTTGAGTTCTGGCACAAGTGTAATGTGTGGGTGGGGATTAGAAGAAGGCATATAGCCTAAATGTCTGTTATTCAATGGGGATTTGGAGTGACAGTTCCTCAAAATGTTTACCAAGCCCACAGATCTTACTGTGTGTCAATCAAGAGCTCAACCTCAGGTGAAATAACTTATTTTGTTAGCCTTAGTCGGATGAATTAGATTAAAACGCAGTAATTTCTTATTTGTGGATGGCAGGAATGTTGGATATCTAGTTAGTTGTCAAGCAAGGTTCTCCCCACTATGCCATGATGAGCTAGAGCTACTGTAACTAGGTAGCTAACTGCCTAACTGGCTAGCTAGTGTGTGTGAGTGTGTGTGTGTGCGCGTGCATGTCACGTCATCGAATTACAATACTTAGTGTATCCCGAAAATACAAAGAATGAAAATAGTATCATATCATGACCCAAGTATCAGGATACTATTGTATCATGAGGTTCCTGTTGATTCCCACCCTTATTTTTTTACTTGATGCTGAGGTGATATCTGCGTATGCCGCATGTCTGAAGAAGCAAATAAACATTATTAGGCACTGGTGTAGAAAGGTAGAATGGGCAAGAGAGAGATTATACATAACACTCTGCACAATTACAAGTCAATTTTCTAAAATACAATCTATCAAAACAGACTAGTTTTAACATGCCCTTGACTCTAGCTCCTGCATTAGCAGGTCACGCTATATACATGGACTTCTAAGGATTAAAACAGAGAAAAAGAAGGTGGGGGGGGGGGGGGGGGGGGGCAGGAATAGAAAAGGAAAATATGAAGAGGTAGATTTGAGCAGGTTAGGTCACTGTCGCACATCATGTGGAGAAGGGGGTAATGTTATTGTGACTCATGTTTCCGTGACTCATTTTGCTGTGACTCAGGCAATGCATCTGTGATACTCAGGGCCGTGTCTTGGGGGAGGTTCACTGGGGCGCAGATGCCAAATTTGGTCACCTATTTAGGGAGTGTTCTATTTAAGGCTTTAGAACTCCATGGTGAGCATCACAGAAACTTGGAATATGTCTTAAATGAAACAAGACAGTTGTGCCATTTACAATACTTACTTAAATGTGTTTATTTTCATGCAGAGACGTTATAGTATTGCTTGTAAGAGTACCTTTTTTTGTTCCTCATAATAAATGTACTTCAATTAAAAGTTGGATTTTTTTTAAAAATTCAGTGTGAGATTAAGCTAATTCAGCAACCCTTTTTAATCATCTTTACCAGGGGTGCCAATAATAATGGAGGGCACTGTACACATTCATACTCACACCAAGGATAATTTGACATTAATTCAGCACAGTGGTGCACAAATTGTGGGTCACGACCAAAACTTGGGTTGTGGGAGATATCTATTGGTGCCTGGAATGGTGTAGGCTACAGCAACATTCCAATATAACTAGGCCTATATAAACAAAGTATTAATTCTGCATTTGTACAAATACATAGAAAAAAACACATTTTTACTGTTTACATTTAACTGTGTTTCATATGATCACGTAAATGGGTACTTTATTTAATCTTGATCTTGGCGCGTCATTACTACTACATGAGATTTGTCCAAATGCTGATAAAAGTTGCCCTTGATGCTCTTTGTTACAAGCTAGCTATAGCTAATTACTTGTTTCAGCCTATTGCTCTTACAACTTAAGATAGTTAATGGCTTTCGCTAATCATAGTGACCCAGTCTTTTTGTGCTTTTGACATAAAAAAATAAATAATATTAGCTCATTTGTTTTAAGTTTCCAACTGGTAAATGGATAACTTGATGACGAGTGTAACAGTCATGAGGAGAAATGTTTAGTTTTTATCCTATGGTTTTCTGTCTTGCAACTTTGTGCACTTTCCCCTGAATATGCTTCATTGATAAGGCAGCATGCCCTATTCACACTGGACAAGTATTACCTTGGGACCTCGTGTAATTTGTAATAATTCTAGAGGTCATCTGTGATCTTAAGCCCTATACGGCTGGAATAGGTTTTCAGGACAATGGGCCTCATTCATGAAGCATTCCTAAATATGCGCGTACATTTATGTACGAAACGAAAAATGTACACCGGATTCATCAAACCGTGCGGGAAAGGCAGATTTTTTTGTATTCACGTACGAAGCGCGTCCATGTTATTTTGTGATTAGCATAAATCCACACCCATGAATTGCCTTATATGGAGGCTGTCACTTCCATTTAAAGGTCCATACCTTGTAAAAATGGGCCAGAAAAAGCAAAGGAAAAAATTATTCCGACACTAAAATCTAATTTTTATTAGCAGATGTTCAATCAAGAAAAAAAAAAGTTTAGTATTGTCAGTACCGGTGTCATAAACTGGGAAAATAAAGTTCTAGCAGGAGATAACATGTACCATCAATCCAGGATCACCCCTCACACGAACTGTTAAAGTAGTAAAATAAAAAAAATAAATGGATTGACATTAAATTGGAGGTGAAGAAATGCATAGCTGCATTGCATTGGTCTGCATCTACGTCTGCATTGGTCAAGCGAGCGCATTCCTTTACCGCAGCCTGGAAATAAATTAAACCTTATTTGTTTTGTAATTTTGTTGGGGTTCTGTGCGTGTGAGTTGTGGTTTGAAATCGGGTAATCATAGGCTACCTTCTTATTTTAGAATCTCTCTGGCGCATTCTAATTGTGGTCACATTGATGCGCGTGACCCACTGAGTAAAAGCCCGAATCGAGCTCAGGTTTAAGTACCGGGATATTATAATATAGCCTGTCTACATTCTAACTGGTTACAAAACTTATATTTTTAAATCAACTTTATCTGGTTTTTCACCTGAACGCGAGATGGCGTTTCACCGACTTTTCAGTAAAAATGTTCACTGGGGTATGCAGTCTATGGCACCGATAACAATGGACAGGTTGGCAATTTCATAAAAACCCCGCTTTACCTCCACCTAGCTTTGCATCTTGTAGGGGACCTGGATGTACGCTGGCATTAGCTGGATTAAGCTGTTGACCACAATTGCAACCCTGGCTACAGACATGTAAGCCACTTTAAAGCAAATTTTGTTCATTGGTTAAATGTGTGTTTTAATTAGCATAGCCTATGTAAAGTGATGTAGAATTTCAAAAAATAGCAAATTCGAAAAAATAGTAGGCTACTGGGAGCATTAATTAGCCTAATTATGGGTCTAATTAAACAGCTTCATAGCCTACAATTGATTAATAGGCGGGATCTAAAGTGTTTGCTTTTTACAATTGTAATTTATTACGTTTGCAATGTGTATTTCAAAAGCCACATTTAGTTTTGTGAATTTAACAGAAAATGAAAATAACTTAATATTCTAATTATCACTCCACTACATTTACTGGCATTCTGAATTTATGAACGTGGTACACGTGGTCCTGAGCATGTGTAAAATTTGTTAGTAGGCCTACATGCGAACAAATCTCAGATACGAAAACGTTGATGAATGCCAAAATACGGCCGAATTTGCAAATACGAACGATTTACATACAAATTTCTTCTGCTCACGTTTAATGAATGAGGCCCAATGTCTGTTAAATAATTGTTATCACAGGACGTCTGTAGTATTAATGACCAATTCGGACAGGATAAAAGTATCCTCGTAATCAGTGTCTAGAAATGCAGAGATGGGAGTGTCTACTCCATTTTGTCAAACTAAAAATATTCCCTGCGTCATACAACGTTACACATCCTATATCTTTACTGCAAACTGATTGCTCTGGCAGAAAAGCGCTGGCCGGGAGCAATTGAAAAAGATGCAAGCGCTCAAAAAACAAACAACAACAAAAAAATTAACTATGTGGACACACATTGGAATGGCAAACTGTCCAGAAAAAGTGTGTGGAATCCTGCATTACACCTTTTTTATTAACGTTAGCTTGAGAAAAATAGTATACTGTTAGACAGGACCATAACATGTATGAAAGGCTATAGCTAGGCTACTGCACATAATAGCTTATCTAAACCTGCCACAAGTATTGCCCCACTGATAAGTACTTTTGAGCCTGTTTTTTTGGGGGCCATTAGTTGTGGCCTGGACCTGGACCAAAGAGACCACAACCAAAGGCTTCCCAGAGTGCCTCATATGTAAAAAAAACAGGATTTGAGAAACTCTTTTCTCACAGGAAATAACAGAATATTTAGTAACATGTAATTTTGCATGGGATTGCCATAACCTGGGGTTATTTTTACAGGGCATTTAACAGTAGGTAAAAGACGTCAAAATCTTTACTGGCACGGAAGCGTGCAGTCCATAAAAGTTACAAACATGGCAGATTCGGATGGGACTAAAATAACAGAGATCCTCCAGTGATAATTACATTACCCCACTTCCCCTGTAAAATGTATCCTTTCCGAATAGGGCTTTAATCCTGTGTAAATCTGCCAAGTCCGTAATTTGTATGGCAAATTAGGCCACCTACCATATTTCCCAAATCACAGAGGTAATCTGATAATATTAGTCCTGTGCAAATCGGCATTTCTGTAATTTGGGGTGATATGTTTCTCTCCCACAAGGATTCGTTTTTGTCTGCATCTTTCCAGGTCGAGAATTATGGTGGCTGTGGTGGAAATTATTAATGCAAATTCTCACAACATTTTGGGTGCAGTTCTTATGTCAAAAGTTTTTAAATGTAGGCCTAGTCCCGAATTTGGAAAGTGAATTGTATCCAAACCTGTAGCCGCCTTTAATGCACCAATCTGCAGCTGCTTTACAAATGTGCAGAAAATAACACTTAACAGAAAATAACACTGCAAACTGACAATATGGAAGTAATGTTACATTTCATTCATATGAGGTATGCGGCCCCCAGGTAATACTAGTCCAGTGCGAATATGGCATAATATTCTGTTAATTCCAGTATGCTTTTTGTGATTAATTGCCTGCTAATTTCAGTAACCCCATCATTTAGTTTTTAGGTATTAAAAACATGGTTATTGTCAGCAGTTTAACAATTAATTGTTAATTGTTATTAATACAAATTGAATTAGTTTGGGTCCCAAAAAGTATGGATTGATATCCTTGGGTCATCACTGAAAAGGTTTGTGCACCCCTGATCTAGCACATATGTACAGTAAATTTGAATTAGTATTAGTATTAGTAAGTACAACCCAGGGAGATACTATTACACCATAGTGTATATTATGTATGATAAGTTTGCTATAGAATAATATTCAACCATCAGAAAAATGCTGGCAAATGTTCTAGCATGAGAGCAAATTAAACATAAAACATGACTGAGCCACCTATGAACGCTTACTCTACAGTATGTGAAATGCAAAAATAACAATATCAAACATATGGCACAACACTGGGTCGGAGTGGAAAAACGAATGTTGATATTTTAAATATCACAAGCAGTAATACTCAGGGGAAAAAAATCTCTCTCATGCATATCCCTCAGGTATATTTTCATACAGAATCAATGTGGTATATTGGTAACAATGGTATCGTCTTCTGACCCACTCCCAAAATTCATGTAAGCAGGCAAGGGTTTTTTCTAGCCATGCTGACGAGTTAGTAAATTAGTAAAAACTTGCGGAAATAACAGGAAAAACCAATTATTACACCTCAGCCAGGGAATGTACATTTTAAGTTGTTTGTGTAAAACTGAACTAATAAAACTAGAAAGGCTGTAATGTATTGTTCAAAGCATCCAATAAGACATTGCAAACACATTAGCTAAGGTTATAATGTCTGATATTAGATAAGAGTTGTCAATGAAACCAGAATGAACTGGAATGTAAAACCAATGGTAGGATTGTTCAATGAGAAACAAGAATTTCACGTTTATTTAGAATTTATTTTGAGTGAGCAGGACTTTTAACGGTTGTTTTGGCATATGATCGGGCAATTGTTGGGTTTATCTTCTTGCTATGACAGAATACAAATCTTTGGTGGTAAATAAATATTTTTTATGAACACTGTTGTCACACATGGGTAGGTGGGGTTGCTTGTTAAGTGGACTAGCTACGCAACAATAGTGACATAATAGTGAAACTTTGTGTTTGGCAGAGTTGTTACTCATTGTGTACTAATAAAGATAAAACACAGAGTTTGTTCTTTCCACCCATAGTTGGTTTGGTTGCAAGATAAATTAATATCTCTTAATTAATAAATCTTAGCACCGGCGCCATGACCACTAGGGGGTCTGCCCAAAGGGGTTAATGTTAAAGTGATACTGCAGTCAAAAACCGACTTCCCATTGTAAACTGATGTTTTGGGTTAGATTATGATGATACACAACTGTTCATGTCTGAAAATCTCATGTTTAGTCAAAATGTTTTTTATGAGATTTTGTGTAGGCTTATCAATACACTGGTTTCTGGGGATTTGTGACGTCACAAGATCTTTAACATAAAAATGGGTGGCGTTGAGGTGGTCTCAGCTGGGCACATGGTATAAAAGCAGAGACCAATAAGTTTTCGCTCCTTGACCATATGAATATTCATAATATAACTATGTGACATCATCGTCATATGACCACACCTACTCACAAGTTCAAGTTCAAATTGAAGCGGTAAAAAATGCCTTAGAAAAGGCTCTGCAGTATCTATTTAAGCTACCCTTCAGAGGCAAAAAGAAACAACTAAAAACATTCAAAAGAATGTTATAATATATACTGTATATTTGAGTAGCGTTCAGTGTCAAGAGTTTGCATACTAAAATGTGTCTGTCTGTGTGTTGTATTTTTTCTTGGAACTTCTGCATAATATGCTTTATTCACCATTTTCATGAACTGACTCTTAGATTAGTGTGCATGGTGTGTCTTACAGGCAGCTGATTGATTGGAATGTTCCCAGGTGAGACTAATTGTGGGCCTATTAAAGATAAGCAGTGCTGACTAATGGGGTCAGCTTTTTGCAACTGGGTCTGGGCAGTTTGGTTTTAAAGAATTTGCCTACTTTTTTCCTAAGTTGCTCAAACAATTTTGGTGCAAATGCCCTGGTAATGTGTAAAGTGTCTGTGTCTACATCAATAACCTGCTTGTAAATAAATTGTTGGTAATTTTCCAACCTTTTCGGTTGTCCGAAGAACAAAGAATTGGCTTTGTGACAAAGAGGTGTGAAATAAGTTTGGTAGGTTTTGTGAGTAAGGGAGTTGGCCCTTATTGGACAGATAGAAAACTGTATAAGCATATTCAATGCTCATCATTTTCTAAGTTATCCTTCAGTTTCTGTCCTGTTTCATGTTGACTGGGATGCTTCTACTGATCGTGGTTTCTCTGGTTCTTTGGCAGTTTGCAGAAGGGTGTTTTGTGTTGTGTAGAATGTGTTGTGACACACTGCAAATACAATTTCAGTACTAAGCAGTGAGCTATTTAGATGTTTATTGCATTGTTTTAATTAATTTAAGATCATCTTCTCATAACACACACACACACACACACACACACACACACACACACACACACACATCCCTTTCTCTGCCATTAACCCCAGCACACATCACTACAGCCTGTCAAATGGTCACTGTGGGACATTGAAACTAAAGTGAAATAAACAGTCCAAAATGTCACTTCAAATCTGCACACCTCATCTCCAGATAATCTCCAGTTACACTCTCTGTTCTAAAGCATTGCCAGATAAACTTTTTTGCAAAAGAGACTTAAGACGTATCTCAAAAAGCACAAAATAATTATCATATGAAACATTCCAAATAGAAGATGGACCTAGTGTAAAAAACAAAAAAAACAATGCATGTAGTGTTTTGCAAGCCTTCTGTGTGTGAACTTTTTTTTTTCAGTCCTGGAACAATCTGTCAAAAAAACATGAACGCATAAATACCTTTTTTTTTGTTTGTTTGTTTTTTTTGTCTGGTAACAAGCTGTCAAAAATGCATAAACGCATAAATAAAAAATCTACTGCTCGTCATTTTTCCAGGTACTATTTGTACACCTCTGTCTCCTCTAGCCTTCTCTGAGCTACACCCTGTGGTTCTGTGCGGCCGGCCTCTGATTTCCACCCCTGTGCATCTGCTTAAGGGTGGCTGACGGGGGTCCCTGTGGGCCCTCTCTTCTTCTGGAACTGCAGACGGGCTGGAATGCACCGCAGGTCTGGGCCAAATTTGGCCCGTTTAGTCCGGATCCATCCCTGAGCCAGACACAACAAACAGAGCTCCTGACCTCGCCGCTTGACACGCATTTAAAATGACCGTTACATATCAAGTTGCGGACAAAAATAGCAGCACCCCTTCCTCCCCCATCCCACCCTAACCCCCAAGTTTCCATTTCATGCCAGATGAGGGAAGCTTCCTCAGAGGTACAGACCAAGGGGCATGGTTACGCTCATGTTTCCCAGGTAGGGGAGGGGCATGGTTACGCTCATGTTTCCCAGGTAGGGGAGGGGCATGGTTACGCTCATGTTTCCCAGGTAGGGGACTGCCATTGTACCCTTGAGCTAAAGGTACTTAACCTGCATTGCTTCAGTATATAGGTGCAGCTCAAAAAATTTGAATATCGTGTAAAAGTTCAATATTTTTTGTCACTCATGTCAGAAAGTGAAACTCATATATTATATAGATTCATTACACATAGAGTGAAATATTTCAAGCCTTTATTTCTTGTAATTTTGATGATTATGGCTTACAGCGAATGAAACCCAAAATTCAGTGTCTCAGAAAATTAGAATATTTTGCTTTAACATATTTTTAAAGTATCATATTTAATATTTGGTTGCATATCCTTTGCATGCTGTTACTTCCTGAAGTCTGTGACCAATCATCATGAAAAGACTCTCGATATCTTATTTTCAGGTACTGTTACAAGCGATACTATAACCTCTCTGCATTTGAACTGATCTCTATGGGAATTGGGGGGTGAGACTAGATTCAGCTGTAAATTACACTGGTACAGTATGGAACACATGGCTGGCTAAATGGCTGTAAGTCATCAAGGGTCTGAGCTATCGAACGAGCCCCAAACCATCACTCTGTTGCCAGATATGGAGTAGATGTGGATGGATCACTGTAAGGGTTATTTCTCCTGACTCATTTTCCTATAGAACTCTATGGGGAAAAAAGTCAGGAGAAACAACCCTTAAAGGGATCCATCCACATCTACTCCATATCTGGCAACAGAGTGATGGTTTGGGGCTCGTTTGATACCTTAGACCCTTGATGACGTACAGCCATTTCGCCAGTCATGTGTTCCATACTGTACCAGCGTAATTTACAGCTGAATCTAGTCTTACCCCCCAATTCTCATAGAGATCAGTTCAAATGCAGAGAGGTTATAGTATCGCTTGTAACAGTACCTGAAAAAAAGATATCGAGAGTCTTTTGATGTTGATTGGTCACAGACTTCAGGAAGTAACAGCATGCAAAGGATATGCAACCAAATATTAAATATGATACTTTAAAAATATGTTAAAGCAAAATATTCTAATTTTCTGAGACACTGAATTTTGGGTTTCATTCGCTGTAAGCCATAATCATCAAAATTACAAGAAATAAAGGCTTGAAATATTTCACTCTATGTGTAATGAATCTATATAATATATGAGTTTCACTTTCTGAAATGAGTGACAAAAAATATTGAACTTTTTCACGATATTCTAATTTTTTGAGCTGCACCTGTATATCCAGCTGTATAAATGGATAAATGTAATAATATGCGTAAGTCGCTCTGGATAAGAGCGTCTGTTAAATGCCTGTAATGTAATGTATGTTTTTACCAAAAAGTCAACTTATTATTTAACGTATTTATTTAAATAATTGATTTATTTAATTCAAGAATATAAAGTGAACCAAGGGTATTTATCAGAAAAAAAAAATCCTATTTCATCCTTTTATTATTATTATTATTAACTAAATTAAATGTTTTACTAGACATACTTCACAAGTACCCACCAAACATAGACTGCTGATAAATGCATGTTTGATACATTTTTCCTGAGTTTATTTGTTTTATTTATTTGTTTTAAAACAGTGCTCTTTAAGTCATTTGAATAAAAAGCTCAATTGCTTTTTTTAAGAAATGGGTCCAAATATATCAGTTCTGCAAATATGTACATTGCATGTTATGAGTCTTTCTGGCAAATAAAAAGACAGATACGATGTCATGCCCGTGTCAGCGTTAATTGTAGCATGGGAGCGACGTTGGGAACATCTCCTTTTGTGTTTTCCGGGCCCGTGGCAAAGTGGCGCCGTTCCTTGGCTCTGCTCGCTACCCTATGATGTGTACATCAATTACCAGACTCGGCAGCATCAGAGACTCTCCCATATGGCAGCGGAGATGAAAGGTCTCCTTGTGTTTGATACCCAAGCTCTGCACCCATTCCCACACATGACCAGTGAACTCGACACCGGCGAGGGCAGGACAGTGCCGTCTCTTTTTTCACACAGACAACCTTTCCTGACCCTCCCACTCTTTCAAGTAGATTTGGTTAATTAGTGAACATGAGGGGGAAGGAATAAAATAAGCTCCCCCAGGAGCTGAAATTAGCTTCACCGCAAGCTGGGGGCCATGGACCAGCTGCCAGTGGAGCTCCTCCTCCTCTTCGAATCACCCAGGAGGGCGACTGACCTCTCCGCCCCCTGGACAACTGGTCTGGCATGTGGGAACCGTGAGAGACAGCCCGCACCTGATATTAAGCTAAGGCTGTAGCTCACCTGTCCACTGCCCATTGCTTGAGACCATCCACCTTTGCTTAAGGTGCTCCACCAGTGCCATTGCTTAAGCCAGTGCACCTGGCTTTCACCTGACAGTCCATAGTGCCTGCCTATGATCTCAGCCACCTAGATCATACCAGACACCTCTTTTAATCAAAATCTAGCTGTCTTGCTAAGTGCCAATACTCCACTCAATACTTTATTACTGTGGTAATACATTCTCAGTGACCCAGTGCGCCTCAGCTCAGGTAAAACTGCCTTGTTTTTTAGTGATGCCTGGTTTTGAGAAGAAGAGCTTCTCCACGGTGCAACACAAGGATCCAATGTGCTAAGGGAATGAGTACCATGCAAGAGGAGGCCACCAAAATAAAACCAACCTTTTATTGTATTGTTTTGTCACATGGTCCAGATCGGTAGGGTTTCTGTGGTTCTGGTATAGCGTTCCCCACAAAAAAGCTATGAAGAAGGGAATCAGCCAGACCTACACAATATACAGAGATGTGTGCCAGACCTACACAATATGTGTGCGGACAGCTGTCAAATGGACATTCCTCACAACCATTTGGTTATCGCACTTCACAACCTCTGCCTGTTTCACTCTGAGGTGTTTGAACGAAGATGGTAAACAACAATTGGACATTAAAACATATACAGCAAGTGATATTAACAAACAGGTATAAAAACAATACTGATGATGATAACAATCATGAAGTCTGTCACATAATGAAACATTTATCATATTTGTATATGCTCATATGCAGGAGAAAGAGAGTTGTACTTTGGGAAAAGTAGGAAACAGGATATTAGGTCACAAATTGCACAATGAGTCTTGGTCAGCAGGGCAAAGGTGTAGGAAACGACTGTTGAAAGTATTATCAACAAGCCACTTGACACCTGACTAAACTTCCTCTTGAAAAGGAAGTGAGACTGACCACAAGGCAACAGTCACTTCATGCCCAGATAAAATAAAGGAAAGAGAGACCAATACAGTTGTATCCTCTGTTGCCTGTCCAATCTGACATTACAACATGTGCAATGCATCATCCATTTTACAACAACGGCAATACATCATCCATTTTAATGGCTTAGTTCCACAACTTTTAAACACAAACTGAACTACAAACTACATTATCAACATCAACTAAAATGGAACAGGGGGAACAGTAAATCAAGCAATAGGAAGCAGTGACCAACTGAGACTAGGAGGAAGCTAGATTAGAACAATTCATCTTAAAAAAGACATTGAATTTTGAGACTTCATAAGAAGTGACTGTGTTTGTCCCCTCGTAGCCCCAATGATAGAACACAATTTATTGAAATATTTCACCAACTTGCATTTGATGCCATCTGCCATCATGTGGGAACATGGTACTTTTTACAAAAAAAATTTTTTTACATGGCTCTATGCAGTGGGAAGAAGGCCTCAAACATTGACATCTTGAAGTTCCCTTTTCTGTTCACTGTTGGATGTCAAGCAAGCTCTTTCTCGCTCTCTCTCTCTCGCTCTCTCTCTCTCTCTCATTCTCTCTCTCTCTCTCTCTCTCTCACGCTCTCTCTCTCTCTGTTTTTCTCTCACACACACGCACACAGACAACAGTGAAATCTCATTCACGCAGCACTCGCTCCAGCCTTATTTTGTATCTCGTTGCATCTGTCTTTCATTGATTCCTTCGCCTTCAGTTGCCTTTTATGATTCATTTCCTTGATGACATGAGCATTTCATAGCAGGAGAGTAGCTGCGTAGGTCAGCGTGCGCCAGCTCCAAGGCGCAGACAATCTCGGCTCCATTTTCCATTACAAAATAAAGGAAGCCCACCAAAACAAGTGCCTGAAATACAAATGTTTAGGACTGCCCAAGATACTGTTTTTTCCCAAGAATGAGCGCTCTACTGGACAAGACTGACTGCATCTGTTGTACACCTTCTTTTTTTCCCCCTCTCGGTGTCTGTCCTTGATAAGAACAA
Organism: Ilyophis sp. 1 JC-2022; assembly: GCA_022702515.1. Lineage (NCBI taxonomy): Eukaryota > Metazoa > Chordata > Actinopteri > Anguilliformes > Synaphobranchidae > Ilyophis > Ilyophis sp. 1 JC-2022. The sequence goes on along the minus strand of CM040396.1, from coordinate 78,895,477 downwards.
TGGTCCTGCCTGATTGGTTTGTTAGTTAAGAAACTAGGCCATCATAAGCAGGAAGCAATAATAATTCCTTGGACGGAGCGGCTGCAGCCGTGGCGAGAGTGGGGATGATGAATTTGTGTGCCACGCTACATTATGCCCGGACAAAGGGACAGCAGGGTGAAGGACAGTGCACTGCACTGAGCCTTAATCAGATGCAGATCAGGGCAGAGGCACCAGAGCAGCAAATCCCCGCTCCAAAGCACTGGCTTCCCCCACCCCTTATCCCTTTCTCCTTTTCTCTTTCTTTCATTTCTTTTTTTTTTTCTTTTTGTTCCACCCCGAGCCCTTAAAAAAGGCTTGGAGACAGATTCAAGTCTTTATTGAAAGATCATATGGGATGACTGCAAAATCCCATTACTTGTTGATTAAGTATTGATCCCACCCCCAAGTATTAACAAGTCAGCTAATATGGACTGACCCCTGAGACCAGTGCCTGGTATGGAGAGAGGAGAGAAGCAGAATCAAATGCGGGTGGTGGTGGTGGGGGGGGGGGCAAGAAAAAGAGCTAGAAAAGAAATAGAATGACAAGAGGTGGTAGAACTAAAGGGACAAATAATTTATTTATCTATCTATGTATTCATTTATTTGTTAGTTTTTTTGGGGGAAAATGGGAGTGTTGCTGAACAGGGCTACCATGGGGGGGGGGGGGCGGCGCTCAAGGCTCTGGCTAAAAAACAATCATACTTTGCGGCGTCCATCCGTCCGTCTGTCCACCTCAATTCTTAGTCGCCCTTGGCTTTGACTCCACCGGCCCGCCTCCTTTGAAGCCGTTTAATGACCATCTTCTGAACCCCAGACACCACCCACCAACCGAGTCACTGGCCTCTCTTGCCCTACCCTCTTCTCCCCCCCTTTTTTTGCTTATTCGGTTTTCCCTGCCCTGGACGATGAGGAAGGTGACATTGCAAGTGCGGGGGGGGGGGAGGGGGGCAGATCCAGGAGGTCCCGCGGGTTGGTGACGCTGGCGATTTGAGCATTCTCGCTCCACATAATCATGCCCTGTGGCCAGGGGAGACCCCGTGTTCACACAGGGTCTAAGCTTTTAAGTTTCTGTTCAGAAGTTCAAGTCGTCCATTTGCAGTTTTTTTTTTTTTACCCCCGCCCCCTCCAGCCAGTTGAGACCGGGGCCCCTATGGGATCTGGGCCCACACATTGCTAGCCCTCTGCTGCTCTACTGCCCTATAGGATCTGGGCCCACACATGGCGAGCCCTCTCCTGCTCTACTGCCCTATGGGATCTGGGCCCACACATTGCTAGCCCTCTGCTGCTCTACTGCCCTTTGTCCTCCTCTTCCACTTTGATTAGGGGACTGCTGATTATCAGTGGGAATGCCACACATAGCCAGGCCTTGGTCATCTGTATCAAAGCGTGATGCTATACTGAACGCTCCACACATCAAAAGCCTTGGCTGAATGCTTTCGATAAAGACGCCGCTCTATAAGGATTGGGAATTTTCTTCATTAGATAAGGGCATTGCTGTATGCATTGTTCTTACCATTGAAGTTCTTGAATAGCAATGTTTCTTTTAAGGATTTGCTGTCATTTTCATCGTGCCACAATAGTATTGACATGATTGACAACCTACAAAGAGGCATGGACATGGAGAAAAACTGTTCACTAACTACGTACTAAAAATGACAAGAAATACATTTATTTAGTTTAAATCAGGGATCTAACACAGATCCTGGAGAGCTGTATTAGCTGCTGGTTTTCTATGTGGTTTGGACCTAAATTAAGATCTTCATTTAGGCCACTGATTAGTAAGAGTCCACACACCTTGTTTCCAAGGCCTATATTAGCTGTGGATTGAAACAAAAACACAAAATCCAGCAGACACTGCGGCCCTCCAGGACTGGAGGCTGAGATCCCTGTTAAATGTTCTCTCTCACTACAATATGTTGCACATACTTTCTTTCTTTAGAGAGCAGTTGGCTCTCATGCAGTATAGCACATCCAGAAATCAACAGCTTAAGTTTAATATAGTATACCAGCCTAGCATGCCTACCAAGCCCCCTGGCTTCCAATAGCAACAGCAACACCTTCTAAAGTCAGAATCTAAAGACACAAACCACAAAAAAATCCCTTGTAATTATTCCAATAGCTTGCTGGAACACTGAAAATTATGGGTAGTAATAAGTAATTATTGGTAATAAGTTCTCATGTTCTTCTAAAATATGGAGTATATTATTTCAAAATGAGGTAAGGTGACTTTACTATTATAGTAAATGCAAATTATACCTTTCCATTCGTTGTGTTTTTTACGGTGATATTTTCTGGTCAAGCAGTACACCGTTTTAAAGTGTTCGAACTCATGATTCTATCTCTATAAACTATTTTACAATCCCAATGTTATAGCGACAACAGCTCCTTATTTTGTAACATGATACAAAACAGGTTCAATCAAAACAACGACTCCATACGTTCTATGTTTTCTGGAAACGAATCACGATATTCTTATCCCCGCAAAATAAATATTTTAGACGGAAAAGAATTTCCACCATGTTTGAGTTTCGTTTTTTTTGTTTCAGTAATACTTAGAGTAATTCTGACTCTTGGGAACTTTGAAGGGTTACCTTACAGAAGAGACCAGAATTATACCTGTAGTCAAAGAACAGTGGGTTCAAGAACAGTGACCATTTTCAGTAACCATTAACCATTGTGTTCAAAAAGGTGGTGCTAAAGAAAGGGTTAACTATTTATGTATTTCATTTTGATTTATTATTTTTATTTTTGTATAACAAGAACCTCGTATTGGTGCTGACTGAACTTGACCCTGACTTAAATTTTTCATGACTTTTTGTGCATTTTAAAACCACAACACCACCTACTACTTTCACTGCTATTGTAATTTTAATAAGTTGTTTAGCATTGATTTACTTTTAATAATTCATTTTTCTTTAAAAGCTCATCACTAATAAAACTGCAGTCTTTATTATAACTCTGTGAAAATTACTTTAGGAGAAATATGAAGTTCCGCCATAAATAGATTGCTTCCTGTAAATGCAATTGCCATTTTGTGCTACTTTTATGCAAAAAGAATAAAAGACAAGGAATGCAAAATGATCAATAAAAAAGAAACACTTCCTGTCACCAGTAGTTTATATGAAAAAAACAACAAATAAACAAACACTGTTACGATTTGTTATTCTGCTTTTCTACGCAGTCAGTCGATACGTCCACAGATTATTCAGATTAGTGGGAGATTTAACTCTGCTCATTGACTTGATGAAGGTTTTGTCCTGTTAAAAAGCTGACACAGTCCATTACAACTAACATTGCTATATTGATTAAACCATTTCAGAGGCTGGCCTTGCTCTGAAGAAACCTATGCAATTTGATTTTTCCCCACCTGGTTATTGGTGTACATCCTCTTCTTGTTAAATGTGTGTACATCATTTGGGCCCAGTGTTTACGTGACCCCAGAGTCACTATCAAAGTTATAGGCTAATGAAACCTATCACTTTATTTTTAAATTTACAATCCTGACTGAGCTGATCCACGAGCCATACGACATACTTCTATAAACGGTATACGTTAGAAACGTCACACCGAGGTTCTGCATGTCTATATTCACATTATTTCCAGAGCTCTCAACAATGAAGTTTTTATAGAAAACATTATAGAAGTTTAATTAAACTGGAGCAACAAGACAGTCAGTTGCACTCGGTAACAAGACAAACAGTTTGACCAATACTTTAGCTAGTGACTGAGTTACAGTGTCTGAATGAGTTTCGGGGTCCACATTGCATTATATAAAGATACTGAATCCTAGCTTTTGGACGCTGACATTGTAAAATACACGTGGTTGAAAAAATATAACATGGAAGTAATGTAGCTGCGCCTGTCCCAGTGTGATCGTCCAATGCTTTGCCCTCGAGTCTGTCCATTAAGCATGCCCTCTGCCCCAATCAAGGATGATCAGGCATGAACACAACAGGCTAAAGAGTAAACGCCTCATTTTCACTGTTTACTAACTACTGTAGGTAATTTGCCTATTTTTTATTATTTATTTATTTTTTGTTTATTAGCAAATCAAAGCCCTAATAAGCACTGTGGCCCTGTGGATCAGACAGGATATTCTGCAGGCTAATGGCCAATTAAGAGAGAGTAAATGAGAAGGCAGGCGTTTACTATTTGCCCTGCCCCCAAGAGACACTGTAAAAACTGTTCAACCCACAACCTTTTTCCCCTTCCCTGATATTTGAGGGAAATCTGCTCCTTCAAAATGGAAAAAAAGAGGAAGCAATTAAACACACTGTAAAAGAGGAAAAACAAACAAATAAAAATAAGGACATTTTAGGCATGTTCGTGTCAATCAGAGTACTGTTGGGACCCACTTTCAGAGAGGAAACGCAACACACACGAGCAAATCCCGGATACACATAAACATTAAGTGATAAAAAGTGAATGCATGTAATTTGAATATGTATGATCTGTTAAGTGTGAATGAATCTCATTCTCTATGAATTTGTAAGCACAAACAGAGGTGTGCCATGTCATTGGTCCTCTGCACATGCGGCTCGTTTTGGGTCCGTGTCACAGAGGGAGTTATCTTGGTCGAGACGCACGATTCGGTCGACATGTGGATTTGATTTTTGACCATTTCCGTCAAGGGGCTAACCAGCGATCTTTTTTGCATGTTTCATAACCTATATGAATCATTTGTTCGCTTAGGGGAAGGGGATTAGAGATTTAGAGAAATACCGAAGGTTATTTACGATTCCATATGCCATTGAGTAAGAAAATAAATATTACAGTAATCCCCACAATAACATCTAGTATTTGCTTTCGATACAGAATGCATATACCCTATGTGTTTCGAATAAATGTGACCACTGATAAGACCAGTGGTACTATCCACACAAAATAATGGCCTATAAACCGTACATAACGTTCTGGAAGAAACAAAAACAAGAGCTGTTAGTGTTGTTTTAAAAAAAAAATAAAGCACATTTGTTGAACATACTGTATCAGGTTAGCTCTGCCTATACTTCCCAAATAAAGCATTCAATACTGAGATTCAATAGGCAGCTTAGCCCACATATTTATTCAATCCAGGGCTTTTGCCTGCTGCCAAAACATTCAGTGGTTTTGGGAAGTTTAGACTACGGTCTTGTGAATCGGGGTGGGTTGGAAATCAGATCCTTGCCTGTAATGTGCATGACTTGAGATCCTTGTCGTTCCCATGCTAAGGAATAGCGGCGTAGCAGTGCATCCCATGTGTGGCACACAGCAGCTTGATTGATTAGATCAGATGTTCTGGGAAGAGGAAATCAAAGGCATGTCCAGCTCTTGCGCACAGGCTCTTCCCCCCAATGAGCATTCAGCAAGCGCCCCCCACAGGAAGTGCTGTTCATGCTGCAGTGCAGTCTGTTGTCTGGACTTAAATAAGTATGTACAGGTCAGCACTCAGCCATTCCCAATCAGTGCTGAGGAGCGGACAGAATGTGTAGGTGGACAGACTTTGCTGTAGGTGAGCAAACTGTGCTATGGGAGTGGTGCCACTCATTGCTCTGTCCTGCCCATGCAGTGATAACTGCTGTTCCTCCACCCCTCTCTTCTGTTCCCCCACCCCTCTCTCCTGTTCCCCCACCCCTCTCTCCTGTTCCCCCACTCCTCTCTTCTGTTCCCCCACGCCTCTCTCCTGTTCCCCCACCCCTCTCTCCTGTTCCCCCACCCCTCTCTCCTGTTCCCCCACCCCTCTCTCCTGTTCCCCACCCCTCTTCTTTGTGCCCCACCCCTCTCTCCTGTGTCCCACCTCTCTCTTCTATGCCACACCCTTCTCTCATGTACCGTGCCCCACCCCTCTCCTAAGCCCCATCCCTCTCTCCTACACCCCTCGCCTGTGTTCCGAGGCAGAAGGTATAAACATTCACAGCGTGTAATGGTGTCAAAGAGCTATTTCATGGTGACCGTTTGGTTTGAATTAGAGGCCAGCGGGGAGCGAGGAGTCTTGCAGACTCCTGGCGTCTCTTTGCACCCAACGGCACAAACCCCCTCTCACACACACACACACACACACACTCCAGAGAACACTGTGTCCTGTAACACGCTAACAGTCATTCAGTGCTGTCTGCTTCCCCAGAATCCGCCATTATGACCGTATTAAACCCCAGAGACATCCAGGGCCAGCTTCACTCTCTCTTCACAAGGCAGGGCCAGCTTCACTCTTTCTTCACAGGGCAAGGCCAGCTTCACTCTCTCTTCACAAGGCAAGGCCAGCTTCACTCTCTCTTCACAAGGCAGGGCATTCACTTTTACTGACTGTGGACTGAAGAAACCTGAATGAATGCTGCTGAGACACTATAGCATAACGAGCAGTTTCTGGCGTCCTCGTGTCTTTCATGCAAACGTCAAAGGCAGTGAAGCATCTTTTTCTGGCCTTTATCCCGCCAAACCGGACAAATGGACGGATGGAAAAGAAAACTAATGAATAAATAAAGGAAAATGCATGTACCCCTTGGCTATAAAAGGACAGGAGTCAAGAACCTGACGGTGCCTGACCTTTTTAAGATCCTGCAGAAATTGATAAATATACTCCCCTGATGCGTGTCATTTACCGGCCGGTTATCGACATATTCCAACACGCCCCGCTGAGATTCCACAATTCATGCAGGCTGGCTGTCCCTGCAGTCTCCATGACCACCAGCAACATGAATAATGACACATGGGCATTTTGTGGATATATTCAAAAATTGATAAGTAGATAGTAGCACCCTATATCTGGGCAGATGTCACCAACTTAAATTCTTCTTTCTGAGAAGCCAAAATATAAATATGACATGACATAAAATAACAATTCAATGAAAGCCAATAAAGAAAGCCAATACAATTACTCTTTATTTTATTTTTGTATTTCACGTGGATGTCGCATAGCAATAGCACAGCATACTATATGCACCAAGAACCAGATGTGCTAATTCACAGCACTGTAAACAGAGGATTTACATACTCCTCTCTCTGAAATTCCTTTCATTGTTATCGTAATTAATTACGGCAGTGTTTCAGAACCCAAACTGATAAAACAAAGCTAATCCTCACCTCAGTTTCACTTGCTACAAAGTGCTGAAAAAACAGCCAAACACTGTCATAATGAATTACTAGAGATATTCTGGGAAAATGAGAAAGGGATGGCCTCATACAGTAAAGCTTCACACGCAGAAAAAAAAAGTTTAAAAAAAATTTTTTTTAATGAAAAAAAGAGCTTGTTCAGCATGCTTTGTGACCAGGATAGAGCACATGTTTTGAGTGTTCATTATAATGCATACAGTTAACCCCTTCTCTAGGTCCACCTTTTTTGAACACAAGCCCGTAAATAAAATGGTCACTGTTCTTGAATCCCTTTGACTACAGACATAAACCTGGTGTCTTCTGTAAAGGGAGTTTATTTTCTAAGAGTCAGAATTACTTTAAGTATTACTAAAACGAAGTAACAGAAACTCAAACACAGTGGAAGTGTAACTTCTTTTTGTTCTAACCTAAAATATTTATTTATTTTTTATCCGGGATAAGAATACCGATTTTCATGTGGATTTCCATGAAAAATTCCGCCTCATTTATCATTCATGCATACATTGAAATCCGTAAAGTGTGCATACAACCAGTTTAATGCAAATTTCTGGATTTATCAAAATAAACGTGGGTGTACAGTACCATTAAATCTCATGACAGCTCTTGATTTACGTACGCTTTTTTTTCCAGTGGCGAGGCAGTGACATTGCATGCAATGAACAGCGAGGGCACAATAGTGCAGCCTAAATAATGAAATAAAATATTTTTTGTTGTGTCTCTAGCTCATTGTTTAGGTGCATTAAGCAGCATTAACCAGTTTCATTGTTAAGCGTTTTCGAATGTCCCTTTTAAAACGCACTTGACCTATGCTTTGTGGCCCTAGACGTAGCCTACATTGTGTAGCTAATCGGCAAAAATAATAGCCTATCTGAATAAGTTGATTTTCATTAAGTTGATTTTTAATTAGACGCTTCTATTAGTCACTCATCGCATGTAGCCTAAACTGAAGAAAGCATGAGCTGGTTAAAATGACTCAAGCAGGAAATAGCCTCTGTATGAGAATGTATTGGAGACAGCCATATGGAAACAATTATGCATCACCAGTCATGTTGTATGAAAGATGCAAAAATGTGACCTTTTTAAAAAAAATTCTAAGAATGGCCGATCTAGCTAAATTAGCTTAGAAGACCTAACAAACGCCGCAGCCCGGCGTGAGAGAATCTTTGATGCCTACAGTGAAAAAGATGCTGGCCGGGGCCAGTCACTGTCTTCTATCACCCCTTCCAGGGCCACTTTCCCAATAATATCCCCCATCCTCTCATTTGCAAGTGAGAGGTCCAGGATGCCCTTTCCTCCACCTGTGCCACCTTTTTTGTGAATGGCTATTTTCCTTTTTTTATCTCATTGCACTACATTACAGTCATTTAGCAGACACTTTTATCCAAAGCGACATACAATAAGTGCATACAGAAACAGTGCATACAGAACAGATAAGGCAAAGCACATCCTTCCCATAACATAGCAGCTATCCCTAGTAATGAACATGGAATGCAGTTCACAGTAGGCTGTGGGTAAATCAGCTATACTACAATTATATTCTAAATACTATTATAAACTATAACAATAAGTTAGACAAGAAAAACACAGGGAACAAGTACAATGAGAGGTCCTAGATTAGTGTATCAGTCCAGGTGGAGTCTGAAGAGGTGTATCTTCAGGCTATGACGGAACGCAGGCAGGGTTGAAGTAGAACGTAGGGGAATGGGGAGTTCGTTCCACCACTGAGGAGCTAGGGTGGAAAAGCTCCGCAGTCGGGCTGAGCAAGAGCCGTTGACACGAAAGGGGAGAAGTGCGAGTCGCCCTGCTGTAGAAGAGCGAAGTGATCGAGCAGGAACATAGTTCTGGATTAAGTCCTGCTGGTAGGCAGAGCCTGTCCTATTGGCTGCAGTGTAGGCCAGGGTCAGAACTTTGAACCTGATCTTGGCTGCAACTGGCAGCCAGTGGAGTGACCTCAGCAGGGGGGTGACGTGAACATTTTTGGGAGGTTGAACACAAGCCGGGCAGCTGCGTTCTGGATCAGTTGAAGAGGCAGAATGGCACAGGCTGGTAGGCTTGCAAGCAGGGAGTTGCAGTAGTCCAGGCAGGAGGTGACCATGGACTGGACAAGAAGCTGGGTGGAGTAGGTGGTCAGTTAAGGTCAAATCCTCCTGATGTTGTACAGAAGGAACCTGCAGGACCGTGCCGTTGCCCTGATGTCCTTTTTGAAGTCCAGCTGATCGTCCAGGACCACCCCCAGGTTCCTTGCAGAGCAGGAGGCAGCCACTATGGTCCTGTCAACGGTGATGGAGAGGTCATGTAGGGAGGAGGTTTTATATGGCATGAAGAGGAGCTCTGTCTTGTCAAAGTTGAGCTTCAGGTGATGGGTAGCCATCCACTCAGAGATGTCAGCCAGACAAGCAGATATCCTTTCTTTAACCTGTGGGGTAGAGGGAGGGAAAGAGAGAAAGAGTTGAGTATTGTCAGCATAACTATGGTATGAAAAGCCATGTGAATTAATTACTGAACCAAGAGACTTAGTATACATGGAGAACAGCAGAAGACCCAGTGATCCTTGTGGGACTTCTGTAGACAGGGGATGGGGTGCAGAGACGGAACCCTTCCAAGAGACTTGGTAGGATCTATCAGTGAGATACGATACAAACTAAGAGAGGGCAGTCCCAGAAATGCCCATCTCAGTGAGAGTGGTGATCAGGAGTTTGTGGTTGACTGTGTCGAACGCCGCAGACAGGTCAAGTAGAATCAGGACAGAGGAGAGGGATGAGGCTCTAGCAGTGGAGAGTGCCTCTGTCACAGACAGGAGAGCAGTTTCAGTGGAATGCTCGGTTCTGAAGCCGGACTGATGCGGGTCAAGCAGGTTGTTCTGGTGGAGAAAAACAGACAGCTGTAGTCCACTATTCAGAGGAAGCACTATTTACAGCCCTGGTTATCCTCTGCCACATAGCTGTGTTTGAGCTAAAATGCACACCACTGCTAATGCTCCCAAAAAGAGACACACCTTTATTTTCATGTTCATTCAGAAACATTCATTATTTTTTGCCTTCCTGTTGCCCGCCATGGCCTATAATACTGGAACAAACCACGTTGGCATGTACATTTTAAAAAAGGTGGCCTTTCTCAAATATGGTAGTAAATGGTCATATCAGATCAGTGGATTTGATGAATCACATGTGAGATTATTGTACGCAAGTTGGTACGCTCAAATATACACAAATTTTAGCGTCCATATTGATAAATGAGGCCCATAGAATGTACGGAGTAATTGAGCCTGTGTCATGTTACAAAACATGGAACCGTTGCTGCTATAACATTGGGATCATAAAATAGTTTATAGAATTATAATTGTGAGTGTTAACACTTTCAAACGGTATATTGTGTTACCAGATAGTTACAAAATTTCACCATAAAAAAATGGAATGAATACAAATCAACTATAAAGAAATTCCAAAATACGGGCCAGTGCGAGCTAAGGGGTTAACATCATTATCCTAGGCCCTATATAACAATATTATATTATTTGTCACCAGGTCAACACATTCAGTCAGATTACTTTTTTCTTTTAATGTTCAAGAAAAAAATATCAATCTCAAATTCTCTATCACTTTGGATAAATGCAAACAAGCATTCTAAGAGTAATCTGTTTATTGTCAGAACCTGTAAGAGAACCAACAATATTGCACAATCCTACATACTCCGTGTTCATCACATAGCTGGACACAAAGATGTATGTGTAGGTCACACAAATGGACTAATATACCGGTTAATACCAACAGCACATGAGGGATTGCATTTACCTTCATTAACTGTACTAGATTAAATTAAATACATGTGCTGTTTGCTGACATACTCTGGGGTCTGGTAATAGTGAGATTCTCCCACATTTTATGTTAGTATGAATATACTTTCCAGTAACAACCAGTGCATTGTACATGCTTATTCACAACAATTTTTATTAGTAATTTTAAATTATTATTTAAAATCTTATTTTAAAACTATATGTTATATATGACTGTCTACATTCTGGAGTAACTGTTCTCAATCCAGCTTTTGTCACTATGCATTGTGCCTTTTTGAAACAGCGTGAGAGCTTTGGCCAGTCTGGTGGTAAAGCTGCTTTGTAAACATTAGCATGCATTTGAAACGGCAAAATAAACATGTTGTTTACAGTGAGGATTGAGGAGTCACAGTTCTCAGGTATAATAAGGTGGCACAGCTTTCTTCATTAGTTTTTGCAATGTTAATACACTGGGGGAAAAATGTTCTTGGGATTTGTAATGGCTGTCAATCTCTGGCTATTGAAAAGGTGTTGACTTGGGCAACAGGAGCTACATTCAATGGAACACGATCTCAGACATCATTATCCCTCTTGGGAGTCCCATTATAGGTAGCAATTTGAGCAGCCTACATGTATGCAGAAAGCTTTGATGACCTCATGCCAGGAATGAATTGTGATGATCTTACAAAAAGCAAACCGCTTTCAGCAAAGAACACCAGGTCATGAAGATGACAATAACAGCTTTTGTGGCTTAGAATCAGACCCATTGTAATATATGTATATTTTGAACTGTACAGCTTACATACAGAGGGCAAAGACATCAGAAACACCACATAGTGTTCACATAGAGGTTACTCTATCTCGTTCTCCCCTTTAAACACAATGCTTCTTTCAAATCATAGCAGAAGACGGCTGCAAAGACACACACATGTACACACACACACACACACACACACACACACACACACACACAAACAGTAGCTGTAATTGCCATCAGTATGATAACTAAGCTTGCTTTTTTAAACTTCATTTCAGGTCTAATAATAAACACACTTATCTGTCTTTAGCTCCAGGCACAAAGGTGTTTCATGCTTTCCTCAGAATAATAGGCACACATCACGTCTTTATGCAATCTCCATTTTTTCTTCTTCTTCAAGCTGCTCTGTATATCATATGACATGTTTTCTTAAGTTCTGGTCAAGGATGCTTCCTTTAACTTATCACATGGATGCATGCGAATGACAGGAAGCCTCCAGGGTGATGTGTTGGGGGGGGGGAGGAAACATACGTTCCTTATCAGAAAATATTAAGTTTATGCCAAAAGGAGAATGCTTGTGTCAGTTGCTCGGGCCATTTAGAAAATTCCTGCCACATTTGTGACAGGTCAGTGCACAGCGCTCGCCGGCAGACGGAGGTCGTGTCACACACCGACGAGACCACAGCCCACAGGTATGTGTGAGTATAGGTGGCCAGTTAGAAGCAAAACTGTCTTAGATTAACCTTGTTACAAAACAACTGCCAATGAAATTGTTAGGATTTGTCTGAAAAAAGGCAAACACACATACATGGGTATCTCCGGTCCATATACAATGTCCCTCTCCATTCAGTTCTGTATTTTTTCCTAATTATTTTACTTCATATAGTGGTCATATAATTATGATGTTACCTTTATGCCACACCCTTGTAAGAACTCATTCATGTACATGAATAGCCGATATGAGATGGTTTTTTTTTTAAACCAGGTTAAGGTTTTTTTATATGAACTATTCATCATCTTGTATAGGAGCTTATTTCCTCACTGCACAGTCAAAAGTACAGGATGTTATTTCAGACTTTTTGTAAGATAAAAAACAATCTATGATAAATGTATATGCATGTCTGAGTTATTCTGCATCAGCAAGCTAAGTAATTTGGATGTGTATGTGGATGGATTCAGAGGGTCTCTGAGAGTTCAGGGGTCATGCTTTAGGGAGGATGAAATGCAGAAGGTAATGCTGGGTGTCAGACAGCTGACATTTTAAAGTTCCGGGGGCTGCATTGCCCAATCAAAGGGCATCATTCCTGCAGAGAGGAGCGGAGGGACATGGAATAAACCTTCTGTATAGGAAGCACAGGAAGCCACAGACTGTGCTGGAAAGGCTGTGTCTCAGCTATAATCTTTAAGGACATTTTTACAAACAAATAATAATGTTAATAATAATAATTTTCGTCGTCATCATCATCGTTACCAAGATCATTAACATCACATACACAGTAGGACTGAAGAACAAAGATCTCTATACCCCATGTTTTTTTGTTTTATATTCAAATCAGTTCCATTGGGGTACGTTAAAATAATTTAATAATCAATGAACTAACCAAGAAATCAAGCCATGTGTTAAACGACTCCCACTGAAAAAGGGCTGTGGTTAATGAATGCAGTTTGTTGGAAAAAAAACTTTGACAACAACAACAGCGACTCACATTTAACAACTTATTTATTTTTTTGTTTTTTGTTTTTTTTCCCCCCTGAGACTTATATGTGAATAGCATTCTCAGTGCTGTTGTATGAGGGGAATGTGAGCTAAAAAATTAGCAGCCATCTCAACATTCCAGTGGCGATTGTGAAAATATCTGGACGATCAGATGAAGAACGAGCTGTTTTTTTTTTTGCTGCGACTGCGTTCGATCTTTAACATGGCAGCGGATTCAGTTCAGAAATTTTATTGTTGATTTTTGGTAGCATATTTTAATTTACACTAAATCAATGGCAACTATGTGAGAGGGAAAATAATATGTAGATACTGGCAAGAGAAGAGGATCTTACGATGGCTTACCAGGAATGAGCTGATTGGGTACGGTCCAGCCCAACTCGGCCCTAGGCCACTGCCCGTGTACCTGTGTGCTATGACTTGATGTACCACTGGTCACCAACCATTACCGTCTATCAAATCTTTGTACATTGTGTACGGAGCCAGCAAACCAACCTCCTGAAATGACATGCACTGCACACACAACATGCATAAACTAATATGGAAAAGCAGCAGTCAAGCTGTTTTAATTTAAGTGCATGCAGCATTATAATGATACTAATGTATTAGGCTACTCTACTAACCTCTCCAACAATGTTACATTATTCTACACAACAAAACCCCAACTCTGATGTGACAGTCAGCATGTGTACTAGATATGGAAATGTAGAAAACTTTAAACTTAAGCTTGTTTCATTTCCTTTCTTGTTAAAGTTTATGAATATGTATAAATTGCTCAGCAAGTGAAAGCTGTTCCGGTACATGCACATTTTCCAAAATGTATTTATTTGTTTTCATTTTAAAAGTAAAAAAAAGAAATCCCTCCATTACAAATGAACTTTGTGATCCCCTCTTAAATAATATACTTAAGAAACAATTGCACAGGTTCAGTGTACTACAGGCATACTAAGGTGAATAGCTTAGTACTGCAATGCAATTGATGATTGTAATTGTTTTTAACAAATGTTCTATTAACTTTATTTATTTTATTTAAATGTATTTATTTGTATATAATGTTTTAACATTAGTTTTGGCTAATTACTGTCTTATGTAATGTCTTCTCTTTGTATTTCTCTGCTTTGTTGTAACTCGGTAGTATTGTAAATGAGCGGCTCTCTCTCAATGCTTCCCCAAGGTTTAAATAAAGTCATTGCATACAATTGTGTGGTCCAGAAAGTATGAGCAGAAAGAACACATGAAGAAGCCATATTGGATTTTGGATATGAATATGATATTATGAATATGAGAAACGAAGGCCTCTCTCTTTGTGTACAGGCCCAGCAGATGCCCCCTATACACACAGGCCAACTCCAGCCCCAGAGATGCCACTCCATGACAGTGCATTACCCTTTTTAACATCAAATTAATTTGACTGATTCATCCTCAAATGAAGGAACCCCTTTGTGGGTTAGCACATTCACCATTCTGTAGAGGCTAAAGAGGGGCTTTGTCAATCGATATAAAAAAAACAGCAATTATATATATATATTTTTTTGGGTTAAAAAACATATTTTCGGGCTCATTCAGTTTGCATAAAGGTAGGTACATCCAAAAATAAAGCCATTTTAAAACAAATCTAGATTATTTTTGGTATTTCATAGATTCATAAATAAAATACTGGGAATTCTAAATCTAATTTAGCTAATACAACTAAAATACACGTGGACTGAAAAAACAACCGGATATTCCTGACCCAAAAAATTCTGCTGTGTAAGATTTTATCAGGAGGGCATTACTGCATTATTAAGAACAGTACCAAAGATAATGTGTTCAAAACCACTGTTAAGTCATAATTTATCCATGATTTATAATTGGTAGATCTGGAAAAAAATTCCCAGATGACATGCTAATTTCTTAGAGGATAAAGTTCTAAATGCTTGCACTTTATCTCAACTCCCAAGATTTCATGTTTAGAAATATCGCATTTACTTCACGGATTCTGACCATTTTCCCCACATTTCAACTGATTTAAAACGACAAAATACAGGTTGAAGCTATACACTTCACATGGAGATGTTGGTGGCGTGTTTTACCATTAGAAGGTAAAGCTAGAGACAGGGAGAGCGTAGCACCTTGGCGCTATTGTTTCCACAGGGCGTCGAAGGAGAGCTTTGGACAGTAGCTGCACTGCGGCCGTTATCTCTGCTGCATCGAAGCGCGCTGCACACGCCTTCGCAGAGAATTTGCAGCACGTAATTGGAAAGCGTGACCCATATCTCTACAGACTGGGCCACCCTGAGTCCCAAATGTGCGTCTCCCGTCTCTCTCCGCCTTCTGGACCGACGAGGCCTGGCTCCCACTTCTGGGGCTAGCTTCTCCCCAGACATCCCCATCTTTAAAATGCTCTAAGATCCCTCTTCTTTTATTGTCACATTCAAAGCAGCCTCCATCTTTAATATTCAACACTGCAAGATGTTTAGGGCATTCGTTACATTAAAATAGCTCAGACCGAGGGACGAGGCCATAGCTCTAAATTGCAGTGAATGCTAAACTTAATACTCAAAGTGGGGCTATAAATTCTCATTTCAAGGTCAGTTGTGTCTTCAGTGGACGCCAGTCCTAATAAGAATATGTACATACGTAAACGTGGCAGCGGGATGCCGTGGCCTCCCCAGTCGCAGTGACATCACCATGTGACCAATGACCAGAGATGTAAGGGACAGTAAGCGGGATGACCATCAGGACAGCGTGGGGCTGATGGGCTGAGTGCATGTCACTGATGGGTGGGGGTTTGGTATTGACACCGATTCCACATTAAGGCCTGCTGTCTGAGGTAAAGAGGCGAGTGGAACACGCTCTCAGAGCGGGGCTGGAGCGAAAGAGGAGGAGGTGGGGGGGGGGGGCGCAGCACCATGAGCAGGTTAATGAAAACAACCCCGGAACTGGCCGGCTGATCTCCGCCACTTTATTTCTCTGCCAGAGACAGCTGCATGTGTCCATGCCCTTAGGGCCAGCCAGGAGAGTCTAAATGATGGACTCATACAGAGTTCAGACAACCCAGCACATGCTTAACATTCTAGCCACTGTATCCAGTGAGTTTAATGTATCCAAACAGGCGTATCGCTTATTTCAATTATTCAATACTGGGAGAAAATTCGAATAAATTGCTAACCTAAAAATACAGAGCAAAAAAAAAACAAGTAGCAGATTATTATTATTATTATTATTATTATTATTATTATTATAATAAGTATTATTATTATTGATATTTTGAAAATACATGTTGCTCTATTAATTTTTGAAGGTTTTACCTCATTAAGCAAGCATTATGCTATGCTGGGGGGAAAAAATCATATCAAAGCTTCAGTATAGCAAATACAACAGTCTTATGATAAAAAGGCATCTATGCAGCTGCTATTTTTACAGGCTTATAGAGACAGTGCTTATTATCTGTATACAAGTGTTACAGATTATGGAGCTTGACCGATATAATGGCAACAGAAAAAAGATGATTACAGCGCCATAAAATAAAATAAGTAAATATAGACGTAAATTATATCACACACCCCACCATTATTCAATTGGCCAGGGTCTCGCTATGCAATTAAATGATTGGTACATTAGCTTGATGCAGTTGAGTCAAAGCATCAAACCATAATATTCTTCAGAATATAATACATCAGGCTCAGTTGGCAGTAAATGATTTCTACTCAAATTAAGTTTGATTCAATGAGTAATTACAGTCAATAAGGTCTGGAAGTTCGTTTTTAAAATTTTTGTTTATGGAAAAGTGGTTTATGTGCTTTCTTGATAGGTCAGACAACAACGTAGCAAATTTTCACTTGCATTAGATGTCCATTAATTAGTCCGACACAAGTACTATAAGCTGCGTTACCTTTACACCTCCCTTCACATCCAAACACATTATCTGCTGTATTTTGAGCAATAGAACTCTCTGTAGCCCTCCACTGGTAGCCCTCCACTGTCCATTTGTCTGTTCCAATAGAATACAAATAAATACCCGCAGACCTCAGTCTCACCTTTGAGCAAGAAGCAAAAAAACAGGGTTCTTTAGAGTTCTCCAGCGTCTTGCTGACCTAAAACGCTGTCCCCCTCTCATTAGCACTGTCACTCCGTGAGGCGGAGACACCAACAACTTACTCCCTCTTTTCTCTCTTCACCCCTGTTTTATTAAAAGGGAGGGATTGACAGGTGCGGGACATTTGCTTGTCCCTTTCGGACTGGGCTGTTTTCCTGAGCCAGGACCTGCGAAGGCCCAAAGAGCACTCGTGTCAGTAGCAACCTGCAACTGTGTGGCCAATTATTTGTGCAAGTTCCAAGTGTGTTTCTAAGAACAGAAGAAAAGTGCTCACACTTCACACTTTTTCCAGATGAGAAGAGTTCCCTGGTTCATGTGCTGCAGTGGTCAGGTTTGGCGAATATCACCCTTCTGCAGTGTGAATTAAGTGTTCTCGAGAACTGTGACTGTCCTATGAGCAGACACAAGACTTTATCATTTAAAATATGACTAAATATGTGTTGCATAAGGAACAGTCTTCAAATCTATACTGTTAAAATGAACAGCATGGTAGATAGCTATCAAATTTACATTGTGTGAGAGATTCCTTTAGAAATAATTGTTCTCATTGTTGCTGCAGTTTGGAAAAACAGCATCCATGAACAGGATATTACTTAATAAACTGCACACCCTTGACCACCTCATTATGGACCATTACATTTATGGACCATTACATTTGGGGTCATTGAAGAAAAAAATAGCAAATGCTGAGTGCTTGATGGTGGATGTTAGAGACTGATTCACTCTTCTGATATGAAAGAGTATAACATTCCGCATACCAGGTCTGCCACTGTGGATACTTATGGAGTCACACTAGCACAGTAAGTACTCTACACTATACAGTAAATTCAATGTGCATTCACCAAATACACACACATGCACGCACATAGGCACACACACACACCCACACGATTGTGCACGCACACATGCGCATGCACACACATGCACAAACACACAGACACACACACGAGTGTGCACACACGCATGCACACAGACATGCGTGTGCACGCACACACAAAGGAGAGACTGATATGTGTAAACAAATAAGAAGTGCACGTGCAAAACGACACCCTGCCACGCCAGAGGCCCCACCGCGTATCCCCCCACCGCTCCACTGGCCGTTTCTGTGTTTTTCTCAATTATTATCTTTTTTCTCACTTTTTTTTCCCTCTCCTGATTTGTAAGTAGTGATTACAGAAATTGTCCCCGGAGAGCACTAGGCCTTCACTGGGAGATAACAGAGTCAATGTAAACTTAAAAACAGGACTAGGATTCACCACTCCCATGGTAATGAATTAAAATTACTTCAGATTTCAGGACAAGGGGAGGAGTGTGTGTGTGTGTTGGGGAGGAGGGGGGCATGAGGATGAGCTCGGGGTGGAGGGGAGGGGATGGGGTTTCGGGAATACAGGGCAGCTCCATTCTCTACCTTGCTGTCAGGAAATATAATTTGCGCCCTCAGTGACTCACCTGGCTTATATGCAGCATGCAAATTTATTTCCCTAATAATCAGACCAGGAGATTGCCCAAGAGGATTAATAACGTCATTCCTTATGCAGTCGCAGCCTCCCGGACCGCCGGGATATTATCCACCCCTGACATGGAAAAATTGTGTTAGTTCTACAGAGAAAACGGCAGGATATTTGTCCTGCTAGACAATATAATGGGCTGGTGCATCATCAGATCGCAATGTCATTTCAAAAACCTTGAATACAAATAATGTACAGTGGGAGAATAGATGGTGCATTTCCTAATACAGGGGGCTGGTTATCCTTCATGCGGGTATAAAAGTGGTCTGGATGTACCCCCCTCCCCTTATTCAAATGAAGTCGGCGGGCCGACACATTCTTTTCTTTCCACTTTCCATTCTAATTAATCTTTTAGATTTAAAAAAAAAAATCAGTTTCCCCTCCTTTACAATTTTAGAGCAAACCGCATGAAATATGTATAGAGCCAATATATTAATTATCCCGTGATGCAGAAAAAATAATGCTCTGTGCAACTAGTATGGGAAGAGATCTGTCACTGGGACTGGAGGGAAAAAGCTGCGCTGAAGTGAAAACCTAATTAAAAAGATAAGTGACCAACAGCAATCCCCGGTCATGATTCAAGCCCACCAATGACTTAACCCCTTTGTGCTCGCCTCAACTGTGGGACGCACACCGCGGGATTGTTTCTTCAGTCGGCCATCTTTCAAGGGACGATCTTTTAAAAGAAAGAGGATAACGAAAGTTGGAAAATTTTATCGTGGCCCGCGTGACAGAATTCCTATTGCTCTGCCATAAAGCTCGCTACACTACACAACGCGTGCTTTAACGTATGTGCCATTTTGCATTATTTTTATTCATAAAATACATTTTAAAAAGTCGATGGAGTTAGCCATCGTAGCATAACAAATAAACCAAATAAAATGTAATTTAACGAAAAATGTATTGCCCTTGTTGAACATTGCAAAATGAATAAATCAATATAGTAAGAAAGAGATGAATCTGTCAATGCCCTTGTCTAATTTATGTTTAACACCGGATCACATTTCCTTGCAGTGCGCCAACATTCTGCATTGAGGTCCGCAGAGGGCTGTTCACCAAGGCCAGCCAAGATAACCCTGTCCTATCTAATTTCCTGCCTCTGTCCTCACATCTGCTTAATGCATACACACATATGTGCCCATCCAGCGAGTGTGTGAGGCGGCACACACACTGGCGGGTCCACATTATTTCTAATGGCCAAGAGGACAGAGAGTAACTATCTCTCCATACATGTAGACCCCTTTCTGATTTGTTCAGCAGGGATACCTGGGGTGGCTTGAGGTAAAACGCAAAACCCCCCCTGCCCCCCCCCCCCCCCCCCCCATGTCATCCGCTCATTATATCGCTGTGGCTTTCTGTTTAGCTTTTCGTCAAACTACAGCGGGGGAAAAAACCCTTCTGGTGAAAAATGACAGTGCTCTTCTGCTTTACTTGTCCACTGGATAGGACAGTGCAGCTGTGGACCTTTGCTATAATGGATGTATTGCAAACACTCAAATGATTCTTGGATAGACTTATTTTTTTATGTACCCTTTACAACAGAGGTGGGACATTCCATTCCAGCAGGGCAGTTGTGTATGCAGGGTTTTGTTGTCCCCAGTTACACAATGCACTTGGTGCTGGTTTAACTGTAGATTAGACCACAATAAGATGTTTCATGTTGGGAAACAGGAACAGTCTTCAGCTGTCATTCATGAACTTATCATGAAAATAACTCAAATATTAATTAATAAATGATTGGGCTAATTAAATGAAAATATATATGGCCCTTGTTACCCACCCCTGCATTACAACCTGCATGATACAATTGTCATCGTCATCATCATCATTCTACCATTAAGAACGAAAGTAAATGATGTAGTACTATAGTAGTGTATGTAGTGGGGTATGGTAAGATATGTTACTTAACTAAAACTGTCAGTAAACATCTGGTGGAATAAGTGGATGATAGGTTAAACATAACAGGTTTTAGTCACTTCGATTTAATGCAAGTGAATAAATGAGAGCGAATAAAAATCTATGACGTGGTTGTCACTTGTCACTATGACGTGGTTGTCACTTGCAGACACACAAACTTAGAACCGCAATGTCATTTTTTGCGATGTGTGTAGAATATCAAGTCAAGGTCTAGGTCAGAAGAAGGATTTTCTTAAAGATTTTGGTCTAGTCTATAAATACACGTCTTTTTTTGTGGGTTTGGATATTCCACAATATTCAGCATGCCACTGTTCGAAAGTAAAGGATTCACCTGTGACCAATTATTCTGAGGTCAAGCTACGGAGCTCTAAAGTGGAACAGCACTGAGACAAACATCTTCATTGCGGGCCTTCTTTGTGGCCAGGACTGTTTTTGTGATGAAACTAAATGTGGATACAGAAGTATCCGTGTGACAGATGTCACAGTTCCTCCAGTGCATGAAAACCCCAGTCTGGCTGCTGCCCTGGTTCTGGGATTACTGCTTTCAGAACCTTGGCATTAAATGATGATGATGATAACACTTTATTGATCCCCAGGGGGAAATTAGGGTGTCTTACAGCAACATACAACAAGACACAATAGACATCACAGACAATGCTAAAGAATAAACAGGCATAAATATAAATATGCCAGGTCAGCACAACACATAACTAAAACAATAAAATGTATAGACAATTACAAATATGAAAACAATAAGTCCATCAGTAGGTATTACCCTTGTGTTCTTAAAAGTGTGAATTGCCGCAGGTATAAAAGAACGCCTAAACCGTTCAGTGGAGCACTTGGGAGCTATGAAACGGCCACTATAGGAGGACATTTGGCTCATCAGCACAGGGTGGAGTGGGTGTAAACTATTCTGCATGATGGCCCAGATCTTCTTATTCACCCTGCTCTCAACATCAACATCAACAGGCTCCAGAGCCACTCCTATGGTTAAACCATAACTGAATGACTGGGCTCTGAGTCAGAATCGACTATCACTGGTCAATTTGCTGGCTCACTGCTGGGGCAGCAGTTGTATGTTTTTGCGATTTTTGGTGACATTTAAAAAATCTGTTTTCATTTAGTTTAGCTTATGTTCAACCACTAAGAAGGCGAGTCAGATTCTGTCTTGAAATAACATTTACAATTTCAGGCATAGACAGGGTATTTTCTATATTCTTCCCACTGAAATAGATAGACAGCTGGCTAATTCAACAATCAGATAAGCAGTTGACAATATTCTGTAGCTATTTTTTTCTTTTTTTTTGAATTTATCAAGTGTGAATGCTAATTTGAGTTAAGGCCATTTTGTACACCCCCCCAAATGTTTTGGATAGCTGCACACATAAAGCTAGCTAGCAGGCTAGCTAAACAAACAGTTAGCCCCTTGTTTTTTATCCTTCTGCTTGCTGGGAGACACCTGGGTGTAGTTTGTATTGTAAACGTACTATTCCTACCTAAGCAGAACCATAAACAGCCTCATCTAATGACATACTCCCGGCAACATTTGAGGTTCTGTAGGACATATTTGTAAACTTGATTAAAAGCAGTTTCCATGGTTGCCGTTTTAGGAATTCTGACAGTGACTTGTGCTAGCTGAGGGAAGCCCGATTTTACATGGGGATTTAACAGGTGGCTACAGTGCTAATGTAGGAAAGAAAGGTTTAGGTTTATGGGGGACTAGGGCTCTTTCTAGAACAGGTAGGAAGTGTACAAATGGGACAGATTACACCGGAGGGTCAAACACGCAGCAGGCCAGCATATGCTTGGAGTAGCTCAGGAGTATTTTAAATAGGACATTTACAGTGGCAACTAAAATAATGGCGATCAATCTATGTGAGGTGCAGAGACGTGATGCTTCAGGACGTCAGGAATAGAGGAAATCTTTGATGTGGACACTGTTGACCTCCTTGTCCTGAACATGACCTCTTCTACATCATTCTCATTCTGCTAGGCAGCATTCAAAACACAGGTGCACTTTACATATCTACTCAAAGTAAAACTGAGTTAAAAATGGCTTGTCCACATTCAGCCCAGTTAATGATTAAGATACGGATATTAGACATGAACATTATTAACTGCCCTTTTAACCTGAAATATAATTCATTCAAATCAATGTATAATTGAATTCAGAGATGAGCCGGGTAAAACAATGCTTGATAGCAACTACCTTGGTTTTGTTTTAAAGTAATTAGGCAGAATTGACATGAGTGAGTACAGTGCCGTGGCCTTCTCTAATGAGTTAAATAAGAAAAATAGCTCAAGTTTCAGACTTGGCAGAAGTTAATTGCATTGATATGATGGTCACAAGAAATTCTGTCATTTAGAGCTTTTATTCAAATTGCAGCTTTACTTTAATTTCTTTTAATTACCAGGGATGTTTTATAGCACTTGTAAAAGATGAAGCAATGTATTAACCCGTCTGCAACCACGACACAACACTAGAGATGTGTGTCTGTATGTGTATGCCCATTTGTACATGCATGCAGAAACACACACATTTGAATAAACATGTTTATGAGTTGCATTCCAGTTCCCAGACATGTATTATTTGTGTTAATTGTGTTGACGATCCAAGAGTTTATTAATAACAAAAAACTATGTTTTAAGTAAGAATTTTGGCTTGTTCAAAAGCCTCCAAAGACAGATCATTCAAATGAGCACCACCAAACCAAACTTCAGCTCTCTACAAGGATTTCCAGTGCTTCGTTTTTATGCCTCCGCGCCGGCGACAGTGGGAGCCGGAGGCATTATGTTTTCAGGTTGTCTGTCTGTTCATCTGTCCGTACGTCCGTCCATCCCATTCTCTTGAACACCATATCTCAAGAATGCCTTGAGGGAATTTCTTCACATTTGGCATAAACGTCCACTTGGACTCAAGGATTAACTGATTCGATTTTGGTGGTCAAAGGTCAAAGGTCAAGGTCACTGTGACCTCACAAAATACGTTTTTGGCCATAACTAAAAAATGAATATGCTAATTATTAGTATTATATTACTTTCATTTTTTTACTGGACAACTATATATGCTGTAGGCTAATTGTTTAGAAAAAAGAGTTGTGTTGGGATTTCCGTGTTGTCAGCTTTTATTTAGTTTAATTGGAAAAATATATAGGCTATATTGTTAAAGAAAATGATCACATATTTATTCAGCACAAACAGTCTGTCTTTCTACAGTTCAACCCGTTTTTTGTTATTTTTTTGCATGGTTCTCAGCTGCTTGATCTCAATTTATGTCTCAGTGATCAGCGGCAAATGCCTTTTAACATGTTCAGGTACATGACTGTACAGTTTCCCAATTTAATTTGAAAAAATAAATGACAAAACTGTATTGGCTGGCTAATTAGCTTCTCTATCAGTTTCTAATTAGCTTCTCTATCTCTGTACTCCTCTGTAAAAATTGTTTTTAAGTAAAGACAGCATGTTTCTCACTGGAAATTATTCCCTGGAATCATACATGTCACTATAGTGATAGCTTCCATTTCGCCAATAAATACACATCATACCTTTTAAATTAAATTCCTTCAAAGTCTTCACTACATATATTTTATGAGACTGGACAGACATGGATGTAAACTGCAACTTGACTTGTTGGTGGAGGTATAGAACCGCAAGGCGGTTATTTCTAGTTATATCTGACTGCTATACAGTTCTGTAGCTATGTTGGTCTACTGTAACAACATGTACTCATCACTGGGCAGATTGGTTCAAACAATTAATTTTCTGGATCATAGAATTATAAATATTAATTTAAAAATTGTACAATAAACAGAAATGT
>CM040396.1:78858301-78865801 GCA_022702515.1 Ilyophis sp. 1 JC-2022 | reverse complement strand
TGTTTAATGTATCAGTCATGTCGAGATTTATTTTCTTAATGCTCTAATAAAAATTAATTAGTTTTTTTAATATAAAAATAGTACTTGAATACATACATTTTGGTGTGATCTCTGACTAGGCATTTTGCCATGCATATGCATGTGTGCTGTGTTTACCGCAAGTTCCCAAGTTGCATAAGAGTTACATTCCTGGAAACATGGATATATATGTGTAGATTTATACATAACTGTTCATTAATGTATTACGACAGGACTTTTTGGGCTGAAGAAATTATTAACCTTACATAAACGCGAATCACAATGCACTATTTGCAGAAGATGACAAACGAAAGATAAGTTATTTTACAGTTGAAATAATAGTGTGATAAACACACAGTACAATGTAGAGAAAGGCACTGCCTGAAAGGCACTACCACAAAAGTATAGTTACGTACTGCACACACATTATATGCTATTCTGACCAATATTATTACAGTATGAATATTTTGAATCACTTCTCCAACATCTCTAAGGCCACAATCATCTTTTCTAAGTTAATGCTACCATGCTGTGATATTTTTCTACTTCTGTATTCATTTTTCAATTTCTCTGAAGTACTTTATGTAAATCTTGATTTGTATAACTACATAATGCAGGTCCTGGACTTTATGTATATGTATATAAAGTGTTTATTAAGCTATAGAACAGGAATTGCAAGGAATCCTATCATTTGAGTCATCATGCCTAAAACATTTCAAGTTATAATCTTTAAAACTCAGAATCAGTCCAACAAGTTTGCCACATATACTACCTTCATGGTGTCAAAGTGATTTTCAGTCAGGGCTAAAGCATTTTACTGCAAAAGGATGCAATATTATTTCTGCCACATTGTCACGGTGGCGCTGTTGTGATTTACTTATTCGCTTGGAAAATGGAGGGCTCTGAGCACAGAATGAGTTGTCTGACTGCTAAGTGTCACTTACTTTAAAGGCCCAGTCTGCTGAATGGTTTCAACAGTTGATTAAAAAGTGAGAGACTGAATGAATACTCCATGTATTCATTCATTCATACTTTTCTCTATCCATACCACTGATGGCTTCACACAGGCCTATGTCTCCATATCTCCATGTACAACAGTGACTATCACGGTGCTTTTGTGGGGGACAAATATGAAAATAATGCGCATCTATTAGTCAGTCAGAATGTTAGTCGAAATGATGGTAAGAAAAAATATAAATGCAGCGGTAATACTTTACATGAGCAAATGCGCACGGCAATCAAAACCCCGTCTATGCAGGATGACTTGCATATGGCTCTAAGGTCAGAAGTATCTTGTCTTTTCTGATTATAGGAATACTGGAGCAAAAATACCCAAGACGACTTTGATAACTCTGCAAGACATTTAACTATTAGATTGGTAAGTCTGAAATTCCTGTAAATCCTAATGCAGTAATGTTATAGTATAAGAGCACAGTTCAACAGTACAAAAAGGAAAAAAAGTCACATGTTTCTAAATAACTAAAGCAACATAACATTATCAGAGTATGATGTACGATCATAACAAATCTTAACCAACAGTATAGAAACAGATAATCTTCCAACACTTATAAAACATTTGTGTCACTACGCACCAAACCAAATTTTTTCATTTATATGCTTTAAAAATCCGCAACATCCATTTGACTGTTCACATAGGCTCTTAGCTAAATAAAGATTGGTTAGTCTATATACGTGTATGATGCTACAGTGCCAATAATTTGGAACAGATGGAATTAAAGGCTCCACCCCCCCCCCCCTCCTCCCCCCTCCCTTATACACCCACCCACACAGGCATGAGTCTAAAAACAAAAGTATAAGAAAAAGGTAATCATGGTGGCGGCTGTGTGATTACCAATGCACCGCATAGGCTTTCAAGTGGGAAAAAAGAGAGAAAAAAACAGAGGGAGAGAGAGTAAAATAAAGCCCAGGGTGTCTCCTCTCTTCTAACGGGCCTGGAATGATGGTAGAAATCAAGAGGCTGACCAGTCGGAATTACCAGGAGGGATTTAATAAACTGCAATGGGTTAATAGAGCAGAAAAAGCCACCAGCCGAACCGTGGGGGTGTGGAATATTTCTTTCTTAAGTCAGCTGTAAGTAATTACGGCATGGTGCGAGTCTAACGATTACCATAACAGAGCAATTGGACGTGAAAAATGGATAATAGTATGGACATGGAAGTGTATTTAGAAAATCGCTGCACGAGTTGGTTAATATGCACATTCCTTCCTCCTCCCCGGACGTATGGGGGAATGTTGTTGCTGTAATCTCAACATTAGGGGCAGCGCGCCTCTGTCACTTAAAGTCCTTGTGAAACTTTCCAGCTTTATAGAGTTTGACAGGGCTCTCTCTCTCTCTCTCTCTCTCTCTCTCTCTCTCTCTCTCTCTCTCTCTCTCTCTCTCTCTCTCTCTCTTTCTTTTTCTTTCTTTCCACCCCCCAACCCCCCTCTTCCACCCCCCACCTCCAAAACCACTTGCCACTTTGGCGTTTGTCCATTTAACACAGCAAACTTGGAAGATACTTCAGAGAGAGAAAATAAAATGAAAATATAAAAGGCTTTGGAGAAAAACGAGAACCTTGAAATCATACCAGTTCTGTGGCATGTGGAATTTAACATTAGAATCCAGAGTGCTATGAGCACGTTGTGAGGCATGACGTACTAGAACTGCATGGGCAGATGGTCTTCCCCTCGAACACATCCTGATGTAGCCTTTGATCAATCAAAAATGTCTAAGAACAGTTTAAACTTTTCCTAAGGGGCTAAAAATTACGTAAGGGCCCATTAATAATGTTCTTCTGAACGCATTAAAAAGTCCTATATTATCTGAGTATAACATAGTGGACATCCAGATTCCAGCCTGTGAGGAGAGTGAAAGTTCCCTGACAGATGCGTCATTTTAAAATGTTGATTTTGCGTCATCCACTGGTGATTGGGTGTGTGAGCTCTCTGTTTTCTGCCTGGGGGTTTTCACACTGCAGTCAGCTGAATCCTTCGTCTGAGTGGCTTACATGTGTTCAGATTGGGAGCCCAGGTGCTATGTTACTGCACCTATAACTGTGAAGGCTCTGTGCTCTGTGTTACTGCACCTATAACTGTGAAGGCTCTGTGCTCTATGTTACTGCACGTATACCTGTGCAGGCACTGTGGTCTGTGTTGCTGCACATATAACTGCGCAGGCTCTGTGTTCCTGCATCTATAACTGTGCAAGCTCTGTGTTACTGCACCTATAACCGTGCAGGCTCTGTGCTCTGTGTTACTGCACCTATAACTGTGCAGGTTATGTGCTCTGTTTCACTGCACCTATAACTGTGCAGGCTCTGTGATCTGTGTTACAGCATCTATAACTGTGCAGGCTCTATGCTCTGTTTCACTGCACATATAACTGTGCAAGCTTTGTATTACTGCACCTATAACAGTGCAGGCTCTAAGCTTTGTGTTACTGCATCTATAACTGTGCAGACTCTGTGTTACTGCATCTAAAACTGTGCAGGCTCTGTGCTCTGTGTTACTGCACCTATAACTGTGCAGGCTCTGTGCTCTGTGTTACTGCAACTATAACTGTGCAGGCTCTGTGCTCTGTGTTACTGCACCTATAACTGTGCAGGCTCTGTGCTCTATGTTACTGCACCTATAACTGTGCAGGCTCTGTGCTCTGTTTCACTGCACCTACAACTGTACAGGCTCTGTGCTCTGTTTCACTGCACCTACAACTGTGCAGGCTCTGTTTCACTGCACCTATAACTGTGAAGGCTTTGTGCTCTTTGTTACTGCACCTATAGCTGTGAAGGCTCTGTGCTCTTTGTTACTGCACCTATAACTGTGCAGGCTCTGTGCTCTGTGTTACTGCACCTATAGCTGTGCAGGCTCTGTGCTCTGTGTTACTGCACATATAACTGTGCAGACTCTGTGTTACTGCATCTAAAACTGTGCAGGCTCTGTGCTCTGTTTCACTGCATCTATAGCTGTGCAGGTTCTGTGCTCTGTTTCACTGCACCTATAACTGTACAGGCTCTGTGCTCTGTGTTACTGCATCTATAATTGTGCAGGCTTTGTGTTCTGTGTTACTGCACCTATACCTGTGCAGGCTCTGTGCTCTGTTTCACTGCACATATAACTGTACAAGCTCTGTGGTACTGCACCTATAAAAGTGCAGGCTCTGTGCTTTGTGTTACTGCACCTATAACTGTGCAGTCTCTGTGCTCTGTTTCACTGCACATATAACTGTGCAGGCTCTGTGTTACTGCACCTATAACAGTGCAGGCTCTGTGCTCTGTGTTACTGCACCTATAACTGTGCAGCCTCTGTTTTACTGCACCTATAACTGTGCAGCCTCTGTTTTACTGCACCTATAACTGTGCAGCCTCTGTTTCACTCACCTATAACTGTGCTATAGGAAGTGAGACAAAAATAAAATGGCAATACTTCTGAAGGCCTGCTGGTACACAAATATCACCAGTGTAATGCCACCAAAGCTTCAGATTTTTCAACATTGTAATGAAAACGTTTTTGTCAGAGGCATTTGGTGATCAGTGATTATAAATCCAGTGACACTGTCCACTGAACAGAAGCACAAAAAAGGAAAAGAAAGACACTGAAAATCTTTTCATTTCTGTCCAAGCTGTAGCTTAGTCGCACTTCTATTACATTCATGAAGCCGAGAACAGCAGCTCATGTCTTGTGTATGCAAAAAAATTTATAAATAATTTATATATTTTTTAAAAACAGCAACCAGAAGAAAGAAGAAAAGTTGGAACTCTTTATGAGGTATTTGATTATTCTGCACTTCACAGAGCAAAGACCAGACCAAAGGGCAAAGGCAGTCAAAAAAAGGGACTTGGGCGGTGAAATCTTCATCATAGTGCGACACTGTGACTGTTTGTTCTGACACTTTTCCACCAGACGGTTTGGCAGTTGGTATTTAAACCCCTGGCAGGGCCTTAAGCCCCTGGCCACAGCTTGCCAGCCTTCCAACCCCTTGCTCCCCTCAGCCACCCGTGCTCTGTGGCTTTATCTTTGACACATGAAAAGCGACATTTAAAATACTCCATGTACGGGCCGAGGACGCCGGAGACCACTCCTCACGTCCCCTACATCATCTTCCCAACTGTTCACTGTGCTGTTAATCCTTCCGGTTGGAGGGGGGAGGTGGGGGTTGTGACGATAAATCACATAAAGTAGATAAATGAAACTGCAAACATTGAGCCTCATTCATGAAACGTGAGCAGAACAAATTTGTGCATAAATCGTTCATATTAGCAATTCTGTTTGTATTTTGGCATTCAGAAGAATTCTTCGGAATGTTAATTAGAATTTATTTTATTTTATGTTAAATTCACAAGACTAAATGTAGCCATTGAAATGCACAATGCAAAGGTAATGCATTATGATTGTAAAAAGCAAACACGGTAGGCTAGAACCTGTTTAATTAGACCTATAACTTAATGAACATTTTGTGTGACTTGCGATCCTGCATTGACGGCACATGCTATCTCCTGCCAGGCCGTTATACTTTATCAGTTCCTATGACACCGGGACTGACAATACTAAATACATTTTATTTTATTTTACTGAACATCTACTAATAAAACTTTGATTTCAGTGTCAGAATAATTATTTCTTTTGATTTTCTGGGCATTTTGAATTTGTATGCACCTGTAAATAGAATTTGAAACTTTTCTATATGGCAATTCATGGGTTTGTTTTTATGCTAATTGCAAAATAAGGTGAATGTGCCTGTCATTTACGATGAATCGAAATGTATGTGCGAGTTTGTGTGTGTGTGTAGATAAATGTGTGTGCGGACCCTGTGTGTGTGTAAGAGTGCGCGTGCGGACTCTTTCTCTGTCACAGTGCCACGGCGGTGGGTCTGCAGGCCTGTTTCTGACAGATGGAGACAGGGCAGAACCCCGCCTCCACTGGCAGCCCCTCTACAGAGTGGCTAAAAGAGAGGCGATTAAGCAAAACGTTACTCTACCCACTGAGATGACAAAGCTGGCCCTGTGTGTGTCTGCACGTGCCCTGACCACAGGGGAGGGGCTAGGGGCGGGGGTAGAGGTGGGGAATATTCACTGTTTACTCATTTCTGTACTGAAGGCCACTGCAGCGGCTCTTACCTTTACTGTGTGTGTGTGTGTGTGTGTGGTTTGGGGGAGGTTTTGAGAAGACTAACTTTTGAGCAGTCTCTCCATTTTTATTATACACGTGAAATCTAAGTTGTCTTGACCTTGTTGCCACCTAATATTGCTGATCATTCATCATTCATTTTGCATTTGAGCAAGTAAATGTCAATTGATTAATCAATGCTTTGGACGCAGTAACAAGCATCTCTATAGTAGGTCTAAAATAGCCTGGAGAGTGGACAGTCCTTACCGTTGCCGGTGGTAGAAGGATGAACTGGCTCGTGGTGGGAAGGAGTGCCTGCTCTTTGCCTCAGGCGATAGGAGCTATGTCCACTGTTCAGCTTGGCACAAACATAGCCTCCAATTGAACGCTTAATGGATACAACCGTATTCAAGTGCATCAATGTGGATCTCTCCGTGCCTGATGCCCCGAATCCATGGGTGACCCCCGATCTGGAGGGCCTCCCCACGATAAATACAGCAGAGAGGCTTTTCACGAGAGAAATAATAATTAACCTTCAAAGTTATCGCTTGAAAAGAGCGCATGTTCGGCTGACTAGTGACAGAACAAGAGCTTCCGCTCCGACATAAAAAGTCCTTTGTGCAAGTGACAACAGCACAGGCAGCAGCTATCAAAACGCACCTTTGCAGACAGCTAGCAGACACCCTAACACTCGGCAGTGCCTAACTTATCTGTGTTTGTGTGGGGGAGGGGGAGGGGGGTCTGTCAGTATTTCTTACTCCCAATGAGGGACAGTCTAAGGGCCTTTTCACCCAGCATTGTGGCAGAAGCTCAATCTTTGTGTAGAGTGGCCATGGTTGGGGTGCTGACTTAAGCCGAAAGCACACAGAATATCGCGTGACGATAGTGCAAACATGCCAGTCATGTTCCATACTGTACCAGCGTAATTTACAGCTGAATCTAGTCTCACCCCCCAATTCTCATAGAGATCAGTTCAAATGCAGAGAGGTTATAGTATCGCTTGTAACAGTACCTGAAAATAAGATATCGAGAATCTTTTGATGTTGATTGGTCACAGACTTCAGGAAGTAACAGCATGCAAAAAATATGGGACCAAATATTAAATATGATACTTAAAAAATATGTGAAAGCAAAGGTTATGAATACTTCTGTAAATGAGAGATTTCAGTTTTCAGATTTTCACTTTGTCATTATGGGCTATTTTGTGTAGAATTTTGAGACAAAAAATGAACTCAATCTATTGTAGAATATGTCTGTAATGTAATAAAACGTGGAGAAGGTGAAAGGGGTGGGCAGACTTTCCAGCTTGACTGTATATAAACACCAACAAAAACACTGAAAAGACATTGATAACAATTAGTGGTCACTTGAACTGTTCAC
>CM040396.1:78715801-78853301 GCA_022702515.1 Ilyophis sp. 1 JC-2022 | reverse complement strand
ACATCAGTGACAATGTCCTTGCAATATACAAATAGAACACAAATACAAGGGCACACATATAAATTATTAAAAATATAAATACTACATTAAAATAAAAGAGTTTCCTTGAGTTTAGTTGTGCTGAAAAAAACTGCATCTATAAAATGTGTCAACTGACAAGCGATGTGTCTACTGACACACACACTGTCTACTGATATGTGATCTGTCGCAAGGTGACGGACTGTCCGGAACAAAGACAAATGAGCCATAAGGACCATGTCTTCGTGTGTGTGTGTCTATATATATATATATATATATATATATATATATATATATATATATATATATATACATACAGTGCCCTCCACTATTAATGGCACCCCTGGTAAAGATGAGTAGAAAGGGTTATTAAAAATTCATTATAAATAATTTGGTGAATTAGCTAAATCTGACACTGAAAAAATTAGAAAACTCCTACCTTTAATTGAAGCTAATTTATTATGAGAAAAAAAATCCCTCATCAAGAATGAATTATTTTTAACAAAACCAGGTGTGCCACAATTGCATTTATATATAGAATAAAGTAATCATTTTTTATATTTGGTCGCATATTCTTTGCATGCCATGACTTTGTGATGTCTGTGACCCAACAATATCAACAATATCTCTGCATTTGAATGGATCTCTATGGGAATTGGGGGGTGGGACTAGATTTAGCTGTAAATTATGCTGGAACAGTATGGAATACATGGTTGGTAAAATGGCTGTAAGTCATCAAGGTTTGAGGTATCAAACAAGCCTCAAACCATCACTCTGCTGCCAGATATGCAGTAGATATGGATGGATCACTTTAAGAGTTGTTTCTCCTGACAAATTTTTCTATTGAACTCATGGAAAAATAACTCAGGAGAAGAAACCCTTCAAGTTATCCATCCATGTCAACTGCATTTCTGGCAGCAGAGTGATGGTTTAAACTTGTTTGATACGTCAGACCCTTGATGACTTAGAGCCATTTAGCCAATGATGTGTTCCATACTGTTCCAATGTATAATGTTCCAGTGTTCCAGAAAATAAGATATCAAGATTCTTTTGATATTGTTGGGTCACAGACATCAGGAAGTCATGGCATGCAAAGGATATGCGACCAAATATAAAAAATGATTACTTTATTCTATATATAAATGCAGGGGTGCCAGTAATTGTGATTGTATAATTGTTGATGTATAATTTTGTTAAAAAGAATAATTTCTTGATTTTTTTTTTCATAATACATTTTCTTAATTTAAAGGTTGGATTTTTCTAATTTGTTCAGTGTAAGATTAAGCCAATTCACCAAACGGTGAATTTTTTATAACCCTTTTCATTCATCTTTACCAGGGGTGCCAATAATAGTGGAGGGCACTGTATATACTGTATATACAGATATATACTTACTTAGCTGTGCTTTAAACTCACTCGTTAAGAAATTATGCTGATCAAATTTTCATGAAGAAGTGCTGGGTAGAGTTGCCATATTTGAGGATTTGGTCCTTTGGAAATGTGTAAATAATTTAATCTTTTGGATAAGTCAAGTGGATTTATGCACCAGGCGAGCATAATACCCAGGGCTGCAAGCTCCCCGCCAGGGGAAATGTGTGACGTGAGACTGCAAGCCGCATCTTAACCCCTTCCTCCACCTCGTCCCACTCCTCCTGCATAGTGACACACGGCCACTTATTCAGTCATACTTCAGAATAAGTTGGGAGAATAGACTGACTCATCAGATATTACCTCAATATGAAACAGTCAGTTCTTTCCAAAAGAAGAAAAAATATATACCTGCTTGTGTAGTTGACTATAGAATACTGTATATTTTGCCATACTATACATATTGTGAAATGATCTAAAAATGATTGTTACATATGCTAACAGACTGTGGGTACACTGAGGAATGTGTTCAAGTGGCATTTGTCAGGTTGTTCATTTGTCTGTGTTTACTTGGATTTGTCATTTCCAGGGAAAGCCAATAGCATGTTTTAAAGGCCGCTCTCCTGTATGCTCTACAGTTAAACGATTGTAGCAACAATGGCGTGTAATACTAAAGCTGGCATGCCGTACCTGAGGTAGCTGTTACTACTGATCAATATTAACCAACAACCAACTTGATATTGTGATTACAAATATATAGATTTTTTTATTTTACATAGAATTGCAAAAGCTGGAGTATTCACTATTTTGTAATGGACACACACACACAGACACACAATTCATGTATATATTATTAATGTATACATTATTTTTATTTTGTTCCATATAGTTTATAGCTGCCCCAATGACCCATACCCTGTGAGGATGATTCAAAACTGTATTTAAACACCGTAGGGAGTATTTTCTGGATCTATTACAGCAAAGACAGAACAAAGGGCCAGGGACCACTCTCACAGCCTGCTTTGAATCCATATGGCCGTCTGTGTAACTGCCTGAGTAAAAGTCCCCATAAAATGCACACATACGTATTTACATATAGATGGGGGAGTGTCTTATATCCTTTGTAACTCCGCCCCTCTGTGTGGATTGCAGTTAGACATTGGCATGCAGCACTGCCAGGAATCAGAACACAAACAGTTCGAATGACCAAAACAAAATGGCTCCAGGTGCACCTTCCTCTGTCTGCCCGCCCCCCTCCCCCACACACACCCCACCACACCCCAGCCCCAATGCCCACCCCCATCGCCATAGCAGTAGTCCTCAGCATGGGGCCACAAAGCGCTGAACGAATTACTGTCACCTTCCACGTCAGCTGTTTTTTTTCTTCCCCCTCTGGTTCTTCTTAGATCGTCAATCACATTTAAATATCTCAAGTAATCTGGAAGTGGAGAAGAGTCATGGCGGTCTCGATAATGACTTGTTCTGGTCCGGTAATGCAGGCAGCCGGGCAGCCCTGGGAATACTGAAATAAAAACATTTATTCAAAAATGCGAAGACAGAGCTGGCTTCCTTTGGCGGGCTGAACATTGCAATAGCAGGACCCCAATCTCATACCCGTGCCAGGCCTGTTGAAGCAGAAGCCCTGGGACGGTATTCCTGAACCTCCGTCTCCCCTCTTAATTGAGCTCCGGCAGGCCATAGGGATTTGGGAAATAAATAAAGAAATCAAACGGAGATGGGTGTGAATTACTTTTCTGTTTCCTGTTTTTTGGAGGGGAACCGGAGCGCCCTGCTGCGTCGCCGCCTGAGCGGGCTCTCTCCAGGTTCGCTCGGCGGGGGGTCCGGGGCCTTCCGCGCAGGTGTGTATTGAGCTGTTCCAGCCTGGGAGACGGCCCGTTTTCCTCCGTCGAGCCCCAGTGCCAGACGCTCTGCACGGCGGGATTCAGCACGGGCAGAGCCAGCTCCTCCCCAATCCCGCCGCTGACCGCCACTTTGTCCAATGCTGCTGAGAAGACATGAGTGGTTTATGTTCCATAATTATGATTTAAACAATTTTTT
The DNA here is from genome assembly GCA_022702515.1 of Ilyophis sp. 1 JC-2022. Classification (NCBI taxonomy): domain Eukaryota; kingdom Metazoa; phylum Chordata; class Actinopteri; order Anguilliformes; family Synaphobranchidae; genus Ilyophis; species Ilyophis sp. 1 JC-2022. Next base: position 78,849,857 of record CM040396.1, on the reverse strand, counting down.
TAATTAAACAATGGTTTCATCACCCATGTGAGTGGGTCCAGTTTCACTATACATGGAAAATAACCTGCATATGTATTATCTTCTGTGTTCAAAACGACTATCAATCAGGGCAGCGCTGCACAGCATTCTCCATAAAATAATTAAGTCGCTTACAGTAAATTTAGTGTGAACTGCTGATTGAAAGCACTTCAAAAACACACACAGCACTTTCCTAACTTCAAAAAAGGGAAAGGCATCGGTGTCATTAATGTAACCGCCAAACATATATGAATACATTTTCTTCATTTGTAACCGAAACGTTCTCTTCGTTGGAAATGCTTTTATTTTTCACTTTTTCCAACCCATTGGTTTGTGAACAAAGACTCCCCTGACAGTGCCTGGTTGAACCGGGCCATGGTTTATCATTTTTTTTAAAATGGAGACAGTCCCACAGAAGAAAAACAAAAAGAATGAACAGGGTTTAAGCGATAGCAAAACAAACAGTTCCCAACTACAGTAGATGCGAGCACGTTAAACATTCACCAATCTTAAGCTTTCATCCTTTCTGGAGCTGACTGAGAGTGGTGAGTCTTTGAGTTTATGATCTTGTCTTGACCTTCTGCCTCATTCATAATTCATCCTCGGTACAAACCCTTATGAAACTTTAATAAAGAAAAACTACCTTCCTTGTCTCCAGTCACGGCGTTATGACAATGTAATCTTTAATCACCGCCATTGGGTGAGAATGCATGTCAGCTTGCAGTGAGTGCGTGTTTCTCCAAACGGTGCTGTGATCTCCAAAAGCTCAGCACCTGGACAGCCATCAGAGGGGCGAGAGACGCCTGAGAGGTGGCACAGCCTAGGGGAACATTGTGGCTTTCCTCTCTGCCTAAAAAATCCAGTCTTTTTTCTAGGCATTCTGAAAAATAAAAAGTGAAGAAACTGCAATTATTGAGTCAGAAATGGCACGACTTCACCACAGGCTTTGTTTACGGCTTTCCTTTTTTATTAAAAATATCTGCTGGACGTTTAAGTGCATTAGTTGCACTTCTGTGGCCAAGCGAAGGCTTTGTGATCTGTTAATCTCCTGCATTGCCTGTAAGGGTGTTTGGTGTATATATACGGTAAACCGTGTCACATACAGGTTCACTCAGAAGAGATGAGTGTTGGTGTCATGATTGCCTGTATCAAACTGGAATTATAAAAATTAATAAAGGCACCACAAATGCAATCACATGTTCTTTCACACACAGAAGAAACTGAACCACAGTTAATTTGCATGAAAACATAACAGAATGAAAAACATTATTACTTTGTTAAACTGACTTTTCTCTTGACTTCAAAGGAAATACAATTTTACATAGCTTGTTGTGATTCCATAAATGGGTAGCACTTCTGTACAATGACATTAACAACAGTGACGTGAGCCCATGTCAGGGTTAGAAAGCCAGAACAGGAAGCCCCAGGTCTTTAAACTTGTGAACTTCTCCTGCTTTGCATATCTCTGTTGTTGCAAAGCTGAAAACTATGTTTTCAAAATAAACGTCCTTAAGCTGTATCAACAGGAAGCAGCATCTGCAGCCACGTGCTTCTCAAAAAAAGTGAAAGTAGGTTGTGTGTTATAGACAGTATCTTATAAAAGGTCAGTAGCTGTAACAGTGATGCGGTTTCCTTTTCTACTGAAGTTTGGAAATGTTTCTAGCCTGAAATTACTTGTTGCTTAATCTCTGTGCATGTCAGTATGATTTTTCCATTACACAATCATCCAATGTTTTGGTTACTGTTAACTGAAATATAGGCAATGGGTACCTGCAAACCACTGGCAACCTGGAAGGCACAATTAATAGACAACTGGATTGTCAAATTATCTGCTATATGGAACTGATTTAATTGGAACTGGTAGCTATATGAGAATCAGAGAGGTTTCATGCGTTTCAGAATTAATCCTAGTGCTAAATTATTCTTTCTTTCATACAACATTTCCATTTCCACAGTCACAGCATTTAAGTCAGGGAGATCAGTAAAAGAATTAGTCATAAAAGAAGGAAGCGTCAGCTGCTTTCATTCTCTTTACATTTAAATTCAAACTTATAGCGAAACCTTATCTCCAGAAACAGATCATTATATTTTAACAGGAGTTCTTGTTAAATTAAAAATATGAAATAAATATTTAAAAAACATGCAAAACCACAAAAAGATTCAAGGTTTTAATTCTGATTTAAGTCTGACCGCGGTAGTTTTAATAAAATACGTTTTACTTATTTGTTTAATTTGGCTAATAGTGAACAGTGAATATGATGGTAGCAATTGACTAAAATAAATAAAATAATTAACCCGCATACTGGTTGGGTGGAGGGTAGGAACGGATCTAGAAATTATTTGTGCAGGAGAAAAAATATGACAAACTCCCCCCCCCCCCCCCCCCCATGCACTCACACACACAGGCGTATACTGAGCCCTCCACTATTATTGACACCCCTGGTAAAGATGAGTAAAAAAGGGTTATAGAAAATCTACCATTTGGTGAATTAGCTTAATCTCACACTGAAAAAATGAATCCAACCTTTAATTGAAGTAAATTTATTATGAAAAAAAAAATCCCTCATCAAGAAATAATTATTTTTAACAAATCCACGTGCTACAATTATTGGCACCCCTGCATTTATATATAGAATGAAGTAATCATTTTTTAAATATTTGGTTGCATATCCTTTGCATGCCATGACTTCCTGATGTCTGTGACTGGACAACATCAAAAGACTCTTGATATCTTATTTGCTGGTACTCTTACAAGCGATACTATAACCTTTCTGAATTTGAATGGATCTCTATGGGAATTGGGGGGTGGGACTAGATTTAGCTGGAAACTACACTGGAACAGTATGGAACACATGGTTGGCTAAATGGCTATAAGTCATCAAGGGTCTGACATATCAAACAAGCCTTAAACCATCACTCTGCTGTCAGAAATACAGTAGATATAGATGGATAACTTTAAGGGTTTCTTCTCCTGACTTATTTTTCCATAGAGTTCAATTGGAAAACAACCCTTAAAGTGATCCATCCATATCTACTGCATATCTAGCAGCAGAATGATGGTTTGAGGCGCGTTTGATACCTCAGACCCTTGATGACTTAGAACCATTTTAGCAACCATGTATTCCATACTGTTCCAGCATAATTTACAGCTAAATCTAGTCCCACCCCCCAATTCCCATAGAAATCCATTCAATTGCAGAGACGTTATAGTATCACTTGTAAGAGTACCAGAAAATAAAATATCAAGAGTTTTTAGATGTTGTTGGGTCACAGACATCAGGAAGTCATGGCATGCAAAGGATATGTGACCAAATATTTAAAAAATTATTACTTTATTCTATATATAAATGCAGGGGTGCCAATAATTGTGGTTTTGTTAAAAATAATTGTTTCTTGATGAGGGATTTTTTTTTCATAATAAATTTACTTTAATTAAAGGTTGGATTTTTCTAATTTTTTTCAGTGTGAGAATAAGCTAATTCACCAAACGATAATTTTTTAATAACCCTTTTAACTCATCTTTACCAGGGGTGCCAATAATAGTGGAGGGCACTGTATACACACACTTTTACGGGGCCGTCGGCACCCGCTAGTACTCAAAAAAGCTTTCCTTTGTCATACCCTTTTAGCTCCACCCCTGACTCTGAGCATGGGCATCCATACACTAAAAACACTGAATTAACTCTGGAGACAAGCCAGGGGATTCTGCTCCTTTATGCAAGTGTATACTTACACAATGTGAATGTGAATCTTTAAAAAAGCCTCCTCCCCATGCATCACTGCTATGTTCGGCTCACCGGGTCGCTTAAGCCTGACTGATATATATATATATATAAAATAAAAACAGATGTAAACAAGTAGCATGAAATAAATAAGACATTTATACATTTTTTATGACTTTAATTTACTTTGCAGCATCTTCCTAACATGGTTTAGTCCATTAAGCACATTTATGACATTATGACATTTAGCTATATATATCCCCTGCACAAACAGCTGGAAGACGGCACACGACACACACACACACACACACACACACACACAGACACAGGCAGACACCACAAATGTTCTTGCATCCTGAGATGTCATAAATGTCTTCCCATGAGCTGACAGTGAAATTGTTTATGTCCCAATGAGATATAGTTATACTGTAGCAATGCACACAGAGGGAAAGTCATTCAAAGGTATATGTTTATAATGTGAATACGGAACAACATAACTGCAAAAAAAATTGGGTTTTTATTCTATACAGTATCAATTTATATATTTAGCTATTTTCATGGAAACATCTGTCACACTTAAACCCTGAAGACAAAGTAAAATATAAGTTAATATGTCACACAGTCTGAAAAAAACAAAACAGTAAATAAGTTCATTTAAACAGTGAATAAGTAACTTTAAAAGTAGTTCAAAGTATAATTAGTGTCTTTCTCACTGAGGAAAAAAACATGTAGTTTTGTGTGTACTGTATTTACAGAATAATATCATAAAGGCTGTTAAAGGTGTTTGGTGAACTCGTGCTTGTGAGATACTGAGGAGCTGTAATGCGCTGATGTGTTGATTCCCTGCCCACCCTCGCTGGGCCTACAAACAGTAAGTTAAATAAGCGCATAAGTCAAAGCACGGTCGGAGCGCTGTGTCAGTGTGTCTGACTGAATGAACGGCATTCACCCTTTTGCTTCCTGCCTTTGTGCTGGATTGGAACAGCAGTGATCTGTCCAGGAGGAGGGAGCCCAGGGCCAGATGCTGAGGGCTGGGGCAGTACAAACAAATTAGCCCCAGTGCATCCTGCAGGGATAAGGCCAACGGCACTGCAGCAGTCGGAGGCCTACCCGCCTTACACACACACACATGCACACACACACGCATGCACACACACACATGCACACACGCATGCACACAAAACTTATTTAAAAAAGTCCCTAGAAAATGTCCCCTCTTGGCTTCTAGGTCTCCTCTTCGTGGATGTGTAATGACTCCATGTTCCCCTGTTAGATGAAGTGCACGCTCGCACACACAGAAAAACACACGCATACACACATGCACACACATGTGCGCGCACACGTGCTCACACACATGCACACACACAAGCACACACACACACGCATTCACACGCACACATATACACACACACGCACACACTCACCAGAAAAAAAGAATATTCCAGCACTTGCTGATGTATTGACATTGCAGAGATCAAGCGCGTTTATAAAAGACCCCAGATGGCCCATGAACACATGCGCTGCTGATGATAATTTTGGCTATTTTATATTATCCATATTCAATCCATAATACAGTATAACAATGGGGGACTCTTTGTCTCAAATCACTTGTTACCTGGGAGATTTTAAGAAGATTTAATAGCAGCAGTCAGCACCAGAAGCTCATTTGTGTTTAAGCACATGCTGTCAGATACACAATCATTATGAGCTTTCTGCCTCCATCCTTTGCCACACCACACTTGGCTTCCAGGAGGCAGGCAGTGACGTAGTGATGAACCGCTGAGATGAGGATCGGGGCGGAGCCAGGTGATAATGTCACCATAGCAGAAGGGAATGGATAGAACCAACATTTGGCCTTCATTTGGAGTGTTTTTATGTTCACCAACACAGACAGGCAAGTTTAGAAATCAACAAACTCTCAACTAAAAGCAAATGTAAAGAAAGCGATAAAACCGGTTACTTTGCACTCAAAACCGAAGAGCAAAGCTGACCGAATCCAGGCCGATGTCTCAAACCAACGCAAAGTTTCCAACACAGTATTGGGGAAAACTCATGCTTGTAAAGTTTCACAATGTGTGCGGGTTGGGTGGTCCCCCCTGTTATTATAATTGCGGTGTAAGCTGATATGGTAACATATATGTAAGATGGGGCCCCGTGCCGATATCTGAGGTGTTATCACCAGGTATCCTGAAGACTACAACAACTCCGTTCCCAAGCACAGCCATTGCTGGTAAGATTTAAAACGCCAGGGTTAAACATAGTGGAGAAGTGGCGAGCTGCTCCATGGTCTCCTCCTCCTTCAGAGGCTGCTGATAATAAGAGCTTGTATTATTCCGATGCCGTTGGATAACGTAGTCTTTATCTGGCATGTGACCCAGCTCTCTGCTGGACTGGTAATCACAGGGGTCAGAGCATCCACGATGACACCCACTCATGGCAGAACTGCTGTCAGCTGCCCCCTTTCCCACTCACATGACATGCCAAATCGCCTCAGAATGTACATTTTACTGCTCTTCCATTATTAATTTGTTCATTTTTATTAAGTTGTTTATTGTTTATTTTTACACATTCTTATTAAAAAGTAAAAACACACATTTCACAAAAAAAATTTTTAAAAAGAGGGAGACTGCAACCCAGATTTACTAGCAGAAATGTTAGAAACAGAACTGTAGTTTTGAGTCGATGTCTTCTGTGGTTTGAAGCCAGCGTGCAGCCTGTCCCACAATGCCAAGCCATTGAGTCACCTGGCAGGGTCAGTGCGGCTAGCTCTGGAGTGTGAGCGATTGTGTTGAAAGCTATTTATCTGTCCTCGTCGTGAGCATGGTTCTTCTAAGCTGGCTAACTGTTGGCATATATAGTTTTAATGTGAATATTCAGTAACCCATACATCAAAGCCGGGACAACCTGACCAGCTGACATTGGAACATGTAATGTTTCCCTGTCCAGGGTCCAGAGATCCATTTAAATACAGAAATTTTGAGGAAGATTCCATGGAAAATTCCAAATTATGGAATAAAAAAAAACATCTAAACCTTTTTTTGGCTTTCCTTCTCTTTTCTGGAAAATATCACACACACAGAGAGAGAGAGAGAGAGAGAGAGAGAGAGAGAGAGAGAGAGAGAGAGAGAGAGAGAGAGATGGGTGTGCAGTTGGCTATGTGGGTGTGCCTGCTGCATGTACAAAACAACAAGAATGGGAGATGGGGGGGGCAAGCTTGGAAGTTTTCACAGTAGTGTGACAGATGTGTGCCCACATTCAATGCACCTAATAAAATTGTTCTTTAATTAAATGCAAGCATTAGTTTGTATCTCGCTTAATCTCACAGGTTTTCAGGCATGCACCTTGACAAAGGCATTTATATGAGTGCAACTTTGCCGCTCCGGCTGTTGTAGTGTTTGCTTACAGTACAAAATGCAGTTCTGTTAAGTCTCTAGTAAAGCTTCTAAATTGCTAAATCGTAAAATGTAATTTTAAATAATCTATTAGGAGATTCAGTTTGGTGCATTAATTTAGAAAATCTAATCAAAAACAGGAACTACTTGGTTTTCCTTTGAGTTGGTGGTCCCTTGGTCAGCTACTGCATAGCCATATACCATAGATATCACATTCTCAGCCTGGAGGACCAAAGGAGAGGGTGGAGAGGAAGAGGGGGTCTGGGGACTGTGTATCCCCAGATCAGCGGAGCTATAAAGGCTTTTTGCCCCTTCATTGGTCACTGTGGCTTTTAAAACAGAGGCCTTCAATGCATAAAAAAGAGAAGAAAAAACAAACAAAAAAGGCCTTCGAACAGTAGGCCAATCCATGCTAAAGGTGTCAAGACCTACAAAACAGGCACATTCCCTGAAATTCCCCTGAGGTATGAATAAAGTACGACTGTTTCGTCATCTCTTACACATGTAACTACGCAAAAACACACGTGTACACTTACACACACACACACACACACAAACACACACACACACACACACACACACACACACACACACACACACACACACACACACACACACACACACAAACACACACATGCAATTACTATTTCTTACTGCGCATGCCCTGCATCTTTAGAAATGAGATCATTTGCTGTTCTTCCTTTTTTTTCCAAGTTTAGAGGAAGCACTACAGCCTCTGTATGGTGGTTGCTGAACTGCACTTTAGAGATTTGTGATTACAAAACAGTGCTCAAAGGCAGCTTTCACAATCAACATAGTTTTCTCTGTAGTATCCATATGGCTTCTTAAAAGTAAAGTGATGGCTGAAAAAACTACCTTTAAAGAAATAAAAACATGAATGTTGCAGTGATGGTGAATGTATCAGTACATACAAATACATGCAGCTGACATTTTTGGCGGTGAAATGTGTAATTTAAAAGCTTTCCTCTTCAATTCCCAGCATTGGATGAGGCGTGAGCCCTGATGAACTTTGCAGTGGGAATTGCTTGGAAAGGCGCTATAGAGATGACCAAATGGTAAATAAGTAATTACAACAATTTGACCCTGAGCATACAATTTAGGAATATGCTTCAGGTCTGAGTCGACATGACAAGGGTAGATAGAAGATGGCTGCCCAGGAGCGTGTGGACTCTCTTTCCCTCTCTGTCTCTCTCCCTCCGTTCTGTTGCGACCCCTCTTTTTCAGGCTGAAAAGGATGCATATGCACTTGCACCTTAGCGCCCCTCCACCAACACCACCCCTTTCTCCTCCGTGCTGCCTGTCCTTTCAGGGAGAAAAAAAAGCAGGGTCCTCACTGCGCACTCGTGGAGAATGCGAGCAGAGCTTCAGAACGCGCCTATTTTTCATTCATTTATTTTTTCTCCCGTTTTACCGCGGACCCCTCTGTCTTGCACTGGCCAGCTGTAGCGGGTCTGACGCTGGCTGTTAATATGCATGGCTCATTGTGTCAGCGCTTTGTTGTCCTCCAGCCGATATCATCCATTCTCAGCCTAGACAATGCGCAGCGTTGACGCCGGACACGGCGGTCATGTTCCATTTGCCGATGTGCATTATCTCCCAATCCTGTCCTTTTGGTAGCAGTGGTTTTTTAGTGTCCCTGCTTTGAATAGAGTCTAAAGCCATTACTGCAGAGGGAGGGAGGGCAGCGAGAGGAAACAGGGCTCGGACTGTTATATAGGCTACATCTGGCCTCAGCTACATGCATACTAATAACATCATTACAGCCAGGCCGCCTCTGCAGAACATGTTTACATTGTTACGGTCTCCATTTACCTTACCCCAACTGAATTGTTAATGTTGTTTTTTTTTTCCTTTAAATGTAAATAGCACGTATAGCTAATTTTCCTGTATTTGCCCCCCAAAAATTAAGTGGCAGGGTTCATGCTGCTCTGTGTGTGGGTGGCGGTCCTTGCCGCCAGTACTTCTTTTTTTCCTGCCATTGAACTTGACCCTGTGTGACCCCTCTATAATGAGTGAATTGAAAACATCTCCCTTTGGAATGCAGCTTGTAGATATGGGCTACGCCTGCCTGCCTCCCCCCCCCCCCCCCCCTTCTTTTGATGAATTAAAGGGCCAGTGTCCAGTTTCTGCTCACCTGAACAAACCTGTGGCTAACCGAGGGGGGGGGGGGAGGGATGGGGGATGGGGGTGGGACAGAGAAAAACACCCCCTCTATGGAGCTAAATCTGATGAAAAAAATTTCTTTACACTGCTGTACATCTAAAGGTCACTCTGTGAGGTGTTTGCATTCATGCCTTACATACAACTGCTGAGTACTCTGTGATCAACATGATTATAATATCAGGATTAATGCTGTACAGAAACCAAATGAACTGTATTAACAATAGAGTGTGCAGCCCGTAACGTGAGTCACAGGTTATTGAAGTCATTGTGTTTTCACACTATCTAGAGGTCCCTGGGGCATTTCCATCAGTGTATTCCAAAGCCTGTGGATCACATGCTGATTTTGAGTCAAAGCATTTCTAAAGAGAAGACTGGTTTCTTCTGTGCCCCCACGGTTAGAGCCACCTTCATACGTCTCTATGGACCGCATTGTCTGATTGTCACGTTTCCAGTTCCTGAGTGTGAATAACATCGTCACTCATTCCAGGCATCAAAACTTTTAAAAATTGTGGTTAATGTAACAAACATAACTAATACATGCACATCTAAATAACAGCATAGGCACAGACAATTGAGCCACAATGCAAAAACCAAAACATTTCTAAATCTTGTGAGGTCTCTCCAGGTAATATTATTCCAGTGTGAATAGGGCATAACATTCTGTTCATTTCACTATGCTTTTCTTGTTTAATTGCCAGCTAATTTCAGTAACTTTTCCCCATTTTAGGTATTAAAAAGATGACCATTGTTTAATGAATTAATGAAAATGACATTAGTTTGGGTCACAGAAAGTATGGATTGATATCCTTGGGTCATCGCTGAAGAAATGTGTGCACCCCTGACTAAACCCATTAAGTGCAATGGGCAATATATTTCAACCAAAACGTGTAAACAGTGATAACTTTTAAAAATCCAATAAAAATGTGGTTACATAAGCCATGACATAATGCCAAAACGTTATCTCTATGGCTGTATGAGTGGGCCGAGCTCATAGCAGAATATTTTCTGACTCTGGTCCCGGCAGATGTGCGACCTGTCGACTGTGGCAAATAAATAAATAATCAGCCATCCAATTCAAAGCATTTACTTGTCTAACGGTACGTTGGCAAGTTTAAAACACAAGGTAAAACACAACGACGTGCAAATTCTGCAAATAGTCCAAGATAACTGACTATTAATGTTCAGTTATGTCTGAATGAACGTTCTGTAACATGGATCGCTAGAGCCGATTTACTAGAGTAAAAAGAAAAAACACAGTCAAGACGTAAATGAGCATATCTTGCTTAATATAATATTGGGATCACCAGAAAACCAAGACCCAAAATATAAAAATCTAAATGTGTTTCTGGGTTAAAGCGACTGAAATGATGGAGCAGGTCATGTGTGTATTTGTTCAGTTTATTGTTTATCCATCTACTCAAATAATACAAAGCACTTGTGGTGTGTGAAGCCTGATACTGTCAAACTCAAAATAGTGTTTAACTTAAAATCTCTCAAGCAAGAGCTGATTTTGATGTAAAACTGTTTTCACTATTACACATCACCAACAATGAAAGTAATTCTGCTCAATAGGTAAAGTATTTTTGTATTATATGTATTAGTTTCATAAGAGGTTTGAACATTGACAGGATCAATCTAAAAATTTTGAATCTTGGCAGCCATATTGGCTTAGCACTGCAGGAATTCTAGTGTTCTGGGATACATTCTGGCATTGGATGAGTTAAAACAAGATAATATTTTCTACTTGAGAGAAGAAAATCATTTTTTTAAGTCAATATTAGCAGATTTTTAATTACAAGACAAAAACAGTGCACACACCAGTGCACACAACATAGTAGTAACCAGGAATTTTTGTACAATATACCACAACATGACCAAGATTTTGACCAGTGCCAGGCCATGGTCAAGATCCTGAAAAAAAATATGAACCAGGTCAAATCACTCATTTAAGACACATAATCTATTGACTTTGAATAAAGGCATCTGTATGAGAGCTATTGCATTTTGTCACCTCATAAACAATCTAGAAAGTAAAAATGTATGTAAATGTGCTGTGGTTACAATATTATAACATTCCTGACATTGGTGAGTCATCTTCACCTTGTCCCCTTATAATCCAGTTCGTTTATTGGAAAACAAAATGCTAAAGATAAAACATCACCGTTTCTGTTTATCTGGAAATGTCATGAGGGGATTCTGGAGGCCTATGGGCCTGTCCATGGTTTTAATATCACATTTAAAATTAAATAAATATTGAAAGATTGGGGCAGCACAAATAAATAGTTTGGGTTTCAGTAGCCCCAGTCCAGCAACAGCCTGTGGGTTTTCAGAGCAGATGAAAATAGTGAACTCTAAAGCCAGATTTATACGTCCCTTTCGACAAGTGTCGAGCAACAAAAATGAAGGTGTTGCACGACGTTTGGCATTTGTACTTCGGGCTGCGATGAGGGTTTGGTTGTCTCTACAGTAAAAAGACGACAATTTCTGACCGTTTTTTTTACATTTCTTAAAACATGGCAGCGCTCTGTGAAATTCTTGAGATGATGGAAGTTTTAAATATATTTTTGCGAAAAAAAGAAAACTATGTGAACGGAAAAAAGAAGGTGGCACGTCCGTCCAATAACCAAACAGGAAAAAAACCAGGGTAAATATGTTCTCTGGATTTTAAATATGTTATAATATTTTCCTCTGTCCCCTCCATGTTTACCAACCATAGACCGTAAAAAAATTACCAACAATAGTGAAAACCAAAATAATGAAGTGAGCAAAAACGTATCCATGACAATGAATTTAGCCGTTCCATCCTGCTGTCCAATCAGACAGCGTTGTCCGCGACATAACAACATTCTACAGGTCCACGACACTGAGGAAAAGTGTCGAACGTAATTTTTGTCACTCGACAAAAGGGTCGAAAGGGTCATGCAACAAAGTATAAATCAGGCTTTGTGGACCTGTGAAGTTTGTGGAAACCAAATCCATTCATTTACATTAACTCTTTATTGACATATTTCAGGGGCTTGTTTTCAAAAAAAAATTCTTTGTGAAAGTGTCTCTGTAAAAAGCGCCATACAAATACAATTTTTTCAGTCCGTAAAGGAACACGTTTGGTGATTGACAGCATCACTCAGCTCGGGATAATGATCATGGCTATTGTTTCTGCAAAGTGTTGGGGTTGGGGTAGGAAAAATCCGAGCGTGTGGCCGAGGGCGTGATGCGTCCCAGGGCCGCACTTCCACCGGCGCTTGATCTTAATCATGATATATCGTCCGTCACTGCCGTCGCGATCCATCACTTAGCGGGCGCCCGCAACGGACAGTAATTGGAGGTGTGGCTTATTGCCCAACACCCCGGAGCTCATGAATAATAAGGAGGTCCTGGGGAGCCTGGTCCAGAGCGGGCCCGATGAGCCCCTGTCCCGCGGCAGAGTCACCTCGCCTCCGGCCCCAGGCCCCCATGTTTATGCATGATCCGCCTGTTTCATATGTATCTGGGACCCATCATTTTTCCTGTGGTCCCAGGAACTGATGATGACACACACTGCATTAATGGTGATGACCCCAAGCAGGGGCTACGGCTCTGTCTCCACGTTACAGTGCTGTCAAAACACGCTGAGATTCCCTTTACGCCTGTGTTATAGTCACGAAAAAAGCCAGGGGAAAACTTCAAATAATTCTCATGTATCCTCATTGGTTTATATGCAATCTAATTTAAATCTTATAATTGGAAACTGTAAAAACCAACGATTTAAAAAAAATATATATAAAGTGAGGTGGTCTTTTACTTTTTTTTTTGTTGGAGGAAAGTACTCATATTTATTTATTGATTATTTATTTTTTCATCTGACAGGGCAAATAAAAAGAATAAGGTATGTGTGGTATGGCCTAGTGAAAACTACAATACCTTATGAATAATTAATTCCTAAAAGAACATACATTTCCATTTCAAAATAAAATAACAAATCCACTTTATAAACTAATTTTATTTTTTCCCACTTAATTATGTATAGAAATTTTGATCCATAGCATAATAAAAGGATATTCTTGGCATACAATGATTCTGTGGATCTGTCAAAATGTTAATTATATCTGAGAAGTTTCTTTGATGAAGATGATGATGTAGCTCTGATATAAAAATGAGGAAATATTGCAGTGACATTTCACTCCTGCACTGATATATCTGCCTGGCCTGCAGGATAAGAGTGACCATGCACTGAAAAAATAAATAAATGATGTGAGAAGCATGCTTCATTTCATCTGAATATTTACGCTAAATGCCATCTTTTTCTCAGATTACAAGAGATATTTACACTATTGATGTTATTTAGCTTTTAAATCAGAAATATGCAGGACCTCAAATTGATTACATCTGTCTTCCATTACCCCATTATCCACCTAAATTTAGACAGGTGGGAATGTGATCGCTTCCAGGATGTTAAAGCACACGGCAGCTCCTGCCCTTGGCCTCCGTCTCTCTCTCTCTCTCTTTCTCTCTCTCTCTCTCTCTCTCTCTCTCTCTCTCTCTCTCTCTCTCGCTCTCTCTCTCAGCATTTAATTTCTATCCCTTTTCCGCTGACCTCTCTGCTGTCCTCGCTGAGTCTTCTCTTCTCTTTCGCTCCATCCTGTCTTCCTCTCTTTCTTTCTCCCTCTTTTTTCCTCTCGTCCCTCCCTCCCTTCCCCGATTGGCTTTGTCCTCAAGAATTCCTTCACAACCCTCCCACTGTTTAAGACTCCCCCTCCCCCCCTCTGCGCTTGCTGGCCGGCTGCCCATCCACACATTTGTGTCTGCTTTTAGAGTGTTTTCAGAGGCCCATTAAAGACAGCTTTGGCATGGCCAGACACACTCAGCTCACCCCTAAGACCCACAGAAAAAAAGAAGGTTATCAAATTCCCTCATCGCTGCCAGACGCACAAAGGACCAGGAGTTATCCTGCCCCTGCAAAGGAAGCCAGGCTCACGGCACCCAGCTCACAGACGCTTTGGACTTTGTAAACACGGCGCGCCATATTGTGTTTCACCTGGAAGGCATGAGCGCGGGAGTTCTGCGGTTTTGAGACCCGCTTGCCTCCTGCACGGTGGGCTGGGCTCCACGCCCTGTAGCTCCTCGGCGGACGGAGTTAGGCTTGGGACACCTTTCCAATCGGGTGTGTAACGACTGTGCCTTCTGCTGGCCGGCGAGCAGAAGTACTGCTCCCCGCTGGAGGGATGGTGGGGGGGGGGCAGCCTTCATACAGCGCACAGGGAACCCTGGCTCCAAGCAATACCACAGACAGAGCAGTGGGGTGGGAGGAGGGGGGTTAGCTTTGGGGAGCACAAGGCTAACGCACACCAGCTTAGACAGTGGAAAGCAGACTGGGCAAAGAGCCACTGATGACTAACTGCCCTCAGTTTAATGATTAGGCTGCAGGACTGGCCAGGATAAGCAGGGACTGCTTCTCTGATCACAGGCTGTAGTGACTCAAACTCTGTCCATCTCTGCACTTTTCTCTCAGCGCAAATTCACTGAACTTTCACTGAAAGAAGTGTAAACGTGCTGCTCCAGTTAGGGCACGCTCTCAGGCATACCGCACACTTCTGAGTTAAAGCGACACGATTCCGTGCTTGAATTAAACAGCTAATGCACACACAGCTTATCTCCACAAACGCGTGCTTGCACTGCAAGAATAGCATGCCTGTGCGTGTGTCAGAGCTTAAAAGCATTGGCTGTGTTTAAAAATGGAACTCACTGGCTAACTAATGATAATTCAACACTATTTAACCATATCTACCTAGGTGTAGCTACAGGAAAGAAAAAAAACCTGAAATACAATTTTTCATATATAAATGGATAATTTGTTATTTTCTCAAAAGTGCCCCCAGATGTTGCTGGTTCACTCTTCAATAATAATAAAAAAAAACTAATAAATAAATCGTCACAGAAACTCCACAAAACATGTTCTCAGTAGTGAACCAAACGGCATTTTAATACCTGCATTGAGAACAGCAACAACAACATAAAAAAGTAAGGGCATTCGTGAGAGGACTGCTGGCGTATATATATAGAACAGGACTGCTGTGACAATAGCCCTCTGATTACACCACATTTGCAGATTCTGGTAATTGCGGCCCCCGCTCACACCTGCAGAACCACAGCCCCCGGCACACAGACGATAAAACGAGGGACTGCAAGAATTGGGATGAGAGAAGAGAAGGTCAAAGAGAGAGAGAAGAGCGTGTTTGATTGCAGTGAGGGATGGCTTGTGTTGAGAAAGGTGGCATGTCTGTTGACATCTGACCAAGACGAGTCGGATCACACGGCCCCGTCTCGGGCTCCGCCACCTGTGACGGCCCCGCACCATCAAAGCACATTAAAGATATTAGGCGCACACTCTCTTATGAGCCAGAGAGAAAGCAGTGGGGCCTCTGGGTTCTCAAGCTGTGAGCGGAATAGCTTTGCAATTTGCCAGCAAAAAAACAGCATTTTGATCTTAATGAATATAAAATGGCTGCCATTAAAAGTAAAACAGATTATTTTAGGCTTTTCAGGGTCCGTGGCACTCTGTCAGTCTTGGAGGGCCGCTATGATCTTTCATTAAAACCTCACAGCGGGGTCTCCTTCCGCGAGCGAACTCGCGACTCGCCGTCAAAAAAATAAAAAATAAAGATTGGCCACATTTAAAAGTCATTTCCATAAATCTACAGATTTTGAAATTCGGTAATGAAAGCCATGAGAGAGCGCGGGGCGTGCTTCTCCGAACGCCGCTGCTGATCCAAGGTCTCGTTGGACGGAATTGAAACCAGCCCAACGCCCGTCACCCCTGTGGCAGACTGCCCAATGAGCTCATGGCTAATCTGTGTTTGTTAATGACTAGCATGTGCTAATTATTGTCACTGGGCGACTTTGCCTCCCAACGCCAAAACAACGTGTCTACCTACCCAATCAAAAAACTCACTGGACGGCACTTTTAATCGCATTAAGCTTTGCCTGCCAATTTGTGGAAGCACTGGTGGAGGAGAGAAAAAAGGGCAAGAGAGAGAGAGCTGGCTAGCTCCACAAATTTTCTAAAGTTGGGCACTGTTTTACTGGTCTGGTTGTTTTTATTCTTCAGCATGATCTTGACCTGCGACCAAAAAGGATTAACCATTCCTTAACCAAAACAGATGAGGTCACACCACGTAAAACATGCACATTTATTTTCTCTTAGCTGCTGCCGAAAATATAGAACCACGTTTATACATGAACACAGTGTTTCCAGAAAAACAAATATAACTATCGATAACAATAATAGTTCCAAGAAGGCAAAAACAATGGTAAATATCGAAAACAAAAGCAGTAACCTGTCTGCATATGCATTGTATTGAATGTGCATAGTTTCCATACTGAAATACTAAGACAACATTGTCCAAGCCTGTCTATGCTCAGCTCACTAATACACACCCGTTCATAGTCTGCTGCAATAATGACAGCACGCCCCTGTCCCTGATGTCAGGTGATGTCCGTGGAAGACATACCTGCTCAGGTGAACACATATCCCACCAGGTGACAGACTGGCCAATGAGGACCATGCACACCTGCAGAGGTGTCTATGGAGTGCACATGTTCTTATTTATATATGAAAGCATGCACACAGTCACATGCATACACACACGTGCATATACACATGTGCACACACATGTTTGCCATGCCCACACCCCAGCATGCCTCACAGGACAACAGAACCACTGCTATAGCACAGGGTGTGATCATGAGGATGTTTGTGGCGATGCTACCCGCACTATACTTCGCCTGCACTCTCTCACAACCAGCGGTGTCTGCCCCACATCTCTGAGCTCCAGGACACACACACACACACACACACACCCACACAGTCATCCACGCAGTGCTCACTGATCCACCGTCACACTGAGACAGGACAGATCAGGAGATTATGAGCTGGGGGTGGGCCAACACTCCCATACTGTCACTGTACACATCGCCTCTTTGACTGCTAAAGAAACGTTTGTTCTGCTTATGGCCATTACTAAGGATTGTTTTGCTACTTTGCTTTTATTGAAAATGGAATTACGAGGAATTTCAAGGTGTTAAACAAAAAGAAGGACTTCACTGCTGGCAGTCGCCTGCACATATTGTCAATAAGCTCTGCTTTGCTGGATGATCACGTTATTGATAAAGCTATGGAAAACATGGTAAAAAAAAAAAACTTGGGTAAAAAACAAACTCAGTTTATTGAACTCCACATTCTCCCTTAAGATCTGTGCAGTGCCCCCCCTCCCTCCTACATTCAATATTAAATGCTGGAAGCGCTGAAAGCCCCAGATATACAGTATATTTTCATCTTTTTAAATAAGATGAACACTGATCAAAGGGAGACATTCTGCTGTACACATGGAATTCTGCTCTGCTTTTGGGCTTTTATTGAGTTCCTTTCATGAACAAAGATCACTCCAAACCAGCCCGGGCCAATACATAAACTACTTATATGTAATAAATAATACAGAGAAAAGTGTGCATCTCAAACAAGAGATTTAATGTTGATGTGCTGTATCTTTTTTTTTTCTCCAAACCCTGTATTCCTCTGTGTGTACCGGCAGCGTATGTGTGTTTGCGGGTTTTCTCCGAGATCTCAGAGCTAGAGCCCAGGGAATGGCGCCTAGCATGCCAGCCCCGTTCCACCTGCGCGCGGACCCGCATCCGAGGGGGAATTACCAGGCGCCGAGCTCCGCACTCGTAATTCGCTGCATCGCGGAAAGAGGGAAAGAGACAGTCGCATCCAAGTGGGGAAACATGAATGAGTCGCGGCCCCAGAGCCAGCCGTTTTTACAGTGCGCTCCAGTCCTGCAAGTGGACGTCCTCAAAAGCAGAGATTCCTTTTACGCCAACGACTTATTGTAAGCCTCCATCTATTCATATGCAGATGTGTTTTGTTTGTTTGTTTTGCCAGCCTTAATCTTGATGTTAACCTTCGGCATGGCAAATTGCACAAATTAGTAGATCAGGCCAGCAAGTCACATTTTGGCTTATTATCTTGCCTTATCACTTCACTAACTTGGCTCATTGCGGCCATTCAGCTGGTGGTCATGGATGATAGACATCCTGCTATGGGGGGGGGGGGGAAGTCGTAAGGAGGGTAACCAGCCTTCTAGCTCAGAGAGAAGTGGACTATGAAAACCGCCACTGTTTTATAGTTAGCATAGCACTGTCACAATAATTTATTTAACAATGAAGATGATGCTATTAGCAAGAACGGTAAGTAAACCTGTAGATGTTAAACCTGTCACTATAGCAAACAGACACAGCAAAGAGCATTCCCATGTTAACCACTCGTATTTTAGCAAAAATGACAGAGAGAACAATACGATTCCAAGCTCTCAAAATTCAACCTTTTTCAGAATCTCTTGGCGCTCCTAGCTCCGTTGCTGATGTTTTCCGGGCATTCCGCAGACCCGGGCAGAGCGGTCTGCCTGTGCGGCGGCGGTAGTAATTCTGTGTTTATCAACTCTTTATTATGAGCGAATCATCATTTACAATGGTACCATCTGGTCATTACCTTCCCTGTGTATGGGGCAAATTGCTTTCACAGGGAGTTAACCAGGAGTGGGAAATTGTCGGCAATAGAAAATCAAGAAACCTGCTCTAGCCTATTTGTGAAGGCTGTTACTCGCGCACGAGACTCCGAAAACATTTACTTTTAAGGGGAACAAATAATTAACAAGCTTTGAGTCTGTGAAGAAAAAAAGACAGAATTGGCAAATTAAGAAGGGGGCTCTGTGGAAATCGAATAAATTCAGACGGTTTTATGGGTACCTGCGGCTATGTAACAAAAACAAATATCACATATGACCACATGACACTAATTTATCTGCTCTCCCCCTAAATTAACAGTCCAGGGCTTGGCAATGGGGGAAACAGTGGGAAGTAGCAAATGGGAGAATTCCTATCTCCATTCTCACATTTAATCCATTAACTTCTTTAACCACTGCGATCAAGAAAAACACTTCAAATGGCCAAACAACAGATTAGAGGAAAAACACACCGAAGCCTCTTTCAATCTTTACACGATGCAGGGAACCACTTTTTTCATATCTAATAACACGTACCGGGGTCGCATGTAATAATAATGTTTCACAAAAAACTATTTCGATAAAGTGCCTCTTTTTTTGGGAGCGGGTTTACCACATTTTTTTCCAACCCCGGTTTGGAACGGCCAGTTTAGCCCCTGAAAACGGCACTGTGCCATGCGTACCTGTGAAAGGAGCATCAGAGCCTGACCACACCTTCAGGAGGCTACACTCCTCCTGGAGCCAGGTGCTGTTTTCCACACTTGAGGCCACACAGTACCACAGGAGAGCTAGCGCCAGTTGGAGGACAGATGTGTATCTCTCTGATGGCCACTTGTAGCCCTTGTGTGCTACTGATGCGTTGGTAACCCAAGGAACGCTGATTGATTTAAACCCACCATAATCCTGGCAGGATGGAACTAATTATGTCCCACCAGTACAAGCTCAATATCTTCACTAGTATAGAATCCAGCCTGCACTTGTGATGAGAGACTTTATTGACTTAGACACTTTCTAGCCTCTTTTTACACTGAAATAAATACAGTAAATAGGTATGGAACTACCGAGATAAAACTGATCCCTTTTTTTACAGACAACATAAGAACATAATATGATAGGGCTGGGCTAATGTAAAATGCTTTCTATCATTCAAAGGAAATCGGTTTGAAATACTGACAGTCAGTCCTCCAGTGAACGTATTCCTTATATAATGCACTGATCTGGGTCAACTGCTACACAGTTCACTGGGGTAAAATGCAATGACTGAGGAGCCTCATCTATCTCCACACTTGTAAAACTGGAAGGACTGGTCAAAAGGGTTTTTAAAACTGGTCAGAAAAAGACATGAACATGAAACAGGTTAAACAGAAACATAATCCGTATGGGCTGAGGCTATGGGCGAGCATTGTTCTGGTTAATATTTATATTTGAAAGCGTTAATTAACTTGCCCGGACTTTGATAACCAAGTTACACAGCCATATGTGCATTAGACTTAGGCACGTCAATTCATTACCGAAGGAGGGCTCAGGACTGTTGAATTTTGGTTCTAAGTGGCTTGTGTGATGCGCGAGGCAGATTTAGATGGCTTAATGACGTTTCCCTTGTTAATCTGCGTGTTTACTTTCGCTCGGCATGTTTAGCGGAGAGGCAGGCAGGCGGTCGAGGTGACCCGCGAGGCCTGGTGCCGAAATGTTGAGGCCCGCCAGGGCAGGTGCACATAGATACAGACGCAGATGTCATAGATGAACTCCAGACACCTGGCGTGACGCCATCCTCAAGCTCAGACCGCTTGTCCCGACGAATTAGCGGCCGACGCACTCCCCAACGTTGCCCACCGCGATTCCCATGGAAAAGGATGACGGCAGTAATAATAAAAGCGACGTGAAAATAAAATAAAAATAATAAAGACAATGGAGGAGTCATCACACGAGGCCACCGGTGTTGTTAGCCAAGAGAAGATTTGTTGAACAGTTTGTGAGGAGACTGACCGATCCGGGACTGTCAGAACGGATTCTGACACGTGGAGACATTCTTCAACGTGAAGGCTGACATTATTCATGATATTTTTCGAGAGGACAGCAGCTAAAAGACCCTCTGGCCACGCGGAAGCACAACAGCAGTTTCCATCCAAGTCTGAAATCCATGGTCACCTGTCCATTGCAGTATCAGTGATGTCACCATGAAGGCTATGGGTTGTCTACACAGTACATGTTCTCAAATGGATCAGGCTCATTTGAAGGGTGTACATTAGCCCCTTATAAGAGATAAGAGTCAATCCACAAAAGTAAAAAGAGCTCAACACACATGCACAAACAAAAACACACACACATATGCACACACACACACACACACATAGTCACACAAACGCCCACAGACACACACAACCACACACATAGTATGTACACAAGTATGCACACACTTATACCTGTTTATATAGACACACATATACACACATAGAATACACTTGTGCTCTAATTGAATAGGAGTTCAAGGCAATACTATTATGCTATTCTAGAAATTGGTTGTTATCTACCATACACATATAATTTATTTTGGATTTTGTCACAATATTGGCAATATTAAAAAGTTTGGTGATTCATTGTAACTGAATATATGTAATAGGGGCACTTGTGATATGTAATAGGAGTGCATTTGAAAGGAGCGAATAACAATATATATATATATACATATATATACATGTGTGTGTGTGTGTGTCTTTTTTTGCTTTTCTCGCAAGATATACAGGAAAAAAACATATTTATAACATAAGGCCCCATATTTTTCAAGAAACAGTTTTTTGTAATCTATTGAGGCTGGTTTCCAGTTTTACGATGTAGCTGTACTAGCGCATTGTGTGAAAACAGCATGCTGGGATGTGATATACTCTATACATAGTTTCTAATCGTATGCAGGGAATGTGCAGAGTGTGTATGAAGATCAGTAAATTAATTTCCAATATGCCATGATGCTGTCATGTTAGGCAGCTCTTATACGCTCTGGGCTGCTGCGGTTTGGGGGAGGAGGGTTCCCCTGCCACACAAATCAGCACTGTGGGGAACTCTTCCCTCGTTCTGCCGCCGACGCCTCCCCGAATCTCCATATGCACGGCGCTTCCCGCGCGCCGCTCACACGCTTTATTGCCGGCCGGCGCCTCCTCTCCGGCCATCCCGCGGAAGTCTCCCAAGGATCGACGAGCGAGAGGCGGCAGAGTGTGGGACCCTGGCCAGGCATTAAAAAAAAAATTCAATAAAAAATAACGGTGTGCAATTTGGTGTCACCGCGGAAGTTGGCAGGGAGTGAATGCGCCGGCTTCCGATTTCTGACAAGAGAGTAAATAAACAAGGCCCCGCGTGGCCAGCACGTGAGCTATGAGGAGGAGAGGGTGACCGACGTGAGTGGACGCGCCGACGTTCCCCGTGTCCGAGATGCGGGTTCTCTTTCACCCTTCGCTTGCTGTCCAAACGGAGAGGGCTCAGTCACTGACCTCACAAGTCTTACACCACCACTAACATTCAGTGGGGGTGGGACTAATATCTGTTCACCAAGCTTTGACCTTCCCTACAGTGGCTCAGCGTATCTCCCTTAAAGATACTGTAGAGCAGCTCGGTTTTGGAAGCGCGGCCTGGCTGTTCTCGGCGCGCTATTCGCCCTTAGCTTTAGCTTTGCGCGAGGTTGCAGCTCTGATGTCCTGCGCTGGGAGCTACACTTGATGTGTTAAACTAGCGCTTATCTCTGCGCTGTCAGATCTCTGGCTACTGCGGGTAACCTGCAGGCGTCTGCTTTGTGTAACCTGCGTTAGAGTGGGAGGGGATCTACCGCGTGTTTGACCTCAGCGCTTTATTGCACACACACTCACCGAGTTCTTCTCCTAGTACGTCTTCAGGCGGCTATGCGAGGGAGGTGCTACTGTACAGGAATGGAGGACTAATAACCAAACTGGAGAACCAGGGCTGGATTATGATCATGGGAGACGTATGAGGTGAATGCTAAAGCACTCCACATACTTTATCGTTGGCTTAGCTTCTTTGCCGTAAATCACATTATCTAAAGTACCACAAGATGTCCCAACATAACTTGTGAGTTTAAATAAATGAGAGCAGGGCTGGCTGACATGGAGAAAATATTCAAAATCACAGACAGAGATGCTCACCTGGTTTCCATCATCATTTCTTCTTATATTTGACAAACAAATAGCCTAAATATGAGGGCTTGTTTATATCTTCACAAACCCATTTTGGCAAGTTTAGCATTCACCAAAATTAGCTTTCCAAACTGTTTGCGATGAAAAAAGTTACACTTAAATGTATTTAAAAGCCAAGGACAAATGTGGAATAAATCCAGGCCACTATTCAGGCCACTCTTGCTAAACTGATAAGCAGGTGTGTGCCTGGTTAGTACAGTCCTGATTCCCCAGGTCACCACTGTAAAACACAATAGAGTTCTATTGTTCTATAAAATAACTAATATATATCAGCCCAGATTTATCAAAAAAGAAAATAAAACAGACAAAAAAGATCTCCAGGCAGTTGCCCAAAAAAATCTATACTGAGTAATCAGAACAGAATATGATGCTCGCACCACATATAGCTTGCTTTAGCTAGCTAAGCAGAACTGCAGCACTAACCAAAACTCCAGCACCTCTGCACTCATCTACGTTAAGTGCCATCTCCTCCGTGGAGTCCACAGAAAAATCGCCCAGGTGTTCAGAAAATGCATCTATACTCTCTTTACATTTCAAAGACTTGGTTTAATTAAAAAGGAAGCACTGCAGTACCCCCCCCCCCCCCCCCCCCCATTTTAATCTGCTCATATAGGTTGACTATTGTCCGACGGCTAAAAAATCGGCCGGTTATTTTGTGCAGAGACTACACACAAAT
Source organism: Ilyophis sp. 1 JC-2022 (assembly GCA_022702515.1). Lineage (NCBI taxonomy): Eukaryota > Metazoa > Chordata > Actinopteri > Anguilliformes > Synaphobranchidae > Ilyophis > Ilyophis sp. 1 JC-2022. The sequence continues at coordinate 78,826,130 of CM040396.1, read as the reverse complement.
CCTCTTAGCCAGAACTACGAACGCCTTTTCAGTCAGAGCTTAAACAAGCCATTGTTGGCTCCAAGGTTTAAAACTAGCTAAGATGCCTTTTTTGCTGGGCTATAATGTAAATAAAGGAGTGCCACGGGCAACAGCACATAGATGTGTTTGAGTGGGTAAAGTCACGGGTCTCCCACTCCTGACACTTGTATGTCCTGAAACGGTTTTCATCTTCTGATCAGTGGAAAGAGTTCTAAACTGCATAAAATGCATCAAATGCTCTGTGATAGCCCAAGAGAAGCAGAGACAGAGAAAAGGAGAGGGAGGGATGCAGGCAGAGAGAGAAAGAGAGAGAGAGAGAAAGACCGGGAGGGGTGGGGAGTGAAGCGTGCCAGCTCACAGAAAATTTCCTAGGACGTACAGGCGATGATATTCCTCCTCTTTTTAATTTGCGGCCAATTTTAATTTGTGTAATTGGCCACTCGGTGCGATGAAGATTTTCTCTATTTTAAGGGGAGATGAAATTGGCCAGGCCCACACAGTTCGGTCCTATAAAGGCCACGGGCAGGGTTTCATTAAGAGGCTACAAAGTAGAAACAGGTCTCCAAAGCAGTACTCTCTCCGCATGCTGGGCACAGCTGGACAGGAACTTGCAGCTCCACGGAGGTACAGTGACAAGGCTGTGTGTGGGAAAGGCAATATTCATCCTGGGGATTAGCATAAACCTGCATATGAGATTATTAAAATTTAACAAGTATCGCAATAGCGTCCTAGCGGTAAAAGGTTCACGGCATGTCATAATCTGTTTTTTATTAGTCGTATGGCTTTGGTGTCCGAAATAATAATTTGAAATACATTTCTTCCATAACTACAACAATAAAAGGTGCAAAAACAACTATGTTCATCATCAAATAATTGCATATTCTGTATTTTTTTTATTGTGTCGTGAGTTATTGAATTAAAACGTGTGGATTCCGGAGGCAAAGCAAGATTAAAATGGGAGTGTTTTATTGCTTCTGTTTATTTGATTTATTTTTAATATGAAGGGTGCATATTAAGAATTTATAAAAAAAATTCTAAAAAGTAAAAAAAATGGCCTTCCATAAGTCGATTTTCCTATAATTACACAGTAATGTTTCTCGAATAACTGGAACATTTGTTAATATTTCAACCTGAGACATCAGTGGAATGTAAGTGATATTAACACACTTGAGACGTGCCAGTGGTAATTGAACACCAATATTTTTCAAATAAACTCCCGAAGACAAGATTATGTTTTATTACACAGATATGTATAGCATTTTGTTAATCCAAGAATAACTAGCGCAATTTAATTTAAAGAAATTGTGAGATTCAGAAAAAAGTACAACGGCCTATTCTCAAAAGATATATTCCCATCACAAAGACAATGGGTAAAGATAATAATGTCAACAGACCTCAAAAAGAACAAAAAACTAAAAAAGGAATGTTATTATAAATACGTGATATTAAAGAAAAGGAGATGTCAAGCTCTGATGTCTTCAAAGCAGTCCTCACTAACATTTTTAAGTAAAAGCCCTTGATGTCTTCTCGTAATCTCCATAAAAGCAAACACCTGCAGTCTTTGCTTTGGTGACAAGAACATGCAATAAAATATACATGCTGATCAGCATAAGAGGGACTTCTGGAGGCACCTGTGTGTTTGCACGTTTAGACTAATGCTCTTCTGCTTTCTATCGAAATATTTCTCTGAGAAAAAAAAAACACGAAGCTTGTGAGATGTCTGAAAATAGTATAATAGCTGTGAGGTATGAAAAAAAACTTGAAGCTTAATGTAAAAATATCTTGTTCCAAATCAGTAACCTATACAGACAGATATAGTAGATAGTAGATAGTGTAGCAGACCGATAACTGCCAACATAGATCAGTTACATACATAGACAGGTACATAGATTATGTACATATACATAGGCTATGCAGATATTGACCGATTAATTAAATATTGGTATCAGAATCATACCTCACACCAAAAGCTAGTTCAGAGATGTAAACTATCACAGTAGTATTATGAATGTCCAATCAAAACAAAGCGGACTACGCAAGGGCACAACTAACAGCACCACACTTATCTTTCCCACAATAACCCGCAGTCCTATACAAATAACAGCCATTTTTGAAAGTCCTGGAGGACTGAATTTGTGGTTATTCTAGCCTTTCTATATTTTTTTTGAAAGAAAGAATCCTAGCATTACATGTCAATCCAAATATCAATTTTAAATTGAAGAAATAAATATGTAGAGTATTGATTTAATTACGTAACATGGTGAAAGAAGAGGCCGAGGTAAAGGCAATTGCTCATACAGTAAACAGCCCAGTGGGAGGGCGGGTACGGCTCCAGTCCCGTAAAACAGACTGAGCGCGGCTCGCTCTCCGCATTGGCTCTCCCACTCTCACTCTCTCTCTCTCTCTCTCTCTCTCTCTCTCTGTTCATCATTCTTCAATCTTTTACAGTCTGTGGATGTCAGGAGGTTCAAATTGAGCTTGTTAGAGATCTGCTTCACTCGAACTCATGGATGATTATTCATTTAGCTGTTTTATGTAACCCTGTCAGTGATAAGCACTCAATTAATTTGCCGAGGGACAGATCAACACAAGTTTTTTTTCCTTCTTTTTTTTTGCTGTCTATTACACTCAGTGTTGCTGTTTATTATAACCCTATTCACTTGTTAATTATAAATTATGATTCCTCTTTGCCTATATTAATTGATACCTCTTTTACCTTTGTAATACACTGCAAACAAATTCAGGACGGCCTTGATTATGTAGTATATTCATGAATATCTTGACACAGAAAATGGAGGCAATAAAACAAGAGAGCTCCTTAGAGGTGACATAGCATCACTGTGATTATTATATACTGTAGGTTTCCATGTACAATCAGCTCCTTATAATTGCATTTGGTCAGGCTCAGATCACGCAAGCATGTAAATCCAACAGGATGAAAAGACGTTCTACATGTGTACAATACCACAGTCCGTAATGTGCTCCTACTTTTAGTAACCAAAATTAGAGTTGAAATTAATTAATAGTTGATTTATATAAAAAAACAGTAATTTTAAATTGTATAACATCATACTGTAATTCAAAATGGCATCAGATATCTTACGCAAATAAATGTGCATCGGTCCGAATTTGTCATAAATGCACATAACCGCAGCCCATTGAGAGTGCAATGCATGTACAGGTTATCAAAGAAACAGCTTCTTGTTAACATAAGTAGTATGCAATAACACAGCTGGTAGTGTAGAATGCTTTGTAGATTGTGTTACAATCTGCTATTGGCAACCCTGGAAAATATGAGCATAAAAGGCCATACAAAATGTATGTTGTTAAACAGAATGACCTGACACTCAAAATATGAGAACCATCTAATATTTAACTTAGGTAAAATGATAAAAATTTTAAGAATTTTACAAGAAAAGTGTCACTATTATTGATGATTATAGAAATAGCTACAAACAAAGCCCAATTTAAGTATATTCCCATTCATATTTTACTTTTTTAAGCACACCTGAGTCTTTAGGAACTATTATGTGGTCATTCTCAACTTCCTGTTTCACTGGGGTATAAATATGAGGTGACATACAGACCAAAACCTATTAGTCATCCATCAACATGGGGACAATCGGAGAATACACAAATTTTATTAGACAAAGTGATGTTGAACTTATTAAATCAGGCAATGGCTAGAGAACAATGTCTAAAACTACCTATTTCCACTATTAGTCCAATAATTAAGAAGTTAAATTAAAGTGGTTTGCCTCCATGCACAGTGAGGAGGATAGTTTGGAGAGTTGCACAGTTGGAGAATTGCAGAGGTTTTGCATCCTGAGGTCACAAAAGTACAATTAGACAGAAGTTTCCAAAGTACAATTAGACACCACCTTTATGCAAACAAGCTATTTAGAAGGCTTGTCAGAAGAAAGCTTCTGCTCTCATCATACTACAAAGGGAAGTGCCTGGATTTCACTAATTGTTACCCGGATTTAAATTGGAACTGGGCGCTCTGGTCAGATGAGATGAAAATTTAGCTTTTTTGCAAAAAATATCAAAGGTGGGTTTTGCGTAATAAGAGGCATAGTTATGCAGAAAAAAGCCGTATCCCTACTGTGAATTATGGTTGTCGATATGTGATGTTGTGGGGCTGTTATTCCTTTAATGCCCCTTCGAACCTTGTTAGAATACATGGCATCATAGAGATTTTAGACCAAAATCTGGTTACCTCTGCCAGAAAGCTAAAAGTGGGTCATGGTCTTGCAGCAGGACAATGATCTAGAGTTGTGCCCAAGTCATTTTGAGTCCAAGTCAAGTCCCAAGTCTTAAAGAACAAGTCTCAAGTCTTAGAGGACAAGTCTCAAGTCAAGTCTCAAGTTTTTTCTATCATTTAAGGTCACAATGTTTTAAATTCCATTAATTATTAGATTTTAAGGATGAAGGGCAGAGTAATTGTGATTATTGAACAGTCGAAGATAATGAGGCTTTAAATCAGTGAGGTACAATATAAATGTATCAACATTTAAAGACATAATTAAGACAAATTCTGCAATAGTTGTCTTACCTTGTGACTAAGTAGTCAATAGGCCAGTCGTATTCACAAACTGTCCCATGCCTGCTGCAGCCAATGTTAACTTTGTAATGGCAGACCTAGAGTGGGACCCTGAAATTCCATTTTAAAGTTAACATTAGCTGCAGTAAATAAGTAAAAAAGCCGTTTACAAACACTACAGGCCTACTGACTGCTTAGAAGACAATGAAACAGAGTTGTGTAATTTGGGTAAACTTAAAGGAGCTGTATGTAACACTGGACACCGAGCATTTAAAATGGGTACTGAAGTCCGAATGAACAATATTGGAGAGTTGTCTCCGCCTGCCCCCTAGCTAGATGGGAACGTGATGACTACTAGTCTAGCTTCTTCACAAAATGAAATGAAATTAGTAAAATGAAATGAATTACTATAAGACAGACGAAGATGCAGAAAGGCTTAGGGAAACTATAGCTCCTGAGCGCTGACCGTGGTGCTGACCGTCTCGTAGGACAGCAGCCAGGTGAGATAAATAGCTTCTACTAGCTAATATAGAATAGACGTGAAATCTGTTGTATATTATTCTTTATTATATTTGGACAAAATAGTGAATACAATTCCCAATTCGCACCCCTCGATAGAATTGACCATCGGCGATGGCTAGAGGGCTCGATGGGACGATGCTGCCTTGCACATGATGGCACAAGCCTACTCCCAAACATGGAACATGGACTGAGTAAAAAGAGCCATTCCAGGTTTTACTGTATGCAGTAATCCAGAGACCAAGCTCAATCAGCTGGCCAAATAACCTAGCTAATATTCTACACACAAGCAGTAAAAATATGGCACTGCATGCTACATCAGATTTAGAGATCTCATTCAGCTTCACAGTCAGGTACAGCATTGCTAACTTGATGCTGGAAATAATGTTTTAAACCATTGTAACCACATTCACATCAATGCAGTTGGCGAATAGATAAATACTGCAAACAATGTTGTATTCTCAAAATGTGGTCTGGACCGCTGGCTCAGCTGAAGCGACGGTGCAAAGCGGCAGAATCTGGACTCATCGCTGAACATAATGTTCCTCCACATGTTCAGGTTCCAGTGCAGGTGTTGCCAACACCAGCGCAAACGGGCCTGACGGTGAAGGGCAGCCATGGCAGGCCTCCTGGCAGCCCTATGAGTCCGGAGATTGGCTGTGTGCAGTCTGTTCCGGATTGTCTGGGCCGAGAGCCATGTGCCATATCGTCCTGCAAACCTTGACTGCAAATCTGTAGAAGACAGCCTACGGTTCCTAAGTGCTGAAAGGGTGAGGAACCGGTCTTCTTGGGGTGTCGTCTTCTTGGGACGCCCACTTCGCGGTCTGTCTCTGACATCCCCCGTTTCATGGAACTTGGCCTTCAGTTTGGAGATGGTACTAGGGCTCACTCCAAATAATGCCGCAACTTGCTTTTGCGGAACACCAGCTTGAAGTTGCCCTATCGCACGGGCCTTATCGAGATCAGACAAACGTGGCATGCCGATTCTTGGAGCAGACACCAATTGACCACTGTAGCAGGGCCCATGCTCACAGGTGCTGCCAATCAGGTGCCAATCAGGCACCTGATTGTCAGCACCTGGGGGTACCGGAAGCTCAAAACAAGAGTCAATAGCAACAGCAGAATAAGCTGTTTGGCATTGGCAGAGAAGATTTGGCAAAACTTTTATGGGCGCAACCCACATACTCAGCTGTGCTGCTCATCCCACAAATGCATGTTCCTTACAAATGGGGAACCATTTAAAAGTGAAATAAACAGGCTTTCCAACGGTATAAGATTTATTGCAAAGAAGCATTGTTACAACAGAGAAATAATCTACCAAACACAAATTTCCGAACATTTTGTTCGATGTTTAGGTCCAAGTCAAGACACAGGTAATTTTTTTGGCGACTCGAGTGCGACTCGAGTCCAAGTTGCAGACTCGAGTCTCCAACTCTGCAATGATCCAAAGCATACCTCAAAATCTACACAATAATACAGAATTAAGGTTTTTCAATGACCATCCCCTTTCCCTGACCTTAACTCCATTGAAAACCTGTGGGGTGAGCAGAAGTCCACAAGTGAACACCAAGGACTGGAGAGATTCTATATGGAGAAATAGTCTCAAACCCCTTGCTATGTGTTTTCAAACCTAATCATACATTATGTAAAGAGAGGGTGCACAAAGGGATGCCAATAATTGTGACACACATCGTCTTCAAAATAAAAATTTTGCATTACAGATTAGTTTTTCCTCTGATCAATGGTGCACAATTAAACTATATAATTGTCAAATTCTTAGTCAAATTCTGAGCATAGAGGATATTTGGTAGACAATAAACATAATTTTATCGTGGACGTTTTGCTCGTATTAACTGAGGTTGCCAATAATTCTTGTGGGCACTGTAAATTATATAATATATGTTTGTATATAAGATGTCTTGAAGTGTTCTTGTGTCTGTATGTATCCCTTCCTTTTCTCCAATGCTGATGAGAAACCATCCACACCTGCACAATTTGGGGGGAAAAGCTTACACCTGTGCAAATTGGGAAACACCCACAATTTCCACAAAGCCGATAAATGTCTGTCCCTCTCTTCAATCCCGTCTTTTCACAACTCTGCTTCTGTTGATAGCAACAAGCTTGCGTCTTGTAGATTTGTTTTCTATTCCGTTCTGTTTTAATGTATTTTAGTGGACCGTTTCTGTTCTCAGTTTTGTTTTAGTTTGTTGTGTTTGATCAAAGGCTGAGATCAGACAACCTTGTGCACTTAACAGTTTTCAAGTTATCAATATTTCTTACCTTAGGAAAGAGAAAAAACAATCACAGTTGGTTATGACAAAAAAAATGAACTCATTAAGAAATTAACAGATAAATAAATCTATTGATATGTATCCCAAGTCAACAGTGGTAGTTGATCTCTTTTTTACAGCTGGTGTTTTGTGAGCTTTGAAAGGAACGGACAGGCACAGAATAGATTTTGTGCTTAAACCGTTATTTTCCACCCTCAAATCTACTCATCTTATTCTACCCTGGTTTAAATGTAAATAGACAGGAAAGCAGGACAGTACAATTTGTACTGTGTGAAGTGTCTGCTTCACAGGCAGGGCAGACCTAAAATGGAGAGAAAGTTGTGATCAACTACCGGCCAATCAGGGTGCAGCCAGCTCACCTTTAGGAGCTCTGCTGAGGTGAGTGACAGGTGGGCCATGAAGAGAAAAAAATCATTAATGTTTAACTTTATCATATTCAACAATATTTTATTAGATAATAATTAATTTTCAATGGTCATCTGCACTCAAAAACCCACCTTAAAATTAAGAATAAGAACAAAAAAAAACATTAAGTACAGTACCACAACTAAGTAAACGCCATAAATAAAAGAGCCAATTATATATAGTCATTTAGCAGATGCTTTTATCCAGAGTGACTAAAAAGAGGAACATAAGTGCATTCCAATAATATTAAGCATAATAGTGCCGTAGTTCAAAAGGCCCTCACCAATTACTGGAATGAGATACTGCAAATGCCATGGCATTGCTATGGTTTTAATTACAGTGTGTGCTTCTTATTGAATGCTATCAATAAAACGGCACACAAGAGAGCATAACCCTTAATGATTACAGGGCAGATAAACTCTGTGGGTTATTACTGTATTTGTACAGCCTGCAATTGCATTTGCCAGTGCTTGGAGTGATAGTAACAACATAACTATTAGTAACCAAATGCACTTCAAATGTTTGAACAAATGGATAGCACACCCATAAAGCCTTGTGGGTGCGAAGAAAGTTATTTTGCCTCTAATCAGTACCCCAATTACTCTCACTATTAGCATTAACCACTTACCACCAAGAATACTATACTGGTGCATAACAGAAGAAAAAGGTCTTCTAACCATTCCCACTCCAACTCCCACTACCACTCTCACAAAACACTACAAAAAAAAGGTATCAGAAAGGATAATTTGGCACTATAATGCACAATTCTGCCCTGATATGTATGTGTGGAGGCTAACACCCATGTCTCCCTGCGTTCACACACTGCACCACAGCAAAACAGGGCCCAAAATGTCTCCAACTACATATACATTGTTAAATTGGGAGTTCAGCAGAGGGTGACTCAATAATGTGAGGAGGTTCTTCAGCAATATTTTGCTGTCCCCCCCCCCCCCTTTTTTTTACTTCAATGACATTTCTTTCAACTAAAGGGGCCATGGGACAACTGTAGTGTTCAACATAATTATTTATGAGCTGACTTTAATCACTTTTTCTCCCCGACTCTTCAATGTGCATTACCTGACACCAAACATCTCACATCCTAGGCTTTAAATAGGCCAATTTACCATCTAAATCCTCCACCAAAAATACATGCGAAGTGGATGGCATGAAGGTATATACATACAGTAATTGCACTTTATGGTTTCAGCCTCCTTATTTTAAAAAGTTGAATGTTAGTTTATATACATTTATTAAAATAAGCCCTTCTCGTTTGATGTTGAAGACAATGGTGATAGAAGCCTATGTTGGACAGTTTAATGGAAATCCTCTCTCCAGCAGAAAAATGGTGCGGGTATTGATATCTATGCTTTCATCCAATGACAAAACACTGGAAACTATTGTGCAAGATAGATTATCATATTTAATGCGCTGGGATTTTTGTCCCCTTTTAAAAGTTTTGATAATTATTTGTCTATATGATCTTTCTTTTAAGTTTCATTCAAGTTTTGGTAGAGGATCATTTCAGCAGTAATTAAGACCTAAATTAACGGCTACTCAGTAACTTAGTATTTTGTCAGACAATCTGAATTGGCGTGCTGTGGCAGGTAGTGCAGCGGACAGAGCTGTTTGGCTTGCCAGTGATCGCTGTGTAGCGTTACCCCAGATTGGGGCTGGCGGAAAGGCGGGGAGACGGTCACCCCGCATCATAATCACACTGCATACCAGCCCAAGACTCAAATGGGTCAGAGAACAAAAGAACATCAAAGTAAAAGATAGATCATGCCCACAATTACTAATGTTCTCCCATGATGCATCTGTTCAATTCTAAATCCTGGCCCTTTGATGATTCATTGCCGATGAACCATTGTTAAAAAGAGGCCATCAGCAAGTATGCGCTCAAAGAAAATATTTTCTTGAAGTGGACTGATCATCTGGGAACAAAGAACATTGAACTGCCGTTGTTGCAAATTGCATGTAGAAATTTATTACTTTTTCTGCGTGGAGTAGGATAATACATTTATCGCGTTGTGCCAATAATCTGCTCATGACCAGCACAATAACTATATTATCCATATGATTATTAAAACATAACATTGTAATTTCTACAGAGCTTTCAAGGCTCTCAAATCTGGCTACCTTATTGTGAAAAGGGGAGACATCTCAACCACTACCAATATGAAGCTCTTACCTGGTGATGCACGGCGGCCATTTTGTGTCAGCTCACGCTCACCATGCATCCGGTGAGGGGGAGAGGTACTGAATATTCATCCAATTACACTGAAGGATCATTTGACAGTCGGATTGAACCAGATTGTGCATCTGCACCAGGTAAACCATTGCAACACTCTGTGACATGGGATCTTTAATGACCAACGTCACCACTTCACCAACTCAGCAACAATGGACACTAGTGTAATTAAAATAAAATAAAAAACTCCTCATAGCTGGATACCTCTGATTGTTTCAAGCCATAAAAGACACTGCTTTTCTGAATTTATCTGTGTACACAATTATGCAGTCATTTTGTGTAATAGCTCTCTCTGTGACTTTAGAGCGGTGCCTACTCATATGAGTCAACCTGAGACTTTGCTTCTCTGACAGTACACAGGAAACAAGTGCCATCACTGGCAGAACACAATCACCAAAATATTACTTGGCAACAGCTCAGTCTAAGTGGGCGGAGCCAGCTGTTCTCCTCTGAACCTATAGGTATGTACGAAAACACCATAGAGACCAGTGCCATGGGATATTCCCAGAGGATGAGAAACAGCCGCTTCTTAGAAGAGAACCAGCTTAATTAAAACGGAAGAAGTAGAAGAGCAGTGGCTATTTTTTCTGCCCTTAGCGGCGTTTGAGCAGGTCAGCGCAGGGCCAGTACCTTCCTTCGCGCATGGCCTGAGCGGGGGGGCCCAGCGACCGGCCTCAGGTCCCAGAAGAGCGTCCGGGCCCTTCCTGGATTTCAGCTTTGACTGGTGGGGAGACAGCGAGCTGCTGGTGCGTTAGCTTGGGCTCTTCCCCCCTGGTCTCGGGAGGGTGAGGGCACGACCGTGGGTGTCTGCAGCTGTCAGGCGAAGGGGAGAGCAGTCGGCGATGACACATGGCGCACACGCGCGGGGCCTACTGGTCAAGTGTGAGCAGCGCTGGGACCCATTTGTCCAAGAGCGCAGCGAGGAGACGTCCAGCCCACACGCTGATTACGGCAGCAGTGTCCTGGAGAGCACTCTCTCTGTCTCTATCTCCCTCTTATCTCTCTTTCTTTCTCCCACTCTCTCTGTCTCTCTCTCTCTAGTTTTCTTTTTTTTCTTTACACTTTATTTTACCTAACAACAGCACATTTACTACAACCATGCACACACACGCAGACACACAGACAAACACACATTATCGGACACATGCACTCACACACACACATATGCACAGACACAGACACATATATGCATGCACATACAGACAAATTGTGTGCAGTCCTGCACAGTGCATGCACGCACGCACACACGCGTGCATACATGCACACACACACACACACACACACACACACACACACACACACACATACATGTGCACAAATCCAAAAATGTAGCCATTTCCGGGTGGTAAGCAGGATTTGTCTTTATGCATTTTTTTAAGGAAATCTGAGTCTATGCATAAAAATAAATGTTCTAATCCATTTAATTGAATGTTGTGACACGCTTGCATCAGGGGCTGCTGAGAACAGCCCACACGTGTCATAACACACAATTGCCATCAAGTAGGTTTCAGCTTCAAAAAGGTCGGAATATGCAGGCTTACCATTTCCATAAAAAACAACCCTGATAAAAGAGAGCTCACAGACACTATGAAGCTGACGGAAATTATATTAGCAAGACTGTGGTGAACACACATACAGACACACACACACACACATACATACACACACACACACACACACACACACACACACACACCGTGACTGTGAAGATGAAGTGACCGTGTTCATAAACACAGGAGAGATGTTTCCCTTTCTCTCTGCACACACTGTGCCTTCCTTTAATGAATACTGTATTTCCAGAAACAATGTTGTGTGAGATATTGCAGTTTTAGGGAATCGAGTCTCACTGTGACTGGGTGGTAAACAAAGACACGTCTCCTCTGCCTTCTCCCCCTTTTAGTTTCTCTCATTTCCATCTTCCCAGTTTTGGAAGACGTGCCGGGGCCGGTCGATTTTGTCCCCGTGATCGTGAATAACGACTCGGTAGAACAAACCCGCCGACGGCGACGGAAGCATGGAGCTGATCGGAACCCGGTGGCTTTGGCGCTGGCGCAGCCCGTCGGAAAAAAAAAAAACATTTCTCCCCTGCCTTTGTTTTCCCAGTGTTCTCGTTTGTAGGACTGACATGCAAAATAATAACACAGAAATATGCCTCCTTGATTTCCCTCCTTATAGCAGTGTGCTGTGGAATGGGCATTTCAATCAATAAAATGTATTCAAACTCCACTTCTGTACCTACATTCAAAATGATAACTCATTTATATATTATATGAAAAAAACATACATTCAAAAATGATTACAGATCTCAATAAGAGTAGAGTACACACAATAGAGAAACAGATCTGGACCTGGCATAGCTTGGCAAAAAACATTCCAATAATTTCCTGTTTTAACAAGAGGTAGAATTTAAGTAGTATTCCCCAATATACATAAATACTGGAAAAGTAGCCTCTCTTTCCCCCGTCGTATTCAGATAAGTTGTTTTGCCGTATTCCTGCAGATTCGCTGTACTTTTAAGTAGGCTGAGCGACAGTACATATATCTGCATACTAATGTTTAATGAATGGAGTCCCTGCCTGCGTGGCTGAGTGTTTAAATGACGCTTTCTGCAGTGAGGAGCCCCATATCGGTCACCATCTGAATGCAAAGCCGAGACCACCACCCACATTTGCACAGGGAGCTATGGAGGCCCCAAGCACACCCATTATTAAGCTGTTGAGGACATGAGAGCCTGATAAATTCAAACTCCTTGTGTAATTGTCTTTCACATCTGAATACAAATCCCGGCCCTCATGATTCATCATATTTATTTTTTTATTTCCTCCAGCAACATCTTTTATTAGTTGTGCACTCAGCGGCTAGATTTAATTTCTGCGAGAGAACAACAGCGGCAGTTGATTATTATTATTGAGAATGTGACGCTACAGCGGATGAAATAAAATCTATAGTGCATTAAAGTGACAGATTAGAGGAGGAGGAGTGTTCATTTACAAGTGTTAAGACATCATGGTAATGCCTCGCAACAGAAAATGAGAATCAACTGTTTCCTGCTGTTTTCTTAATGCAGACGAAAGCTCGAAGGGACAGGAGAGGGACGGGGGGAAGAGGGGAGAGGGAGGGGAATGAGGTTTGGGGGAGGGGGGGGGGGGGCGGGGTGGTGATGGTGGGGTAGTGCGTCCAAAAGAAAAGACCCATCTCCTTTCAGACCCAAGTTAATTTTACTGGTAGAAGTGAAACGGCTTTTCCCGTAATCATATGTGTTAAAAAAAGCATTTTTAAAATTATTATTAGCTTATTTGTTAATATATTGACAATCTTCCCCACCTTGCCACAACCATGGCAATAAAGTCAGGAGCCATATTGTGCTTCTTATTCTTCTTGTCAATAATAATAATAATAATAATAATAATAATAATAATAATAAGTTATTACAATCATAGGTTTTAGACCCCTCAATGTCCCACGGGGTGTAAACAATGCCTTAAGAACAGTAATAATGACTATGCTAACAGATTAGAAACTGGACCAGTTGAAGTTATTAGCTTGGTGTTACTCATCTGAGATACTCATTTTCCCATTGAAATAGGTTATTAAAATACAGGGGAGAAAGAGGAGTAAGAGTTTGTTCAAATATTTGCAATAACAATAATGACACTATAAAAATCATGAAAGCTCTGTATGAATGTTACACTAATAAACAGTTTAATGTACAATGAGTCATCGTTCCATCAAGTGAAACATGGAACACTATATTTTCCATGAAGCCTCAAGATATTTATGTCTCATTTGGATTTGAAAAAAAAAAGGAGTTGATCAGAGCCAGGGATCTGGCCAATCAGTGTGGTACGTTAATGGAATGTTGGACTGTGACAGGAGCTGGCGGGCATCCGTAAAACAACAGCGGTTTTGGTGACATGACAAGTGGCCTGTTGAATGAAGTCATGTCTTTAGGTTTCCAAAATGTTTTTTTCCCCCTTTGAAGCACCGGCGGTCTCCTTCTTTCTGTGTCCAATCACAGACCAGTAGAAAAAGGAATGCGGTAGCTTTTCTTACTTTTTCTTGATGGGCAACCCATGAGATGCTGGCTGTTGGCTGGATCAACAGGGGCGGAGGGCACTGAGAAACACACATGAGCAGGCAGGGCTGGATCTCTCTTCCTGGGCAGAGCCCCGTCCAATCTTAAAGGGGCGCACTGTAGAGAATATTAGAAATACAGGTTTCAGAACCAGAACCGGGTCTTCACAGCAACCTGCAGTAGCTTCTAATTTAAATAAAATCACAGATGGAACTAAATTATGAACAGAGGTCTTTTTTAATATGAGAATAAGAAAATGTTCAGTATAGATTCAGCAATACTGGGCATTAAACATGAAGAAAAGAGAAGGTGCAGGGGAATGTATTGTAATGTGTATTATGCTACAAACTCAAGGCTAACTTTTTTTTTTTTCCTTTGTGGGTGAGTGCATGATAACAGTTGGACTCTTGTTCTTTTTTAGGCTTTTGCATTTATCACAAAGTGCAGATAAATGCATCAGAAATTGTGCGTAGCACATCTGTAATGGTCTAGATTAGAACTCCAGTTTCAGATTTGTTTTGTTTAAAAGCATTCAGGTGGCTCAGTACCACAAGAACGACTGAAACTGCATCAAATCCTGAGGTCAGTCCAAGCTTCCCGGCACTTCTTAGATAAAGTCCTGTTCCGCAAATCTGCTCAATATATTAGAGTTGATTCAGTTGGACAGTGTATAAGATATGATACATTAATCTCGGCTATTTCAATTTCTGAGGCTGGGACTGTAAAATCGGTATGCTGCATATCTAATTTTCTGTAGAATACCTGATTTATGCATCCTCAGAAGCCCAATGAGGATGGCATTGTGAGCCCCATGGTGCATTAACAATGGCCAACATCAGCTCTCAAATCTTATCTTGTTAAATCAGACAAATGCAGCTCCATGCGAGGGAAGGAATTAATGGCTGGGATGCTGGAGTGCGGAGGGGGGGGGGGGGTTTAAACCAGGGGGGACTTTTCGGGAGGGGGCGGGTGCCTGGCCGTTATGGGAAATATACCCCACTGAAGATGCGTGGGGCGCCAGGCTGGCTTGTGTGTGTTTGGGGGTGTTTCATGGCGAGGGGTGTGTTTAATTCCCCGCGTGCCTCAGTAGTGGGGAATATGGAAAGAAGTCCCTGTTGGAAAAGTCCGCCGCTGTGTGTTTGTTGTCACCTCTGCACTGCTGTGAGTTATCGGGGGGGCTTTGAGACCTGCTTTAAGAGCAGTTCTCAAATTATTTTAAAGCCACTAAAGACACAATAGAAATTGCTCACCATTGTCTGAAAAAATGACAAGTGCCAAGGGCTAAATCAAACAAACATGATATTGTTCACTAATTATATTAGTGGCACAAATTGCTCTTTTTTTTATTTAGCACTGATTGGACAGAAGACATGCCCCCTATCACGTGACATTTTTTTTTGCTGTGCTGTGCTGTGCTCTCATATCAACGCCATGCTATGTTGCCCAATTCATGAGAGGATTGAAGAATTGGAGGCAGTTGGCCAGATACCTCCTTCCACAACCTTAACAAAACGTAATGACGCATCATTGACAAGAGAGGGTGCTAAAGCGTCAGAGCAAAATTTCATTGGCGGACTGAACAATTAACGCAATTTGCCTGGAGTGATGTAAAAATGTTGCTTTAAAGGAATGTTACTCATGGTTTTGAGGATGTTTTTTGAGGAGGCACTGCCTCTCTTGCCTACTCGCAGCAAACATCTCTGATGTAAATACCCACAAATGAAAGCTGACAGTCTACATTTTAACCTGATAATGGCTGATATCCATTGTTTAATTTCTAATCCAATGTGCTGGAGCACAGAGCCAAAACAGAGCCAGGGACCTGGTCTTGGCGTTGTTACACATATTTAAAAAAAACATTGTTCAAAGTCCTTAAATACAATCTGAACATGACATGTTCAACTTATGCTGTGCAATTTTGAAAAGAGTGTTACCTGCATGGTTGTTAAAGTTTTGCCTGCATGGCTGTTAAAGTACAACGTTTTGCCTGCATTGCTGTTAAAGTACAAAGTTTTGCCTGCATGGCTGTTCAAGTATGAAGTTTTGCCTGCATGGCTGTTAAAGTACAACATTTTGCCTGCATTTCTGTTAAAGTACAACGTTTTGCCTGCATTTCTGTTAAAGTACAACGTTTTGCCTGCATTTCTGTTAAAGTACAACGTTGTGCCTGCATTGCTGTTAAAGTACAACATTTTGCCTGCATGGCTGTTCACGTACAAAGTTTTCCCTGCATGGCTGTTACAGAACAACGTTTTGCCTGCATTTCTGTTAAAGAACAACGTTTTGCCTGCATGGCTGTTCAAGTACAAAGTTTTGCTTGCATGGCTGTTCAGTGAAGTACAGTGAAGCAATGGGGATGAATACTAAGGAAATAATTGCTGTTCTATATTTGAATGTATGCAAATTTGTAGATTTTTTTTCATATTGACAATGTACTTTTTTGTGTTGAATACCAGCAAAAAAGCCTGATTAAATAATTTTTTATCAAATATTCATACACAACAACACATGAAAAAGTCTAAGGGGGCTGAATACCGAATACCTTTTTTGTGTGTGTGTGTGAATGTGTGTGTGTGTGTGTGTGTATGTATATATATATAAAACTGGGCCCATGTTTTAAGAAAGGCACTATGTTTCAATCTTTTTTTCAGCCTTTGCATGACAACAATGGAAATGTCCTTTTCCAGGATTTCTATGATTTGCTTTTCTTATGATGTTCCTTTCCACTAAAACTTATACTTGTATCTCTTACCAGGCCAGCAGAAAAGCAAAGGCCACATTCTAGTGAATATCCACTGAATCCACTGAATCCACTTAAGGGCTTACTTTGGAGTCTCTCCAAACTTTATGGTTCCTAAGATCTAACATTTCCAAAAGTGTTCAAACATGTGTGGGTTCAAATGAAAAAAACAAGTGTGGCTTTTCCACCCCCTCAGTGTAAAATGGACCACGCTCTCGCTGTTATACTTTTCCACTATTGCTCTTTGACCAAATTTGGAGTGTCTTCATTGGAAACGCGGTGGTTGTGGGTACAGCTTCAGGCAAGTAGAACAGTCACTGTCAGTCACATGTCCAGCTACGATTAGCGCCTTTCTTTCTCGAACAATGCGCATTAATCTCATTCTATTAAAGACGGGCGAAAGGCGGAATCCAAGAAAAAAAACATTTTAATTGCGCTTCTCATCCGCCGTAACGAGAAGGGTAAAAAGAACTTCAATGCAACAATGAAAATAGGAAGTTGGAGGAGATGTCCCTTTAGAGAACAGCGCACATATCATATTGTTTCTGCACCATTCTGTCACAAGAAAGCCAACTAGTCACTAAGGTCACAGAGCTCAGCCTTCACTGGAGGGTCTAATTTGATTGTACTGGAACAATGGCCTCTCCGGCTGAAGAGCATACTAATTACACGGGGTGCCCTTGATCCTGACCTTGGCGGGTCATTTAGCAGTTGTGATCTGTCGCTGACTTTTAATAAAGTCCCTGTGCCTGGGTGAGCCGGAGTGGCACGCTCGCTCAGCCCCGCGCTGCCACGTGGCACTCTAATTACTGCCCTGCCACGCAGACGGGCACATAATGAACAGGGCCATCACTCTCGCCGTGTAAGCGGCCCCGCTCGGGAGACATTTGTCTGAAAGGCGACACAATGTACGATGAATATGAATTTTAGGAGAGGTGGGGACCCTGGAAAGAAAGAAGAAAAAAATAGAAAAGATCTATGGTAATCGTCTAATAATAATACAAAAAATTACATTTTTAAATCCTAAAAACACAGTGTAAAATCTTGTTTAAAGATGGATTACAACAATAAAGAAATAAATAAATACAAATTGACAGTCAGCTGTTTAATCTGGGCATTTGTGTCTATTTCAAATAAAGATTATTCTATTTCTGCTCAAATATGAAGCAACAGAATCTCCACTTGTATCTAGTTGTGACTCAATGCTTTATAGATGTGATATCATTTAATGATGTAAGTGCTGAATTCCCTTCACTTGCTGATTGCGTGTTGCTTTTTATTTTGTCAAACGGGAGGATGTGCTCTGCTGTAAAATATAAGCATGTGATGAAACTACTGTAAGTTCATAATCCTACCACAGAGAGAGGCAAAATGCACTTTCTGGGGGAAAAGCATTACATTTAGGTAATCAAATGTGGGGCTGACTAACACAGAAAACCCCAGGGTCTTTCTTGACTTTTGACTTAATCTGCATTTTAGTCACAGAATTCTTACCTTCCATATTTTACTCACAAAATATCCTTTGAATTTGTTGATAATTATTATTCTTTCACAGAAAGTATAAAAAAGAGAAAATGTTTTTTAAAAAAGCACTGTTTAAGAAAGCGAGACACTGGGTATAAGAACATAACCCTGCAGTGTCTGAGAGGAGGGTAAATACTGATTGGGGTTGGGTTTTTTTTTGGGGGGGGGGGGGGGGCGATAATAAAAATATTAATTACAGACACACCTGATCCAGCTAAATCTTTCAAGCTGGATCAGGTGTGTCTGTAATGAAGAGAAGGCTCCTCTTCCTCTGCCTCAAATGGAAGGGGGGGTGCGGACGGCGGAGATGGTGATGGGGAGTGAGACACGTGCGTGTGGCTCTCTTTCCAGTGTGGAATATGCAGAGAACAGCAGGGAGCCCAGGGATAATTACACAATGCTTATGCGTCTCCAGGAAGCTTCTTCAGTGGGCTGAATGCTAGAGAGATATTAAAAAGGGCCGCGCAGTGAAACGCTTTTAATGAATATTTTTGTCAGTGAAGAGAGAGACGTGTGAATGATTTCCCTTTTTTCTGTAAGCCGGGGAAGGGGCAAGGGTGGACCGTCACTGTCAAAATAACCATTATTTGTTTGCCTTTTTACACTATTTACTGCTTCTTCTTGTTCCATGTCTCCATTGTTCCAGCCCAGTTTATTTGTGCTGCCGGTAATGGCTGTGGAGAATGGGAGGGCGTGTTTATTTTCATTGAGAGTTTGAAATGGTCAGAACTGCAGTCTGTTCGAGACTCTTGCTTTGCCTGCTGTTTTTTCTTTCCTTTTACAGTTGAGAGCGTGTTTGTGCCCAGCTCGGCACGCGGCATGATTTTTAGCTTTAATCCATTAGAACATTAGAATATGTGTGGGGAAGAATGGCTGTTCATTGCATCAACAACATTTATGTTTCACTTAAAAAAATTATTTTAAATTAAGTATCAATTTTTAAAACAAAATATTATTAATATTTTTAAATGATATTATTAAAATTAAGCAAATGTGTTTTTTTTATTTTTATTATTCTTTATTATTATATTATAAGTTAAGTTACCAAAATGCATTGTCCTGCACATCAGAGAATAATACTAAAATGAGCAGACACCTTGTGCACAGTCTGTGCTGCCTTCTCCAGCGCTCCATCCTAAACACAAACGGGTTGTGACTCTCTCTGTATGGGGCACGGGGGCTGTGCCGGAGAAGCTAAACGCGGCGCCCATGGGCCGGCCTCCACACTGACACATCCTGGCATTCAGACCCCGGGCCGGGGGGAGATGAGTGACAGGAACGAGCCGCTCTTTATTAGAGCGCCTGATCGGTCTGTGTTATGACGCTCGGCACCGAGGAGAGAGAGGGAGAGAGAGAGGAAGAGGGAGGGAGACATAGAGGGGGTGGGAGGGGTCTCAATCACACCAGTACCCTGAGGACACCAGCGGTCAGATGGAGCCACATTCCCTTCCACAGGCTTGATACAATCTCCCAAATGAAGGGGGGGGGTGAATTATTTCTGTGATGTGTTGTAAAGTAGATTTTAATGGAAACCATTACAATCATTCAAGCAAGATGCATTATTAGAGTGTGTATACTATAATGACAATAACAGTTACATTCACTATTACCATAATAGTTGTAATAACACTGTTCTAAAATAATAATAATAATAATACTAATACTACTACTACTACTACTAATAATAATAATAATAATAATAATAATAATAATAATAATAATAAGTGAATAATTCCCCCTGTGGTGCTATAGACCAAAGAATGTGTTGAAGGAAGGATCCTGGAGAGAGAAACTGAAGCATTATAATGTTATTCTAAATAAAACATAAGGTGGTGCCCTGCCTAAGATATGTAATGAGGACCTACTTCAAGGAAGAGTTCATCTAGCTCCCAAATCACCCTCTTCTCTTTGTAAATTCCAGAGTCATCTGGTACAGCATCATCTATCAACGGTGTCAGTTTTACAGCGAGCAGGACTTCCTGTCCCGGTTGCCGGGGCGTGCCTGGGCCGTCTCCATGTGGAGGGGGCCTAGCGCGACTCTAATGAGGCCCTTTGGTAGCCGTAAAGACCAGAGAGGAGAGAACCAGGGGAGCGACTCGAGGATTGCTCTATTTGTCTTACAAATATCACACTAACTACCAATTACAGCGCCATAAACCTCCTGGCTAGTGCCTGCCTCCTGCCCTGTAATGCTGGAGACACCCGCGCAATGCGATAACCTTTTTTTTTGTTGCTATTACTGCATATGACTGGCTGCAGCAGCTGATGCGAGAAGCATATTCAATGAGGCCAATAATGAGGTTTTTTTTTCTTTGTAAGTGTAGCGTGGTTGCGGGATTAATATCTACAGCGGCACATCGGGGAGAGCTGGTGGCGTGGCTCGCCAGTCCGCTGCTGCCCTCTGTCCAGGAAATCTGCGGGAGAGACGGACTGGGCCCATCCCACAAGCACCGCAAACGGTCCGAGTCTGTCCATTCCCTTAAATACGCAACAACATTTGTATGACGTATGTCCACTGGTTCTGAAGCAGGTATTACATTAGACTCTCTCTACAGTTTGTGCAGTGGTATAGAGTGCAGCCCCTGTCATATTAAACTCTGAAAACAAACGAGTCCCATAAATGCTGTTCAGCATATTTACAGACAGGCAGGGGGAAGGGGGGAGGGGGTACATGCTTGCAGGGGATATCTTAATACTTAAATATAACTTTTCTTTTTCCATTGTGTGGAAATCAGTCAATATGAGTGGAAATGTATGCAAATAAAAATGAGCTTATCTGCTTTTCAATCATGGGCCTTAACCACGATTCTCATTGCACATGTTGTTCTGGTGGTATATGGCATATTGCCTTCATTTTTCTTTTTCTTTTTCTTTTTCTCCTTCTCTTTTGCTCCTTCCCTCCCTCTGTGCTGAACCCAAAAACCATACCTGTCCCGAGAGGGAAATAGACCCTGTATGAACATCTCGGGCTCTGAGCTGCAGAAACTGGTAATGTAATTAACAGGGGATTAAGTCATCCGCTTCCTTGCAGTACAGCCTGGATGGGAACTTCAAAAGGGAGAGAGTAAATGACTCTTGACCTGAGGACAGAAGTATACTGGTATGTCTATTGCCTGCCAATTAAAATGCCCCTTTTTTACCAAAGCTGTATTAGGACAGCCTCCCCAGTGGTATTGATGGACACCATGAGTTTTTGTGAGGACAATTGGTTAAATAGCTCATAGAAAAGTATAGGCATTGATAAGAATGTTACCTTCCAGATGTATGTTCATTGCCAATATTCTGAATATCTTGTTTTAACCAGTTTGTGCATAGATGTGTAATCTGCTTAATATAAGATATTGCTAAATGACAGTTACCAGTTACTGCAGTCAAAATCTCACTTATATAGGGCAAATGTCGCCCTCAAGTTAAAACACACAGTAAATGACTAAAAGCTGTAAACACACACTTCCGCAGTAATAGAACAGGTTTCTCCTCTTTACTCAGGTTATAGGATGTGATTCAGTCACAGACATGTGCTTAACCTCTTACAGAGAAAAGAAAGATTACACAAACACTGGGAGACCAGACATTCTTTAAAAACTGGGGGGGGGTATTACTGAGTTAGCGGGATAACTGCACAAAGTAAAACCTGGAACAGCTCTTTTTACTTTAGTCCAGATTTGGGAGGGTTACGGGTTTTACTCAGTGCAGTTATCCAGCTAACTCAGTAATCCTGCTTTGTAGTATACCCCCCATTCAGCATTGTTATTATTATTATTATTATTATTATTATTAGTATACAAAAAGGAGGATGACCAAGAAGGAACGTATGTTCTATAACTACATGTCAGAAAGACAAAAGAGTGGTGCACATGTTTGATGTGAGTGGAGCAACCTGGGGTTTAGTGGGGGGGCTGGTGGGTGGGTTGGTAGATGGCAGGTGCTGCTGCCAGAGAAGTGATGGGCGCCATGATTGGAGCTCGAACGGCATGATGGAGGTGTTCGCTGATTACTGCCGCAGCGGGCAGCCGGAGGAAACGGGGCCACGCCCACCCTCCTCCTCCCCTCCCCCCCTCGCCTCTCGGCGGGCCTGACGAGGACGCAGTCAGAAGGCGGCCCGGGGATCATGGGAGTTTTGACAGGCAGTCAGCAGGCCGCGCGGCGCGCTGAAGCTCTGTTTTCTGCTCAACTAAGCAGCATGGGATTGATATGTTCGCGATGAACTGCAATGACAATTAAACTGTAACTGACCTGCGTGTTACTGTCATTACGCCTCTGCTTCTTTACTGCCGCCGCCATTATTTAATCACACTGTGTGCGGCTGTTTTATTAGGCAGCGCAAGACTACCTCCACCAAGCTGTAAGCATTTGACTCTGGGTGTCTACCACAGCCCCAACATTAGGGGGAAAAACTGCACTTTTTTCTTTTTTAGCTGAATCATGTGTAAGAGCTGGAAGGGAGGCCTGTTATCACATGCAGTTATTTCCTGTGCTAAATGAATTGAATGCATGTAATGTGAATGCCCAATGATATGGACTACTGTACCAAATAATTCCTGGTAAAGCACTATGGTTTTATCTGTGTGTGTTTTGCGAAAAAAAAGAAAACAAAAATGACGGCACAGATTTCCATAGAATATCCTCCTGTATTCCCTGGCCTTTCATAACTGAGAGATAAATAAAACTAAAAACACATATGGAGCTGCTAACACACACACACACACACACACACACACACACGCAGGCACACATGCGCACATGCACACACAGGTAATTGGGAACATGCGCACACACACACATGCACGCACATGCACACACGCACACAGGTAAGTGAGAACACGCACACACACACACACATGCACACACACACACACACACGTGTGCACATGCACACACACACAGGTAAGTGGGAACATGCACGCACACACACACACACACACACGTACACAGGTAAGTGAGAACACATACACACGCAGACACAGAAAACACATGCACAAATACGACAGCAAGCATCCAGCCACATATTCATTTGCATAACAATTTCCAGTTGTTTTTCTGGTTAGATGGAATTCACAGCATGACTTCGGCTGTGTAAGCCAGGGGTCAGAGTCACACATCTCTGCAGCGGGGAACGAAGAGGAACTCTGCAGCCAGACAGACAGACATACAGACAGACAGTGTGCTCTCGCCCCTCCCTACCTGGACGGAACAGCACAAACACTGTCATTCCCTTTAAATGAGCCACTGCAGGGTTGCTTTTTGTACTGATGACAAATTTAGGAGTAACTAGAGTAGTTCCAGTGCTCTGGAGAGAAGGGAAATGTGGGTTTGTGTTATACTGAATACACATTTACATACAGCCTGGACGTAGTTTCAGATAAACACTAGCTCGGGCTCATAACTGCTGGAAATACGGCATTCTATTTTCTGCTTTGCTATTTCATATGCTAATCCACAAAAAACTTGTTATTTTTTGTTCATCATTTCTTTAAGGCCGCCTGTAACCTTTCTCGATACTGCAGCTACGACTACTATATACGCTGTCCCAATGCTACTTATTCTGCTGCTACTACTAGTAGGAATGATAATCATAATCAAAACAGTTATAATCATGAAGATAAAAACAGCTTCACAAATTTTCAGAGCGTTCATAGCGTGATTATCATAAAAATGTTGACCCCTGCTGTTTTCAGAAGAAATCATACACTCTGTTTTCTTAATGAGTGGAACACATATCCTAATGAGATCACTTTAAGCCAGATCAGAATAATCACTAATGAAAGTTCATACTGTAGAGAATGTCGCTTTGTTAGAGTCTGAAGTTAAACAGGATAGCAGTTGTTCAGCATCGTTCCGAGTCAGACAGATAAACAGATGAAGGGGCAGGGGCGGTCAGTCAGGTTGTCATAATCTCTGGGACCTCAAATCAAAGGAATCAGTTTTAGGAAACGGCCAATAGAGAGAGAGGAAGGTGTCACCATCTGGAAAAGGCACTCTCTGTGTGCCACTTGCTGTACTAGTTCCTGTGAAAAATTCAGCTTTTGAAAGTTATTTTATTTAAATTGTTTCTGGGGTTGGGGTGGGGGGTGGGGGGTGGGTGGGGCGTGGTGCTGGGAAACAGACTGGTAAATAAATCTGTACCAGGAGATGGATCGGCATGGCCAACGCCACGCGAGACTCTGCCTCCCAGAAGAAAAGCGCCATCGTGCTCCCCCCTCAGAGGACCGGCGTGGCACGATGCTGCACGGAGGATATAAAGAGAGGAGCTGTGTCTTCCAGCACGCAGAAGATAAAACATAAATTTCCATTAGGACTGAATTAAAACCAACACGAGGCGCGTGGCTTTGGGGTGCCTGTGGCTCGGGGAGGGCTTAGATCTGCCTTGCATGTGCCAGTGCGCCGGCTCTCCTGACTCCTGCGGGACGTATGAAAGCCACACAGCCTACAGCGATGGCCTATCGGAAAAGCCTCAAAGAGAAATCACGGCTAGGCGGGAAATAAAGAAGGGGGTGACGCTGGCAGATTCGGAGACGCGTCTCACCGTTTGGCGGTGTTTCTGAGGTGCGGGCGAGGAGCGCGGTCCCAGAGAGCCTAGCCGCTGGCCCGACTGCGTGTACCACGCGCCGGTCTGTTTACTGCTGAGCCCAATGCAGACCTACACTCAGTGCTTTATAAAGCCTTGGCTTACATGTAAGAGCCTGCACATTTTATTCCCAAATGTAGCTGCCATACAGTGTTCTGCAACTTTTAGCATATTGCCGATATCGTGTTTATGGTATCAATTTAAATTGGATTGGAATGTATATGGCTGCTGTTTTACTCTGCCTGTTTAAACTTAAGTTTTAAACTTAAGTTAACCTGCCAATATTGGGTGCTATAACTCTATGGTAACCCTTTCAAAATATATCCACTGTAAAAATCTGTGGGTGGATTTAATTGTTGACAAACACATACACATTGTATTATGTTGAAACTGTCATATATAGATTTCCCAAAACCTGGATATCCCTTACATAAATAAACAGGCGTTATGAACAATGTCTTTATTTCTGTAGAGCAGGAATACTAGAAGAGTATTGTAGGCTATGTAGACGTTTCAACCAAATGCATCAAGCTATCTTCAGATAAGACAGGAACTCTGTTGTAAAACAGTGCCAGATTAGTCCAGGTGTGTTATTGTGTCTGTTTGTTTTTGATTGAATAGCACTCTGCTTCTTAAGATGGCTTGGCAGATTCTATTGTATCCAGGGGTATACCCCATAACTCTAACCAACACTCAATGCAAAAGAAAAAACTGTTTCCGATTCTGTACAATGGCATTTACTAATACAGGTTATAAGAGGGGAAGCACAGCTCAGGAATGAATACGATTTTAAAAATATATATTTTTCTATGCCGAAAGAGAGGCAAAGAAAAACAAACAAAAAAACATTTTAGTAACTCTATTTGTTTGCATGAGTACCTTTTTTCCCCTCCCAACTCCTGACAAACAAAGGTTTAATACAGTGGCATTGAAAGGCTGGCGAGTTGCACGTGCTCAGTTCACATTCAAAGGCACACGGGTCTGTTTCCACGCTGCGCTGTGCGCGCTCCCCCTTGTTTGTCTTTCCAGGGCCGTTTGCCAGACTGTTGTACCTCCGCAGCCACGTTTGGGCTCATTGTTCTGGCGGTCTCTAACCGTGCCGGCCGGCTATGATCACTGCCAGAGCAAGCTGGTGTCAAGGAGGAAATGGCATGCTTTCATGTCATGTCTGTAACAGCAGCCTGCTCCAGCACGGCTTACATCATATTCCATTGCTGCTTCAAATCCCCTTTCCCTAGGAATATGCTCTAATTATTATTTAATCAGTTTGGCTGCTGCCCACAAAGCATTAAATTGTTAGTTAACATTCCTTATAAATTGCATTTATTAATTACTTGGAGGAGGCTTGTCCATCGCTAATTTATATTAGCAGCACTCTGCAGCACACAGCTGGAGAGTTACAATTTAATTTTTGAAAAAATATATAAATTTAAAAAGCAAGGAAATATTTTGAAAAGTTTGGCATTCTTAAACGATTTACCTGTAAACGTAAAGCAGAAAAATTACTCGCTGCTTAGGTAATATTCACAAACCATTTCCACTCTTGCTTGCCATGCAAATTATTTCCCGGTACTCCTCATCTAGCAGTAAACATACACACACCCACAAGTTCTAATTCTTAAACCTTCTTTACACAAGCTTAAGAAAAGATGTTCTGATTTACTGTAAAACAGATGAACAGATATAAAAAGACAACAAAACAATGTTCTGAACAATTTTTGCTTCCATATGTTCGCTTGTCCGAACTGTTAGAAATCCGGTTGTTTGATGAGTCTCAGCACTCCCTTTTTCCTGTATGGCTCCCAGTACCTCCATAAATACTGTAAGCTGATTGGGCAAAGGCTGAGCTAACACCAGGAGTCTCCTCCTCCTCTCACTAGCACCCAAGGGATACAGATGATTCATTGCTGTAGGCCACACTAATTCTAATTCATTAATCCAAATTTGTACTCGTATTTATCATTGTAGTATTGCAAATGTGCTTTGATATCTGCTTACTTGTTTATTTTCACATTGTTAAAATAAAAATACCAATTTTTTGTTCAACATTTAGGTTTTTCTGTTTGTGTGTGTGTGAAATTAAATGAATAAATTAACAATGTGGTAAGTCCCCCTTTTTTGTATAATTATTTGTAAATAATTTTGAAACTTTTGAAGCAAGAGAGAAGAAATGAGAAAATAAAAAGTTTAAAAAGACATACCCCATGATACTTTAATTTACTCTATTGTTTCACATTATTCTCATGATATCTGATGTGTATAGTATGTGTATGACCAATAAAAACTATTTTAAAAAGACCCTCTATCTACTTTATAATACGTATTAGCATAGGTTTAACTACACATACTTTGGCATTGTGTTGCATTGTGAAATGTTCATGTTTCAGAAGTGAGTGAAACCAGAAGAGAAAGGGGATGCAGCAGTTGTGTTAAGGCCTCCAGCGGATGCCACTACACGTGCTAGGGTTTAAAAATGCTTTTTCAAACCATGTGTGGTGCTGGTGATAGCCTGTTTCCAGATTCATCATTAGTATAGGTTTTTAGAGGCAGTGGATGTGGAGAGAGAGAGAGAGAAAGACAGAGAGAGAGAGAGAGAGAGAGAGAGAGAGAGAGAGAGAGAGAGAGAGAGAGAGAGAGAGAGAGAGAGAGAGAGAGAGAGAGAGAGAAGCTACGATACAGAGAAGACACTCAAAAGTCACCCCTGTGGTCTGAAAAGTTACATTTATTAAAGGAATTAAAAATTCACAAAGCAACCATTGGTTTGAAAAAAGCTTAAAACAGACCCTATCAAGCGAGTCAGTCCCTGAACAGAGTGGTGTGCTCATCTATTTGTGAGGGCCTGCCTTCGGAGGAACACAGCCGTGTCTACAGATCCCCAACACGCCGTAGACACAGCCGTCTCAACGCAAGCCAAAGAGAGAAACAAATACAATAAAATTACAAACCCTCCTATTTCAGTCACATTGTCAGAAAACAAATGCAGCAATTCCTATTCACAACCACTGTTACAATCCTGTGATAATGACAGATCTCTGGCAGTTAAAAAAGGGGAAAAAAAACTAGGAGGGTTTTTTTATACGTCTATACATCCTTAATAAGCAGAGGAGAGAATACCTCCCATGTGTTTTAATTTGACTTTAAAAGCATTCTCTGAGCTGGCAATGCTTTTAATAGTTATTCACTTACAAATGATTGTGGGTCATTACACAGCCGTTGGGAGGGCAATAATGGGAAAGGCTTAATGGCTCTTGTAGAACATTGCTGTAAACGATAGGGAAAAGTTCCTGTCAGTAAGTTTTTATGATTATTCCATATGAACTGCATTTGTTTAAACCTCTATTAAAATAAAAAGGGGGCTCAATCTTCTTAATCAAGCCTAATTTATTAAAACGGTATTTCCTCTATTAGCGGGTCAGGACAGGGAAGAGACGTGTTCGGAGAAGCAAATGGGCCCTTTTCACAAACATTGCGCTAATCTCCGGTCCAGGCAATTTCAACTTGTCTCTCCATTTACAGTATTATAATTTAAACTGTGGCAAGTGACAAGAAGCATAATCTAATGAAGATGTAAAAGGCTGTTATTTATTATTTCCAAGCGAGGACACTGACAGAGACAGCTAAGTGCCTGTGGTCCTTATTCCTACTGATATACAATGCTGACAAGTAAATTAAATTTACCTTTGGAAATGGTTCTATTAGTATTTTTATTAGGTTAATTAACCAACCTCTGGGGATTCATTTAATCGGTGAGATTTCAGATTAATTCACTGTTCCACTATCGTAGTAGCGGACTGAGTAATCCCCTGAACAGGCGTCCTCATTGACTGGATCACAGTAGACTTCTTCATTACTGATCTCCACAATTTAATCTGCTTTTAGCTTTTCTCCACTTTATTCTAGGTAAAGTATTTGGGGCAATTTTTGTTTGAGACTTGTTTTTTCCCAAAAATTGTGATTTATTGCTGGTGGTGTTCTATTGCACAGGTTTCATCACCAGAACATAATCTGGCCATACTTATTACACTGAAAGACAGTGTATGAACAGCCCAAGTGTAATATATGTATGCTAAGTATACATTGTATTGTAGCTATTTCATGCTTAACTGGATATGAGCGGCTAGCTATCCCTCTAGCTCATTAATTTAGCTTTCTTGCGACACTGATTATACTGAAGCACTTCTTTTTATTTTTATTAAAACATCTAGAAAAGATGAACGTAATAAAAATATACTGAACCATTTATAGTTTAAAAAAAACATTGCAACACTTCTCAATAAATTGACAAGTACATTATCTGCACTTTCAGATATTGAAATATATTACACTGCTGTGAAATAAAATTAAGTACTTATATGTTCAATATATTATATATATATATATATATATTATTACTTACAATATATTGCAGTACATAAAAGGCTTATCCTTTGGCAACGAGTGATCTTGTTGTATCCATTTTTTTTTTTAAATTCACATATTAATAGTAACCGATGTCAGTGGTGTGTGGTGTGGAGGTGTCTTAGGGTCGAGCTGGGTGCGCTTTACCCAAATTGGCACAAGGCTGTAGACTTCTGGGGACCCAGGTACAGTCAGGGGGTGGGAGGCGGGGCGCTTCTGTTAGTAAAGAGCTATTGATCTGAAAAAGCAGCTTTTGATTTACCAGATTGCTCGTCGGGGTGGATCGTCATGCGCATCAGATGCGATGCCTTTCAATCCGTTTGCGGGCAGATCGACCACGGTCGCCGTGGATAGAGACCGCGAGCAGGGCCAGGGCATCGGCCGCGTTCATCTGCTCTGATCACGCCTACGACCGGCCCATCGATTGGGTATGAAAGACAGACTGGGCTGCCCCGCCTTCGCTTTTAACTATGATACAGCCATACCCCATGCCCCTCACCGCTGAATCATATGAGTGCTTCTAGGGAGGACACAAACCTGTTGCCTCCGTGTTTTTGGGAATGGTGAAGAATCATTAGATGGATGTGTGCGGGTTGGACCCGTAATGCACGACTCAGAACACTGACGTGGTAATAAATACCCGCAAGGGCTTTATTATGGGGAAATCCAAAATCGTAGTCACACAAGCAAAGTCCAAAAACCAATAAATCCAGCCGGACCAAAGATACAGTACTGAGGGAGAAAGCAGTCTCGAAATCGGTATCCGTGCACAAGTTCATTAACCAGAGTAGCTGTCAGCGGAGCAGAAGTACAAAACAGGGGTAAAGCAAAGTTCGTAGTCGTGGGGTGTAGCAGGAGTCAGACCGAAGTCCTATCCACGGGGCAGAGGTACAAAACAGACAGCAGGCAAAACTCGTGGTCAAAAACAGGCAGTGGAAACAATAGGCAGGCAGTAACGATGGTCAGTAAACAGGCTAGATTAATAATGGTAGTCAAAACAATGGAAAACGCTCAAAAGTAGTGAACTAAAGGCAACAATTTCGCAAGGACATGACATGAACACTGATCTTATATGCAGGTGTAGACAGGTGCAGACATTAGCTTGAGAGCAGCAGGAAACAACAGCTTGAGGAAATGAGACACGTAAGGAGGCAATTAGTAAATCGTTAGTAGTTAACCTATCCTGACCTAGCGTTAGTAAATTAGTAGATTACATGCACGAGAAACGTACGGTAAACAGGAACATATGGTTAGAGAGTTAGTATTACCCAATCCTGATCTAATGTTAGTATATTAGTAAATAGACACGGGAGAATGAAACAATTAGGGAAGCGTGAGTGACAGCAAGAGAAAGAAACAGCATGAACGCAAGGCTGCGGAAAAACATGGAAATGTGTATGCAAACAATGAACTGCATCGTAACATAAACAGAACACAAACAAGACATGAACAGAAAATAAACAGTGACAAACACTAAACATGAAACATGGCATAAACATGACAGAAACGTAACAAATCATCCAGTGAAGGATCGGTTAAAATAAATAAGCTAATAAATATGGACGCTTCGTATGGCTCAGGATGTCTTGTAGATGGAACACAATGAGCAATGTTGACCTATACGCTGATCTCCCACTGGCGACTTCAAAAATATGCCAAAGGAAACTGAGACTAGCCGGCCATAGCATACGCCATCCCGACCTTATTTCTTCAAAATTTGTCCTCTGAGAACCCGCGCATGGTAAAGCCACACGTGGTGCTAAGAGGATAACATACACGGACATGCTGAGGAAGGACGCTAGCTACGCCAGCACTGATGAACTGCGCTCTGGCATGCTGGACCGGGATGTGTGGAGAGGTGTCATCTCAAGGGCCCGAGTCGTCCCAGTGGCCTCCACATAGTTAGTTAGTTAGGTAATAAATAAATAAAAATAGCAAAATTCCTGGACAGAGATGCTTCTTTTGGAAATTTTCAAAAATGCATTTGTATAGCCTTGGATAAAATAATACAAATAATGTTTACCACTTAAGATTATTTTGTACCAAAATAGCTAGAAAGACCCAAGCAATTAAAAATGGAACTTCTATTTTAATCAAATGCAGCAGCACCCTACAGTGACCGCGGATCTCAATGTTTCTGTTGCATTCCTATTCTTATAGATCGTAATTACCTGCTGCCGATGATCACAGTGAAAGCCAACAGTCGTGGGTGGAATGAAAGTTACTCTAATTGTTTTTTAAAGAACCTCAACCCCCCACCCACCCCCTCCCTGTTCAAGCTGTGTAAATAAGTGAGTGGGGCGGAGCCTCGGCGGCGACCGTGTCCAGGGGCGTCTGCCTACGTCTCCACGGCTCTGGTATGGCCGTTTGACGAACGTGGCTCCCCAGGCCTCTCGGGAGCTGCTGTGCTGAGTTTGTGTTTTTAATTAAATCACTTAACTGTACTCCCTCAAGTACTTTAGTAAAACTAGAAAATAACTTATCCTTTGGGGTTGCAGAGTGTCACTGCTTAATCTGATTGTTTTAGAGCGCATGCTTTCTCTCTCTCTATCTTTCTCTATCTCTCTCTCTCTCTCTCACTCTCTCTCTCTTTCTTTCTCTCTCTCTCTCTCTCTCTCTCTCTAACTATGCAAAAAAAGATATTAAACATGATGCAGATATACACAGAGAAAAGAAGTGGAGAGAGAGAATGAAAGAGATTCTGTAGCTGGACACTGTGGCACAGGTGCAGTAAGACACCAGCTATGCCAACAAGGGGAGAAGAGCTCAGCCAGATAGCAGCAGCATCCAAAAACCTGTGCTGTCCAAAAGCCAGCTCTCACAACACTCAAAGCAGGCCGTGCACTCGGGCTCTCTCCATGGCACTGCTCAACACTAACTAAAAGGTCCTCACTGTCTCAGTCACCAACCAAGCCTTTCATATGAATATGAATGCATTTACTGTACACGCCTCCCGAGACCTTGCCATGCCAACAAGCCCCTCCCCTTCCTACTTCATTTAATTATCCGCAGAGGTACACAGTGGTGAGTAAAGTTCACTCCTACGTCAGAAATATAAAAACTAAATCAGAATAACCCCAGGGCAAGGTCTACATGGCAGGTACACCTGCATGATCAACTGTATTGATATTTTAGTTACGTTTGTACATAAAACATCGCACACAAAAAAAAAGAAAATAATGTTGAATCTTTCATCCTTCAGGTGGAGAATGTTATCTGTGCCGTGCGGAAAAGTAATGCAAATAAATAAAAGTGGAACTCCCGTGCCTCGACGTTGCAGTCCAGCTCCTTCTTTAAGTTTGGAGAGACACACAGGACTCTTAATAATTGATTATAATTGATTTTAACCCAGCCTTGACCTGGGCGAAGAGGCAGAGTCAGTCACGTCCGAGCTGTGGGGAAATGGGAAAACAGGCCAGCACGCATCTTTAAAAGCTCCAGACGTGTACTACAGATAAAATATTTAGGCAGAAGAAGCCCTGACCTCCGTGTGCTAGCTGGCTCTGAACTCGAATTGATTTCTGACAAGGCAACTGGGACATGATTACAACAAAATGCACTAAAGTCGGCCCCTCATGTCTCCTTACTTCCTGACTGAACCACTTCAGAATAGCCATGGGAGGGTGGGTGGGTTTGGAGGGGTTGGGGTCAGGACTTGGGGCAATACTCTGGGATGGATACTCTGAGATGACTCTCGGGCACCCTGGTCCAAAACGGTCAGCGACAGTTTGATTGACGGCGAAACCTCGTTCTGCACACAGTACACAAATCTCTTCTTATTTACAGCAACATGTTGGTCTCACTGCTTACTGACCAAACTGACAGTACTGGTTTGGCTTAGCGGGCTGCTATCAGAACCAACAGTTTACAAACCATATTGCCAAGGGACAAAATAAGCCGTTTTCTTTAGCTCATTCTCACGTTCTTATTATAATTCAATAAATACGGACAAGTGGTACCTGTTTTGGTTGCTATGTAAATGTTAGGAGTTGGGACATGGGAAGGAGTGTGTAGTTTTTAGGAGGCAGAAGTACAGAAGAATTAAAGCAATACAAAATTTCCTGAAGCAGAGAAGCAGAGATCCACAGCTGCACAGATGCACGCTGCGTCGATCGGACCGGCCAACAAATACGATTGGATGTTCCAAATTAGGAGAAATGAAAAAGAGTAATAAGCCATGAAAAGTTAACTTAAAAATATAGAATCTATCTACAAATAATTTTGCGAAGGTGAACGTATGCTGTGTGCTCAGTGAGATTATGCTCTGCCCAAAGCCTTCACTTCCTGTCCGTACTCATATTGTTTGCCATCTTTATCCTGAAAGTGCAGTTTTATTCCGAAAAAAAGTGTTAGCCTGAGGCTACAAGGAGGGAAGAGAAACATTGAGCATTCAGGAGGGAAGCAAAAACACTCTCTCTCTTTAACAACAGAGGGATGATCTGATTAGAGAGACTTTCCTTATCAAGACACAGAGAAAACCAAATTTGAGAAATCCAAGAGTGGTAAAAACCTATATATATATTTTTTTTTTTTAAACATTAAATGGCTTTCTGTTTAGGGTCACTGAAAGAAGACTGATAATCAGTGTCACTTAAAATTCCCTAATCACCCTTTGACTGAATTGTAAATTCAGTCTGTCTTTCTCAATCACTGGAAAGCAGGTACTCTGTGTACTTTCATTAAAGATAAAGCCATGCCAAAACACAATGAAACAAAAGCTTTTTAATCCTGAAGTGAAATGTGAGTGTTCCTGCAGCTTGTGTGGGGTCCGTGCGCTTAACCTGTCTAATTTCTGGTCAGCAGACAGATTAATGCAGCTGTGCCATCCTGAGCCACGTGTCTGTCATCTGCTTATTGACCACAGCGGCCAGAACTTCTCTCTCGGGAAATCAATCAGTACATACTGGAGAACTGGCTGTGAGCTAAACGGACACCTTCCCCTCTAACACACACGCACACACACACACACGCGCATGCAAACACATGTGCACATGCACACACACACTTGTGTACTCACATATAAAAGCATGTACAAATACACATATACACAAGTACAGAAGCACAAACACATACATTCATGCCCATTCTCATGCTGGCATGTACAGAAACTCACATGCATGCTTGCATGTATACACACACACGCTGTTTGCATGCATACACACACACACACACACACATGCATGAAGATAAATGGACACAGGAACATGTTGCATACTCTGACACACAAATACAAATGCAAGCAAGCACACACACACACACAGAAATACATATGCCTCTAATTGTCATTCAGAGGTATATCATATTCGTATACAGTAATAATTGCATAAACACTGCATGGCAGGACTCCTAGGTTCACATGTGTAAGAGAAAACAGAGAAGCAAAGTATGCTGGTTTCATTTTCAAAGACAGGCCTGCCTTGAAAATGAGATTTCTCAGTTGCACTAAATAATAATAATAATAATAATCATAATCATAATAATAATAAATGACAGATAATGACACAAAGACGGTGCGTTTCCATTCCCTTCCACCGGAGGCAGCGGCGGGTCGGCACCATAGCAGTGACGGCAGGCGGTGCGCCATCCTGGACGTACCCGTGCAATTAATCATGGCGGCTCGTGCCGGGCGGGGTCAAACTGAAGCTATTAAAGGAAGATTCGGGACGGGGGACTCTGTTGTGTTAACCCGCCGATCCCCGCGGGCTCTGGCTGGGTAGGGGACCGCAGCTGCCCCTCTGCCTTGTCACAGCTATAGGGAGCTTCCGCCCCGGCCTGGCCCGGCCTGTTCATGGTCCCGTCTGCAACATGGGGGTGTGGGGGGAGAGGGGACAATCTCCCAGAAACACATGTCCCACGGCAAAAACAAAAAAACAACCACATTCATCTGCACTGTTATGACATGCTGGAACAGTGCAATGACGAATACTGTACATGTATACTGGAACAGTGCAATGACGAATACTGTACATGTATACTGGAACAGTGCAATTAAGAATACTGTACATGTATACTGGAACAGTGCAATGAAGAATACTGCACATGCATACTGGAACAGTGCAATGAAGAATACTGTACATGTATACTGGAACAGTGCGATTAAGAATACTGTACATGTATACTAGAACAGTACAATGAAGAATACTGCACATGTATACTGGAACAGTGCAATGAAGAATACTGCACATGCATACTGGAACATTGCAATAAAGAATACTGTTACATGTATACTGGAACACTGCAATTAAGAATACTGCACATGCATACTGGAACAGTGCAATGACGAATACTGCACATCTATACTGGAACAGTGCGATTAAGAATACTGTACATGTATACTAGAACAGTACAATGAAGAATACTGCACATGTATACTGGAACAGTGCAATGAAGAATACTGTACATATATACTGGAACAGTACAATGAAGAATACTGTACATGTATACTGGAACAGTACAATAAAGAATACTGCACATATATACTGGAACAGTGCAATAAAAAATACTGTACATATATAAATATACTGGAACAGTGCAATAAAAAATACTGTACATATATACTGGAACTGTGCAATGAAGAATACTGTACATGTATGCTGGAACAGTGCAATAAAAAATACTGTACATGTATACTAGAACAGTACAATGAAGAATACTGCACATGTATACTGGAACAGTGCAATGAAGAATACTGTACATATATACTGGAACAGTGCAATGAAGAATACTGTACATGCATACTGGAACAGTACAATAAAGAATACTGCACATATATACTGGAACAGTGCAATAAAAAATACTGTACATATATACTGGAACAGTGCAATAAAAAATACTGTACATATATACTGGAACAGTGCAATGAAGAATACTGCACATGCATACTGGAACATTGCAATAAAGAATACTGTTACATGTATACTGGAACACTGCAATTAAGAATACTGCACATGCATACTGGAACATTGCAATAAAGAATACTGTTACATGTATACTGGAACACTGCAATTAAGAATACTGCACATGTATACTGGAACAGTGCAATGTCCAGTTTTGACACCGGTCACTTACCCCACCCTGACCCGCACCCAACCATAGAACAAATTTTCAAGACCAAAGCTCTGCTATCATAGACACAAGGTTCCTGCCAGCAATGCACATTCTACGTGGGGAAAAATTAATTTTAAATCACATTTGACACCCCTGCATGCTTGTTTGCCATGTGACCAACGGTCTACTGTTTCTGACTGAAGTGTCCGCTTTATGCTCTATGACCTCATCCTCAATGGTTCCATAGTGCCACGTACCCACCCACTCAAAAACAGACTCAGCCTTGTCAGAAGGCGTTATAGTCAGCCGACTATATTGCTGCAGAAATACCATAGCACTGTAAACGACTCCTCTCCTCAAGTTTTACCTTGACCAGAAAGATTGAATTAAATATTGTGAATGGAATACTCAAAAAATATGACTCCACTTGAAATGAAATAACATTCTACTTGCTTACTCCACTGTAGATGGTTTTACGGAAGCATACATTTGTGCAACTGGACCCTTAACTTAGGAAATCAGCTCAGAACATACACAAATTTGCTCTGTTGGTGTAAATAAATACATTAATTAATTAATTTAAAATGTTGTAGGGACTGTATAGAGATTGTTTTTGGTCAGTAAGCAGAGAGGCCCTACTTCTACCACATAATGTGCCTGTCTTTCTTTATACTGTCTCTTTTTCCCCCAGATAAATAAGAGGGGTTTTTCTCTTCTTCACTCCACTACTGGCAAGCACTCCCTAAACTAATCTCAAATGGTTCAATGTTGTTCAATTAGATTCCAGTTGACATGCATTGGAAGTAGGCAGAGCTATCAGTAATTCAGCCCTCTTTATAGCCAATCTATTTTTTAATAAAGGTTCTGAAGAAAACATTAAAGTATTGATCTTTATTTATTGATCTGGCAGAAAGCATAGTTAAAGCTGACACAAATCAATCAAAATAAATTTAAAATGATGATAGCTTATAGAAGATCTTGGGGTTGTACTCCCGGCTTAATTAGTGAAATGGTGAGAGGGAACCAAAAGCAATATGAGACAGTAATACAGTGGCCGAGATGTGGTAGAGCCCTAGATTAGGAATTTGTATTGTATTAAATGAAACGTTTGGGAGCCAAGGTTAATGAAAAGGTCACAGCACTTTAGGCCCGTTTAATCCACAGGAAGAAAGAAAAAAAACACCAACAACAAAAACCTCTCGACACTTACAGAACTAATGTACTCTGCTGACAATGGGCAGAGAACCAGAAATACTACTGCCTCTGCCAGAGACGGCCTTCCAAAAGCAGATCATGCTAATTCTCCAGGGGAAACGAGGGGATGAAGGGACAGAGGGATGGAGTGTGGATGGTTGCTGAGATGTGTCCATTTTGGCCTTCTGAGGTCATTCAACAAAACAAAATGCATTAAATGATTTTAATCTTAGAGGGTGGCTGTGCAGGTGTAGAGGTGGCTTAATTCACCAATGGACCGGGACGCTTACCCGTCACATGGCCCACATTGCTCTAATGTCACAACACAAACGAAAAAGTACCCCAGTTTTAAAATATTCCAGCACGGGTGTTCTAGGCTCCAAAGCAACGTGAATTACAGATCTGTACAGGGCCACGTGGTGCAGGGGCTATCTTTGTATGAGTGATTTATTTTTAAAACACTTAATCTCAATGAGAACACAGACTACAGACATGGCGTTAGCCTTGATGCTGGTGCATTTCACAGCTTGAACCTGATATAACCTTACTACCACTACTTCTCTGTGGGGAGTGTATAAATTGTTTTAGCAAATGAGGGCTAGAAAGTCACAGAACATTCTATGGAAAGCTGTGAGTTTAAATGTGACATCGTTCCAGTCTCTGTCCTGGAAAAACCATATGATACTATGATCTAATGCACACACACACACACACACACACACATGGACACACGCACATATGCACACATGCATGTAAGCCTACACTCACGCACACATACACACACATACACACATACACACACACAAACATTTGTATGTGCATGCATACGCAAACAAATATGACATATATTTTTTTAAATAAATCACCCTGTCTCAAAAGTGCCTCTTGTGCAAATGAAAGTAAATTTAAGGCCCCCAGGTGAAGTTCTGGTCTCAGATGCACTGATGTGCTCCATGGTCCAGAACCAACGTCATCTGTTCAATACCTGGGAAAGCAGCACAGTAAATTTACAAAACCACATTATAACAGAGCATTCCTAGAACGTGTGCATGAAGCAACCCATTGCACACAGAAAGCCACACGTTCTATCATCAGAGATTTTCATTTTAAATTGCAGGTAAGGGGTCAAATAGACCACATGCAAGCTTAAAATGTATTAACTGAGGGAGCTATGCTTTTAGAGAATAACAATATTTTCTGAAATATAGGCTAGGGGAGGGGGCGACTAAAGGCAAGTTTGCCCCCTTAAGGGCTGAATTAGATGCACCAGGAGAGCATAAAAATAACAAAGCAAAATTCAAAAATGTAAATTAAAATGATTCTGTTGAAGAATGATACCTTTTAACCGTTTGTTGCAGAAGGTTAGAGCGCACTATCCAAATGCTTTCTTGCACATTTGCACAGCAGGGCACCCCCACATTCTTATACCTTTCTGAGTCATCAGACCACAATGCCACTCCATGGGCTTCAGAAATTGTGTTCAATTTTATTTAAAAACAAAAAAGCATTTTAAGCACAAAAAATATTAATTAGCTAACAAGGCCCTACATGTTACAATTATGTAGAACAACGACAACGCCGAGTTTTACTAGGCCACAGCTCCCCATGGGACTTGCAGATCGACCAGGCAAGCAGAACTAGCCTACTATTGACAAATAAGGAAAACACTTTGCCATTCATAGGGCTGAAAATACATACCACTAAACATCATTCATTACTACCTTAGAATAAATAACACATCTTACTGATTTAACCTGAAAAATATACAGATGTGGTATTATTATTATTATTATTATTATTATTAGTAATGGCAGTAGTAGTGGTAATAGCAGCAGCAGCAGCAGAAATGGCAGTAGTGGTGGTAATAGCAGTAGCAGTAATAGTGGTACTTGTTGGATTATTGTTGTTGTTGTTATTCTTATTATTTCCAATAATAATAATAATAATAATAATAATAATAATAATAATAATATCAAGAAGTAATTTTAGTCAATAACTCAATGCTCATAGACTTATTCAATCCAGAAGTACTTACAGATCATTCATACGTCACTCATAAGCTGACAGGAAAATAGTGTATTGTTAAATGATTCCGCATAAAAGAAAATTGTGTCTCCTCTACGATCAAATTCAAACGTACCTTAGCTGACACTTTCGTCTGCGTCTAACAACATTTCCGCCTGGACA
Source organism: Ilyophis sp. 1 JC-2022 (assembly GCA_022702515.1). NCBI lineage: Eukaryota > Metazoa > Chordata > Actinopteri > Anguilliformes > Synaphobranchidae > Ilyophis > Ilyophis sp. 1 JC-2022. The sequence goes on along the minus strand of CM040396.1, from coordinate 78,786,370 downwards.
GACATGCTATTTATAAAGATTAACAAGATAATTATATCTCTGCTCCACAACCCATGTGTCAAAATGGAGCATGTTAATTGTGGATTTTCATTAAAAATTAAAGCTTGCCCATTACAGATCAAAGTTTCTCCTTAGGCCAACGAGATAGCATTGAATAGCGTCAGTTACTCAGCCTGTGGACTGCGCGGCGGATAATTACACAGCTTTCATTGGAGGAGATTTAGTGTCTGTTTCTGTTTGTGGTACACATCAGCGCCAAAGAAAAACAGTGTACCTGGAACATGTCACACATTCACTACTGAAATACATTGAGAACTGTTTACATGTCCTGTGCACAGAAGGAAGCAAGTTATATCATATAAAAATAGCAGCAAACAAAAAATATTTGATCCATTCCTGAAAACTCAACAGGGTGCAGTCTGGGTTAATTTCAGTGCTTTGGTTTAGGGTGAATAAAGAAAGCATTGTATTGCCAATTGGCATTCCAAACTGGCGCTATGACAAGTTAGGTGCAATCCTCAAAATCAGACTTACTTAACCATACCTCCTATTAGCAACATGACTGCATAAGATGCAATAAGTGTGTTTCTTTTTTTTCCTCTTTTTTTTTGGCAAGTTCATTTTGGCGATTGCCGCTGAGTTTATGAAGAAATAAATTAACTCTTACAGTGAATTGTTAATCAAAATGAAGGAGAAAAGTTGATTGAATCTAGGCCTTAGTGTTTTTTAAAGAATGAATACCTTTAAACATTTTAGTCTTCAACAGCCAGCATACCACAGACTAGCTGCCAGCTATACCACCAGCATTGGCACTAATAACATAATCCATGATGACTCTTAGTGGCTACCAAAGTAGCAGGTTAATCCAGAAAGATCTAAATGCCATGGCCCCTTTAATGGAAAAAAATATGACCAATACTATTAACAATGACTGCTTGAATAAAGGTAAATTACATACTCGGTTTATACTGTGGAATATGAAAGACAGACAAGCTCCTTATAATGTGCATCTGCTGATTGGTTGAAACTGTAAGATACAAACCAACAGCAACCTTATTCAAGGCCTATAAACATGGGTAGAAAAACACACTTGCAGTACGGTAGCTAGAGAGGACTTCCTCTATCATAGAGCAGGTGGAGTCAGAGAGTCCAAGGCCCACTGCAGTGAAACAACAATTACAATTCCAAAAATAGATGGAGAATTGACCATCTTTGATGAAAGGGCTTACTAAATTAAATCAAAACACAAGTAAACACACAGGTTAGTATACACATACAGTAATTTTCCCAGAATGGTTGAAAAAGAGGAAGGGTACAAATGACAGGACTTCATGTTTGCCAAACCATGGCGTTGACTACGGGTTCTCAACCCATGAAGAGGACCCACAGGATCTGCTGGGGTTCCTTTACAGACAAAACCTAATTTATTAATTAAAGAGGCTGATTACACAACTGACCTCACCTGGTTTCTTGGGTCTAAAAGTGTTACTGATTTGAGGGCGAAAACAAAAAGCAGAAGATACTGTGGTTCACCAGCACCAGGGTAGAAAACCACAGCTATAGCCCACCTGACTGCATGGCTGCCACTGCGGTTTGAATTCTGCTCAGCATTTGGGACTTGGGAGGAGACAATCTCCAAGAGTGCTTGGGAGAGAACTACAACCTCTTTGACTTCTCCACAAGGAGAATTCAACTGTGACTGTACTGTGCTGAAAAAACATTTATTCTGTTCCAGATTTTACATTTCATCAGTCTACAGCTCTTGCTCATATTACCACCCATCCATAAGTCTGCCCTGCCAACCAGTGTGACAGAGCAGATCTGTTACAGTAGTACTCAATACAGTATGTCACCCATCAGTTGAACCTGGTCTGCTTTCCATTTCTGAATAGCCGATTGGATTTTCTCTAATTCGAGTCATGGTCTAACGAACGGCGAGCAGTCACGTACCCCTAAAGGTTGAACGCTTCAGAAAGCAGATTTATGCGTAGGTAGGATCAAGGTGCAATAAAGTAAGAGGCTTCATTTGGTCAGCTTGTAACGGGAGCGATTTACGCTGCCTGGCTATCGCTGACTGCATGGCACTTACCTCTCCTTTTCTCTGCTAATATAAAAATAAGATACTTGACTTTGCAGCGAGCGGAGTGACACCTACAGCACCATGCCGGGGATGATGGCATTTAATGGCCTTTTAAATTTTTATTCAGAGAAAGCCATAAAAAGGTGGAAGGCAGCCAGTGGTGAAACATCTCTTAATAGCCAAAATGCTGTGGTTACCATAGCAGGACTCATCACTGTGACTTCAGGCTCTTTTTTTAAATGCACAGAAAGAGAGAGAGGGAGAGAGAGCGAGAGAGAGAGTGAGAAGGGGGGGGGGGATATAGAAAAGGCAACACAGTTTGAAATTCCTGTGAGGTCAACATTGGCCCTTACAATGTTTTTTTATTTTTTTTCTCGCAACTTAATAATAGATGTTTTAAAGTTTAAGTGCTGCCTGAGGGTCTCCCAGCCATTCATTAGAAATCATCGCTTGCCTCCTTTTTGCAGAGAGGGATAGCATTTACATACCGCGCTTTGGATTAATAAGACAGGAGACAAGAAAGAGCGAGAGACCGTGTACGCTGTTGGTCAGGGACAGCGATTGCTGCCGATAAAGCCCGGTATATTCTTTGGAAATATCAGGCTGTCTGTTTTGATATTGTGCGCCTCTGTGGGATACACAAATCCAAATCTGATAAGACCGGTTCTGTGGCTCAAACCAGCTGCTCTGTTCTTCTGCGGCCTCCAGCCCAATCTTTTATTTATCCTCAAAGCAACAGCTCCGTTTCCCCAGCCTGGCGCGGCCCAGTGGGACAGAACCCACACACTCTGCGCATGTGAAACTTTAATACGGACTGATCTCAACATTAAAGAACCAAACCGCAAATCACGTCACTGCGCGCGCTGACCCGTGCACCCCTCTGCAGCCAGGCCCATTTGGACCGGGAGAGAGAGCCCAGGGCGATTAGCATGTCAGCTTTAGTGTGATAGACCCACTCTCTGTTGGCAAATGACAGGCCACTGGGGTGAACCACTGACAAGTGTGGCATTTTTGTACAAGGTGAGAGAGTGCGGCACGACACCAGTACAGTTTTTAAACACGCGTTTCTGTTTGTAGGGTAGAGTTAGCTGCTTACACAGGACACAAAAACTGTGAAGTAAAGGCTACATCACCTATTGTTCTCAGTAATTTAGGGTTACTTCAATACGATTTTGATTTGGCCTAGCTACATATCTTTATACAAAGGAACTCAGGTTAAGACCCTTGCTAAACAGTATAACAGCAGCACATTGACCGGACAACCTGCCAGTAACAAGGCCAGTTACAGCACTGTAAATATACGCGTACCACGTACACCTTAAGAATCGTTACTTCCACAAGGCGTACTGTAATGCTAGTGTATTATGACACCTGGTATTTAGAAGTATAAACTTCAACTTTTGGAACAGTAACATGAAAAGTTGACTTTTAAAAAAAATAAGTCTTCTCCAACAGTGTGTGTAATGCCAGTCCGTGAAGCAATGATGAGTCCACTCTCTGCCCGAGCCACACTAATTGCAGTGTTTTGCTTTTTTAATGTCAGTGGTACAGTAGGCATCAAACTCCAGGCTTCCAAAAACTCCATCTGGTTCTTGCAGATGTCTCAATCAAGGTAGCAGCCCATTGGTGGCAGCAGTCTCTGAGAAGCTTCCCTTCCTGTTGGCCTGGGTTGTGATTAAGCTCAGGAAACAGGCCTGTCACACGCTGAGCAGCCCACAGCTGTGCCCGGGCCTGGGACTGTCAGAGAGGAGACACCAGAGCCTCTGCATCTCACCGATACGGTGCATAATGAAGCGCACTTCTCCCTGCGTCCGGGATCAAAAACAAAAGTGTGTGGAGTTTAGAAACATGCAAGGTGCACACGGATTGACCTCAAAACAAAAGCAAGTAACCACAAGACAACTACCCGTACAGCAGTCAAGACTCTCGTTAAGTCACCATTCTAGTAATGACAGCTTTGTTTTTTTCAATTTGCCTACTTTTATAATAAATACAATATGTGACTACTTATTAGAAAAACACTACTGAGGTTATTTTGTCTTTCACAAGATAATTTTAAAGTCTGCACGTCCGATCATAATTTTTTTTAACACTGCATGCCAGCTAATACTCCAGCATCATTTATTTGAAATAAACCCATATAAATTTTATTTAAAAAATGTATTTGAAACCCATATTCTATATTGTACATTGCACAAAAAATATACATATTTTTCATATTCTCCTATTATATAATTTTTCCGCCACCTCTCCGAGCAGTCCTGCAACTTCCTCTTCTAAAGTCTCTTCTTTTCTGTCACTTCCTGTTCCTGGTCCCGCCTCCTTTCTCCTTGCTGTTCTTTGTTTTGAATATGCGCAAAGAGTAATAAATCCTCTTTGACCTCACAATAGAACCAGAGAGGGGGCTGGACTGCGCAGCACAGAAGAGAAACCGTCCACACTGTAGCATAAACACAGAACGGTGCACACGAAACAAGCCTGCACATACCTGCACACACACCATCTTACTAACACCAAATGCTGAAAACATCCGCCAAACTGCTATCTCTCCTTTCATCAGTGCAGAGCTACAGTACCATGAGGCAAGAGCCCGCGTAAGTAGCCTACATAACATCTCATTAGCGTCTGCCTGAGTGACATCAAGAATCAAGCCGCAACACGGGCGCACTCCGTATGACATACGGGTACACGTTAAACAGAGCACACCCCAATCGTTCCTCTTTTATTTTCTCTTCCGTCGTTTTGGGTTTATATTTTTGTTAACCAAATTCAAAATTCAAAGGAGCCACAGTGCCCCCCCCCCCCAAAGCCGTCTGTTTTATTATTCTGTTTGTTTATCCATTGCGTATTTCTTCACCCCCTTCCCCCCGCTCGTCGGTTGGTGCTGGGCGCTTTAATTTTATTGGCCACTCTGCAGCGTGAGCGCTGAACGGTGCCCATTTTGAGATTAGGAGATTAGGTTATTCATCACTCAAGAAGCTCCCTGCTGCGGAGACGCTATCCGAATCCCGGTGAATCAAAACATCTCTGGAAGGCATTTCTAAATAATTGAATGCACAATAATTTCCCTATTAATAAATATCTCATATTACAGATTATGCATTAAATGTCCACATTATATGTTGCTTTTTTTGTTAATGTCCTGCTCCTCACCAGTAAATGCAATAGACAGGGGCTGAATAGGCCATGCCCAGATGAAAGGCGGGGTTACAGATAGCCTCTTTCTTTTATTTATTTCTTTTTTCGCCTCCCTTTCTTTCAGGATGCAGAAGAAAATTAAAGAAAATCGATCAATGTAGCGCCGCCCTGGAATGAGTAACCGAGGCTGTTACTAAGCCAACGGTAACTCACACACGGGTACTTGTCTTTCTGAGAAGTTGTTTTGTCATTTTCTCAGATATGCATCAGATTTATTTATTTTTTGCTTAGTTATTTATTTAAGTATTAATTACCCGTCACCAGATGCAACTCCAGAATAAATATTGTTTAGAAAATTCATCTACAGAATAAAATGCATCTCTCGGAAAGAAAAGAAATCTCTCACCTGTATCTTTACACTTTTGACCAAGGTTATTCCGAAGATAATAAAAGTAAGCGTACAAATGCACTATGTACAAGGACATGAACATGCATGGCACACAGACACACATAAGTGCATGTAAGCACAAATATACATATATGCATGTATGCAGACAAACACACACATATAAACATACGCATACACGCACAAACAAACATACGGAGATACACAAACACACGTATGTGTATGTATACACAATTCCACAAATACAAATGCATGCATGTAGCAACACACACACACACACACACACACACACACACACACACACACACACACACACACACACACACAGGTGGCCTCTGATGTTTTTCCTGCGCTGTGGAGTAAGAATATTTAACTGCTACACTGAAGTGTGATCCTTTGCATCTGTTGGGTGAATAAGACCCGCATGTTATGACTGAACACGCAGCATGTGGACGGCCCACCAAACAGTACCAAACAGCAGCTAGCGCGCACCAGCCACTGCACTCAGCTTTAATTGTGCTACGGTATGTGAGGCGCCAAGAATAGGCGCGCAACAATTTTCATGTCAATGATGGGCGTGCATGCAGTGAGTGCGTGGAAGTGTAGAGAAGTGGATATAGCACCACTTTAGATCAGAATTACCAGGAGCTTGGGATATTAAGGGCTTCTGTTAAGTGCATTAAAAGAAACAGCAGCAATGGAGGCATTAATGTTATGCAAATCTCTATTGAAAGGTATAATTCCAGAGAGGCTTGTGGCAGGATTTTTTCATAGCAGGTAAAAAATGCGGCGAAGGCCACATACTCTTAATACGGTGCATACTTTCAGAAGAAAGCAAGAAAAATCAATACAGAGTGCCTCGCTGGGTGGCTGTGAAGCTTATTTCTATTAATTACCTCCGTGTGATGGAATTTATGGGTTTGTGGGAAAAAAAGTGGTTGTTTGGCACTACAACACAGGAAAGAAAACTTAGGTTTAAAGATGGGTTTATACCCATGCACCTATTGGATGTTTCAGTAAAATATATAGTCATATTCTATTATTTTTTACGTACTCGTTTTAGTGTGGAGCACTTGCATTTACTGCTGAACTATCACCTTTCTAAGAACAGTGTTGAAGTTTATTATTATTATATAAAGAAAATTGTGTGTATGTTTTATTTTATAAATAATTCAAAGCCAACAAATTGAATGACTTGCTTATGATAACTCAGATCCGAACAGGGCACTGTCTGTCCCTATTCTTTTGCATATGCAAAATCCATCCTCCATTTTATAATTTTCCCAATATTATCATCAATAAAAACAAGTGATAAAAATGTCACCAATCCGCACAATGTTCTACGAGAATATATCATGGATAAGGTGTGCGCTTCGACGAGTGGCCGCACATCTGTGGACGCCTCCGATTCAAATGGAAAAAAGCCAATTCTTCCACAGACGACACACAAAATGCATTATAAACATTAATGAAAAAGTTAATGGGCCATTTTCTTACATATCAATTTACATTTTACAATTTGGGTACACAAATGATGTCTACAATGCCAGGCCAATAATATTTTGCTCAAGGAAATGGTTCTAATGTGTTTTATGGACATCAAATGTTGTGAATAATGATGCGTCCAGAGAATGCAAATAAGACGACAGCTGATACGCAGTGATCAACAGTGCTTGTATGAGAGGTCTGAAGCAGAATTGAATTGTGTTTAGCTGCAAGAATACGACGTCTTCCATGCCGCAGCTCACATAACGGACACGGAGAAAAGAAGAAGGGGAAACATATTTCATTACCATATCTAGTCTGTTGTGGTGCATATTTCCATAGGCACAATTTGAGCTTAGGTTCATCAGCATGATCTCTGTCTGACAGAAATACATTTCTGATGCCCATCGGCCTTTATTTTGCTCCTTCTTTCACCTGTGGGTTCATGCGTGTGTGTGTGTGTGTGTGTGTGTATGCGCGTATCTTTGTATTTGTATGTGTTTAAATGGGCCTGTGTGTGTTTTTGTGTGTGTGTGTGTGTGTGTGTTTGCCATCAAGGCTTTTTCTCCCTGTATTATTGAACTATAAGTAAGAAATAGATGAGTTGAGCCACACATTACCACCTCTGACGAGATAAGTAAACGCTCAATAACAAACCAGTAACAAAGAATATCAAGAACCTCTGCAGCACGTTCATCTCTTATACATTGCACTCGATGTGAATTCAATGTTATTTTGTGTTTCAAAATTGCAAATCACCTTTCCGTTGGTCTCAGAACTGCTACGAGCTTAAAATAAATGATGATAGTATAATTTGAAAGGACACCAAGTTCCTCCTCACATGCTGTTATGACCACAGCCTGAGATGTCAGGTGACATTAGGGTTAAGAGTCGTCACATGTTAACATGTTAACTACAGAATATTAACATATCATTTAAAAAAAAAATAATATTGAAGATGGAAGACCTTTGTGTCTAGTATGCAGAGAGCCTCCCTTCTTCATTCATAGAAGATAAAGTCAGAATTTATGAGTGGCATTGCAGTATAATGGCAAGAGAGCAGGGATTGTAACATAGAGGTTGCAGGTTTCATTCCCAGGTATGGCAATGCTGCTGTACCCTTGAGCAAGGTACTTAATCTAAATTACTCCAGCACATATCCAGCTGTGTGAATGTGGTAAAAATGTAAGCTGTGCAAATGACTCTGGATAAGAGTCTGCTAAATGGCTAAAATGTAACAGATAATGTGAAATGCAAAGGCGAACTGCTGCTGCAGACTGGTTTTACGCGTGCCTCAGAAACATGTATTAAACACAGTCCCAGGCGTGGAGGTGCAGTAGGTTTTTCTCCGCACTCTGGTCCCCAATGAGCAGGCTCACATGTCCTTTCACAGTGCCATTCCACAACATCTACATTTTGGTAAGTTTATGGAAAATAATCATTTTCACTGTGGGATGCCTTTTACACCGGTTCATCTTATTAGAGGAAGATGGCAACTCATCACGCAGTCCTCCCTGGGGTTTGGCCTCAGAGAGCCTGGGCTTCAGTGGTGTAAATGTATATTTTACAACCATCTACAGGAAAGGGGTGCATCCAGCACGGTGAGAACACATACACATATACACAAATAAGCACATAAACGCAAGCAAACACACACATGCAGACATACACACACACAAGCAAGCACACACACATACACACACACATGCACACACGCACACACACAAACACACACACATACACACACACATGCACGCACGCACGCACACACACACTCCTAGGGCAGAAAGTTGTTTAGATTCTCTTGTTTTGAAGAATCGTTTGTGAGACTGTGCATACTTTAATCAGAAAACAAGAACATAATGCACGTCTCACCACAATAACAGGCTATAACAGGTGCCCGGTTTCCCAGGGTGACCAACACTTTACTACGGGTTATGAAAATGTGTGCAAGAATTTGCTGATAAAATCTAGTCGCACTCCTCTAATGAAGAAGAGACTCCACACTTTAATTCCACACAGATGTTAGCCAGCTAACACCTGTAATAATCAGGACACAGCATTACATGTTCATTTTAATGTATTTTTTTTTTTTTTTGCTGTTGTTGCTTGGAAAAAGAAAGTGCTAGCACACCCACTACTTGCTCTAGAAGCCAGTGTAAAAATACATGTTCTGAACAGTTATTTGTGCATTCCAGTTATTCTGTAGAGAAAATACTGATCGCTCGACAATTCGCAGATCCTCATTGAGATATAATAGGGTGCAAGATGCACATATTAAGGTACTAATTCTAACACAAACTCTGATGTTTTCCGTTGAGTAAAGATGAATTATTCGGAAAAAGATAGCAATAATTTGAGCTAACATGCAACTGTGGGTGAATACATATCTCAGGGCAATCACATCCCCATACGCCTGCATGCATTCGAGTGAACTAGGTAGTAATTCAACATTTAATACATTTGAAAAATATACACACTTTTCTTCTCCCTTCATTTTCTCTCTCTTCTTTCAGCACTTTCATTATCTCACTCCGTAGTTCTCTCCTCACCGCCCCCCCCCCCCCCCCCCCCCACCCCTCGCCCCCCCCTCACCAAACAGCGGTAGCCAGAAGCAATGGGCTATTACACAGCTTGCCGTAAGAGATACCTGCAATGTTAATATCATTAATCAATACCAATGGAATTGTATTTTGTGATTCACTGAAACGAGGGCCCCAGCGGTACGAAATCTCACTCAGTTAAACCCAATTTGCAAGCCAAGATGGCCACTTTAATGACTGGCTGCAAAGTTTTTCCAACAAATTTCATGGGGCATGATCCAAAGATAATAGGTTTTCAGCCAAATGACAATCCAATTACAATGCCAATCAAAGCCGACTTCATGCACCCTAATTATCAGATTCAGCTGTCAGTTCAAATACTATAAAAATTTAGTTTAGAAAAAAGTCCTCCATTGGTAAATTCTGGAAAGAAGACACATGGGCTTCATGGTTCTCTGAGATAAAATCAGCTCAGTATTAAATGCAGATGGTTAACAGACTCAAAATTTTATATATAAAAATAAACAGAAAGGTATATGCACGTACATATGCACATGCACACACAAGATACAGTATTAACAATACAGTATTTGAAAAAGAATTAACTTGAAGCAATAAAAAAGGCTTTAAAAACACACATTAAGAAATACATCCAATTTACATCCTACAATGTATCACGATCAACAACAGTCACCATAAAAGTGTATGTCTTACAATACCTATTTTAGAGATATTCCTCTCTTTCTACTCAGCTATCATATAATATAATATATAATAATAATTATAATAATAATAATTATAATAATTATAATTTGTATTATTATTATTATTAATAATAATAATATTTTCCACATATATTTGAAAAAGATAAAATGCCACTTTCCTTTTGAGAACCTGAGGACTGAATGATGATGATGTCAGTCTTAAAGCTCATATTAGGGTTATGAATGTTGACTGCAGTTTAAACAGAAGCACAACTGCTTGGACCGGAGAATTGAGCACACATTTAGAGAATCCTCAGGCCTAATATTTGTGAGGACAGGTTTTACCTGGAGCCTGTTCTCTGATGGCCATCTTTACAGGTCATATTTGAAACTTGCTGTTATATCTGCCCTGCCACTACTGAAGAAGTGGAAAGTTTATCTCCTGCCGATACAATCACACATACAAGAACGCAGACAAGCGTGCACATACTGCATACACACACACACACACACACACACACACATACCTGCACGCATGGACACAGGCACACACCAACAAACAAACAATAAAAAAAAACTCCTTCAATAACAGAAATGATTAAACATTCATGGCCTTTACTGGAGAACATCTGCTCTATACAGGAATGTAGCCTGAGGGAGAGAAAGGGAGGAATGGGGAGAGTCAGGAGGATTTGTGCCGCTAAAGCTGAATAAAGCAATGAGATGGCAAGCTGTCGGAGGGAGCTTTGCACACACAAACACACGCTACCTACAGCCTCTCCCGGTCCTGTCCTCATCGCACAGCACTGTCCGCAGCTACATGCCTCATTTACACAAATAACTCAAGCAGACCTGCGCCTTGACGTGTGTGTGTGTATGCGCGCGTGTGTGTGTGCCTGTGTGTGTGCGTGCCTGTGTGTGTGTGTGCGCGCCTGTGTGTGTGTGTGTGTGTGCCTGTGTGTGTGTGTGTGTGTGCGTCTGTCTGTGTGTGTACCTGCTGTTATTTGTGTGTGTTTCTGTGTGTGCATTTGTGTGTGCACCTGTGTGTGTGTGTGTGTGCATCTGTCTGTGTGTGTGCCTGCTGTTATCTGTGTGTGTTTCTGTGTGTGCGTGCCTGTGAGTGTGTTTGTGAAAGTGTGTGTGCGTTTGTGTGTGCGTGCATGTGCTTGTAAAGTATGTGTGCATGTTTGTGTGTGTGTGTGTGTGTGTGTGTGTGTGTGTGTGTGTGTGTGTGTGTGTGATATATCTCCATTAGCAGAACCTACTGACTGAGCATCTTACACAAGGAACACTACAGTTTACATATGTGAAAGCCTCAGAGAACAACAATTAAAAGCTTTACTGGAACCACCAGGTAGACCAAAACAGACAGTCAAAGGGATCCTCCTGCCCATCCTGTCAAAGGTCCTTATTATGTGTCAGGTCATTATGAGACCACAGAGAGCACAGTGATTGGCTGGACTGGATTGCCTTAAGTAGTGTGAATTAAGATGTTATGTTATGTTATGTTGGGGCGAAGTGTCCTTGGGCAAGACACTGAACCCCAAATTGCTCCCAATGAGCAGGCTAGCGCCTTGCATGGTGGCTGCCGCCATGTGTGTGTGAACGGTTATGAGGTAAAGCGCTAAAGCGCTTTGGCGGGATAAATATATATATAGCAGCAGTCCATTTATTTTATGGAGTTATTTATATGGCCACACCTGTTGTGTTAAAATGGTCCTGGACCACGCGATCAGGCAATTTTTATGATACACATTCTTTGTAGATACACACTTCTCTTAAACTGGTAGACAGCTCACAAGACCCTAACTTTAGCTAACGTATACCATATCAACTGTCCTGTAAATATCTCAATCATAACCGTTTCAGTTTATTTTCCATAGTTTTTGTTGTTGTCTTGTTGTTATTTAGTTGTTGTTTTTTTGTTGTACTTGCATATGCATCAAAAAAGAGAAAACATGAAATATTTTTTGAGAAAAAATTAACTAATAGTAAGAATGAGGTGTATTTGCTCATATAAGTTCAATATTAAAGGGTCAGTGTGTGTTGTGTGTGGTAATTTAGTGTCACCAGCTAGAATACCTGAACTTTAGTTGAACACACAGATGAAACCTATGACATAAAAACCATAGAAGCGCTCTTCAGTTTGAGGGGGTAAAAATAGCTAAATAAAAAAACACGGATAAGAACACCATCTGCCTGACTACATCAGGCATGTACTGAAAGAGTAGAGCACGTGTGTAAGAGAACCTGTGGTGCTTTGTGAAGCTGCAGTCTGACCAGGATTCTCTCAGATTCTTTGTAAAAAGTTAAAAATTTCTCCTGATCACTCCTCACTTTTTTCACTTACGTAACCCCCGACATTAGATGCTCTTACTTTGCCTTGCACGCAAAGGCATGCACCGCAAAATTTAATTTATCTGCGGAATATGTAAGTATATTTCACTATTTGCTTTTCTTCACCGCAATCAGAAAGAAAGCACGAGGCTGCTGAGAAATGATTATCTTTGATTATCTTTGAGTTTTCTGCTCGATAAACTCGTGAAGATTTGAAGCAACGCTGCGGGTTTCCACTAGAAGGAGGCGATAGCTCTGCTCGCTCTCTCCCCCCTGTTCTCAGCCCTGCACAGTCAAGAGCTGTTATCTTTACTTCCCCCCCCTCAAACTCAATAGATATAAAGAGATTAATGATACATTTTCTGTGGAGATAACATCTGTCCCGTCTTCTCCAAGAATATTAAGCTTAATAAATATATTTATGAGCACTGCTTTGTATAACTCTAATGCAATCAGGCATGCCGCCTATGAAGACTGGAGATGCAAAGAAACCCATTGACTTTTTTCTAGCAAATTAGTCTACCACCTAACCAATGAACCCTGCTAAGATTTTGAATTATGACTAGAAACACGGGAGCTCTATTGAAACACCCAAATGAATTATGCCAATTCATAAAGTTGCTCGCGTCCAGATTTCATTAGCTACACATTAACGGCGTTTAATGTTTATTACTGCTCCGACATAATCTATAAATAACTGCTGAGGTAACTGTGGAGATCTGCTGGACATCGGCCTTTAATCGCACGGAGATACATCATTAAAAGTGACAATGGATAATGACAGGCCTGGGTCAATAGCCACAAATTAAAAGATCATAATTATAGCGCATAATGCTATCCATCTATCTAACACACAGATGAGCACCCCGTTCTCAATAGAAGTACATACATTTCCTCGCACTCGCCCCCGCAGGTGTAAAATCCAGTTTCAGAAAGTAAAAGTCCTTCCCAGTATATTGTTCCAATTACCTGGATTTGCTAATTAGCACAGATTTTCTGCCAGGAGGTAGAACTAATTAGTGAAATCAGCTGGTTTATGGGAGGGAGAAAAACACGACAGGACTTTCTGACCCCTGGACATTCCACTTCTGCTCGCCCCCAGAAACATACAGTGCAGCCAGACACTCCCAGGCAATCCTTTTATTTTGAGGAATGGGGGGCTCACATCTACAACTGCATGGAGAGCAACAGACACACTGATGCTATTAACTCTTTACTGCCACACGTCTCCCCAAGAATCACCACCTATCTAATGAGCTCAACACTCCCTCCCCCACCTCCCCCCAAACCCAATGCCTGCCTCAATGTATCTTTTTGCTAAATATTACTGTAATCACAAACACATACTGTGGAGGGGGAAAGAAAGAGATAAGCCAAGGGGCTAAGCTAACACAAATTAATAACCCTGATGGGGATCTGTCTGTTTAACATAATTCAAGCAGGAAAGCACCCTGACCCTCAAACCGTACCCCTTATCTTGATTATTTCGAACAATGCAAAATAACGGTGTTTTGTTCTGCACTTAACCTTTCGCGACTACCGCCGTCCAAAACATGCTTTGGAGTTCACAGCAATGGCGGTACATGGTGTCCGCATATTTGAACGATGACATTATAGCGGAAAGCGAAGTTTGTTGCTCTGTTTACACTTCCGTTTCATGAAGAAAAGGTGCCATTAACATCACCCACAAAAGCATTAATGTCACCTCCACTGTTCACATGGTTTCAGTGTGCTCAAATCACATTCACCATATCTTATCCAGGGCCTCAAACTAAACTTCACATAGACTACACGGTATTCTTACCAGGAGCTCATGTCAAATATCACGTTGTCACTATTCTTACAAGAACCTCAGGTCAGATATCGCTTATGTGTTTAGGAATAAAGAGCAAAGGTCACCAAGATATGGATAGGTACAGAAATAAGCCGCTCCTTCAAATACGTGCAGGTACCTGGCTAACAGTCTACACCAGGGCTGCCCAACCCTGTTCCTGGAGATCTACCGTCCTGTAGGTTTTTCATTTCAACCCTAATTTGGCACACCTGATTCCACTAATTATCAGCTCAATGAGATCTCTAGCTGTTGAATGAGGGATGTGCTTTGTTAGGGTTGGAGTGAAAACCTACAGGATGGTAGATCTCCAGGAACTGGGTTGAGCAGCCCTGGTCTACACAAACAAACAAATATGTCAAAGTGACAAGAACATGGCATGTTCTGAAGCCCATCTCTTTTCTCAATGTGTATATGTATCAATGATAAAATATATGACAATATATGGTAAAATAAAACATTCAAAATTGAAGGAAAGTATTTTTGGAATATCGCCTATACTGTATGTTTCAAAAAAGACTGCCACAGGGAATGCCTGGCCGCACTGCTCAAGTAAGTAAACGTATAAATGTTGTGGTTTGTCAGACTGAGTACATATTCTATATCTATTTGCATTTTTTTTATACGAATACTATTTGAATACCTATTTGTATCCATACTGATATATGAAATGCCTTAATCCGTTGAGCTTTAAAAATATTTTTAAATGATTTACGATTTCCCTGTCGGTTGCATTTTAGATTTCTGATCAGCAAAAAAAAGTGGAATATGTAAGTGTTGTATGAAATATGTGTAAGGTATATTGAAAGAACATAAACTGTCTCCCACAGGCCTGTCCAGAAACAGCACTGTATGGTGGATAAAAATAGACATGTGTTTACTCGACGATTGAAGGAATAATGAGAGGATGAATAAGGGAGGAAGACAAAAGGGACCGGAGCAAAGATGGAACGACTGATTTCTGTTGACAGATGAGGAATACATTCAAATCATAACATAACGAGCACACAAGATTGAGGAAATACACAAGTGTGCTGGCTACGTAGAGGCTTGTCTGTAGAAACACTATCAGCTACTGAAAAGGGGAACGGTTGTATGTGTGCTTGCCGTCTTTAAATGTATATTCCTCCCATTTTTTACACAATTTTCCCTTTCTCAATATTGCTGGATATGGGGCTACTGTCCATGTCTAAACTAGCATCAGAAAACAATGCTAAACGATTAACCGAGAGACAAACAAAATGCTATTTCCTGCATATTTCGGCTAAATTTACAGAGAGGGGGAGATGAATTTGAGCAGAATCAGACGCATGTGCGCCTCCTCCCCTCCCGACGGAAATGAGGAAGGGAAGCAGAGACGTTAACTGCTATGGTAACCAACCCCTGGGGACTTGATATTCTGATCACCTCACCTCTGAACATCTGGCTCTTAAATGCTGAAGCACAAAAATGCGAGTAAATAAAGAAATAAATTAAAACAAGAGAACTAATGATAGCACCGGGTTTCATCCTCCTCCCCATCAGTGAGCCTAAAAAAAAGCACCTGGCCAAATTAAAACAAATTCAATCTTGATTGCTGATGAAGTGGCCTTTCTTCGGTGAGATGTGCTGCCACTGTGTGCCCTGGCACATAATGCACAAATTGCCGGTGATGGCAGAGGGATGGGGGTGGGGGGGGCTGGGTGGCAGCGGAGGTTGAGATGAGGCGATTATCTGAAACTTAATGGCCGCCACCCATTGAGGGACATTACCTTGCGATTTCTGTACCTAAAATTACAGCAGCACCAGCAACCTCTCCCTCCTTGAACTTCTTTTCTGTAAACTACATCCGGTATTTTTACCTTTTTACAGACAATGTCTTTCTGCACTTTGAAGACATATGTTCACAAAACATATGGCTACAAAAATACATGCTAAATTACACACACACGAACAGGCTTCACAAATAATACATTGCATTTTACTTCACTATTTTCACACTACGAAAGGTTCTTAATCAGTTATGGAAATATATATTTTAAATATTTTGTTCAATATACAATATGTTCATCCAACAACAATAATAACAACAATTATTATTATTATTATTATTATTATTATTATTATTATTATAACCAAACATGTTACATACAGTGCAGCACCCTCAATTGGAGTGGAGGGCCAAATGAAAAACATCAATGCAGAGCTACAATCAGGTTTCATTGTAAAAGGTGACCAATTAAAACCCAGCTACTGATTCTCATTTTGCATGGCATTCAGAGGATGAGGGTGGATAAACCTTCCTCCTTCTCTGGGATGTTTTTTCTTTTCTTTTTTGGGAAAAGGAAGTATTCATGCTATTGCATCTAGGACTGGGCTAAATAATATTGTAAACTGACCACAGAAGAGCTTCAGATGCATTCATTTCCCTGGAACAGAAGGTGTTGTGTTTCTGATGCTGCTGTTCCTCTGTTTAGTGCTTGGCCATTCCCCAGAGGGGGTACCTTTATGCTTCATCCTGGCCCTTCATGTTTCACGCTAATGTCCTTGTGTTTGCACTGTGTTTGTGAGTGTCTCTCCTTGAAACTTAATCTAATTAACCATGCAGTATATTGTGGATAAATTAGCCCTTAATTAGAAGAACAACCAACTTTTTTTATTGAATGACACTTACATTTAATAAAGAGAACTGTTTTGTCTGTTAAGAATAATTTGTCTGTGTTATTCAGTGAAGTAACATTTAACCCTCTGTTGCAGAAAATAACAAGTGCACAGTAAACCTGTCGTCCCCCACCCATGTGCATGTCGTTCTCATGTAGCCTACAGTTGTTGACATCTGATGTATGTTGTGAATTATAACGATTATAACTACTCCCATTCAGTTGGGAGCACATCCACTCTATTCGGCACTCAAATAACGGCAATCAAACAAGCTTAACATTTATTTGGGAACACGAGCTGGCTAGCATAACCAGTATGTTTGTATTTTAGTCATTACCATTTCTCTTGAATGTTTGTATCACAATATACCTGATGGCCACCTCCATTTAAATCATTAGCATATTGATGGTGGACAATTCGAGGGAAACCAGGAAATCTTTGTCTTATATAACCATCACATTAACATGTGTGTGAGAATAGATGTAGCTAACATTACAGATTAGCTTTTGTTAACCAATTTACGACATTTATTCATTTAACGTTAGGTCAAATTTTTTAGACTGCAAATATTTCACTATCCATGACCATGACAATACAATTTCACTTACCAAATGAACATGTAATAAACATCAAATTCCATGGAAATATTTTTCCAAGAAAAACAATATGTTTGACCACCAAAAATGGGTACAATTGTGTGTGGGTATAACTGAGGAGACAAGATTCAAGTTAAAAGTTTATTAGGCTGGATATGTTGATGCCATAAAGCTCTTAAAAGAACTCCAGCACAGAAAAGAGTTTAGCTGTAAGCCATAATCATCAAAATTACAAGAAATAAAGGCATGTGTAATGAATCTATATAATATATGAGTTTCACTTTCTGACATGAGTGACAAAAAATATTGAACTTTTTCACGATACTCAAATTTTTTGAGCTGCACCTGTATATACGTAGATGGCGCTTTCGCCGCTGTGGAATGTTGCAGCGATACGTCTGCACGTCCGCCACATTGAGGCGGGCAAGATCCGCTTCTAAACTATGGGCGTTTATAGAGAGACGCAGTCTTCCTCTGATAAAATCTACTATAACTCACTTAATTCTTATCCAATTTTTGTGAGGTTTGGCTTGTTATAAATGTGAGAAATTTCTACATAACACTTGATTTCTCAGAACAGCTATTTGTAAAACTTCTTTTTAGCTATTTTACATGCTGATTGCTTGTAGCTGCTAAGAAAGCATTCTAGGGCGGTTCTTATAAACTTATTAGGTGGATAGCTCTGATTAATATAACCTAGGTTATAGCTGCACATCATGGATGTTGTAGCTACTAGTTTTAATACATGATAATACACCACTTATCAGGGTATGAAATTAACTTTTTTTTTCACAGGGCTTTTTTTGCCCCCCTTAACTGATTTTCTAGGGCATTTTTTCACATTTCGGGGGCACTGACCATTATGATGAAAAAGGTTATTAAACATCCCAAAAAATACAACTCAATCAATAGCATCCAAAATACTTTATTTCATTTCATTTAATCATAAAATTTACATGTAGGCTACAAACTTGCAGGATATGCAACTTAATTGAGGATATGCAACCAAATATGAAATATGACTTTAAGTTTGTTCATTTGCATCCCCACTGTACTATATGATTCGGCATGTAGCCTACACAAGTGTAACATTGCGTTAAAAGTGTGTGATGGTTCAAAAACTTTTAAACCAATTTTAGTCTGTATTTCACCTAAATGCGAGATGCCATTGATGAGATTTGGTGCTGACGTTACTTCCCTCAGAATCGTTTGGCACAGGCGTGATGTTTAATTCTGCGTGGGTTTTGGGTTTAATTGGTAGCCTATTACAAACTTGGAGTCAACATTACTGATGGGCATTCCGGCTCTTTTCAGTTAGTCAGATCATTTGGCTCAGCTCACCAATAAGAGCCGGCTCTTTCGGCTCCCAAACGGCTCTTCATTCAGTAGCATTTCCGGTTTTTCAAAATCGGCCAAAGTTAGTGATATTTTGACCTATGATTGGTGTTTGTGCACATCAATCATTTAAATTGTTCAAAGGAATCTTACTCGACCTTCTAATTACCAAAATAACATTATTTTGCATTTTGTTTATTATAAAAACTATTTAAATAAATGTAAAAACAGTAAGACGCTATTACACATGTGCATTGAAAGTAGGGCATGTTTATGTCTAGAAATAAATTGCACAATAAACACAATAAACACATCATTTTTTTCCAAGTGAGATACATATAGATTTTTTTCCATTTCATTCACCACTTAATCCCAATATTCAAAATACTCAAATATAATGTTACCAATAGCCTACAATGCAATCTGTCCTTGTACAGTGACACATTTTATGTTGTTTTGGCTCTGTAACGTTACTCCAAAATCCTTTCGCCAAACAGCTATGACCCAGGCTCTTCTTCTGTCTCGGTACTAGGGAAACCTGGCTGTGATAAAACCTGGATTTTATTTACACGTGGAGAAAAAACTGTGGTGTGAATGGATCTCATAAACCCTGTTTATAAGGTGTAGTTGAATATCCCGCTTACTGTTTAATTAGGTACTGAAAAGAAATTCATGTGAGAAAGCCCAGATCACCTTTCATGGGTAGCCGACACAGTTAAATATACACCCAAAATATAGGGTGTTACCTATGGCACTAACACACTATTTAATGCTCTGTAGAGCCATCCACTATTTTTGTGTATGTGTATGCACATGTGTGCCTGCGTGTGAGGGCGTGCATGCGTGTGTGGTGGGGAAGTCCCTCACACCGTACGGCTCTGACGTCTGACCCTACAGAGAGGACCTGAACCGTGTGGTGGGAACACACAAACATGCTCTTCAGCAACAAAAAGAAGAAGAGAGAGTGTACACTGCGTACTGATCACTCAGGTGAAAACGACCCAAAATGTCAATTGGCTAATTATGGTTAGTTTTACAATTCAAAAATACAGCTCCTTCCCCTTCTTTCTTTTCCTCTCAGAAAATAATCTGACGTCCCTCTCCCTTAAGACTACTATGTAGAGATTTTTTAGGTATCAAATTCATAAGGGGTTCCAGTAATTGGATTAAATTGGTTCCAGAATGTAGCAATTTATATTATAATATCCCATTACTTCTAATACTGTTCTTAATTAATTTGGGTTCCTTTTTTTTTTCTTATGTGCAAGTTAGCATGCACAAAGAGCCTAATTTTTCCCGCTCTTTGTGTCTGAGTCCTCTTCTCCTGGCCTCGTGTGAGAAGGAAGGGAGGGAACCAAACACCGGATTGCTGCACCCTAGCCTGCTGCGCCTTAGAGTCAGGTTTAAATGCAAGAATTAGTGCATTTTCTTTTTAAACACATGTTGCCTAGTTTGCCAATTACTGTGATTAATTCACCAAACTAAACTGTGTTTGTGAGAAAAAAAAATAAAAAGACACTCAATCCTTTATTTGCAAATTAAAGCTGCAGAGAAACTGCTCAATCCTGGCCACTGTTTCACCCCGTGAACGAGCAGTGTTTTTTTCTGCTGCTGTCTTCTCCCGCGACAATGTGTTTGCGTGTGTGGGTGACAGTGCTGAGAGGGTAACCTTTTGCCCCTGGCTTGCAGTGGCTGGCGAAAACCACCACCCCCACCCCATCCCATCTCCACCAGTGCTACTGGCACCACCACCACCCTATGACAGGATCATAGGAATATGACACTGGAGGGGGGCAGGTATCAGGGGAGATGGGGGTGGGCGGGACTGGGGAAGAAGACCTCATTTAAGCATCCAAGTTCAGCATCATCACCTGTCATTCATGATTCCTCTTCTTTTTTTTCCATTTCCCTGTGTGATATTGAGTTATATATAAGAAAGTCATTGTCCTATGTCTATTACAAATTAATACAATTTTCAGGACAATCTCCATATGCAAATATGTTTTAATTAAGTAAATTAAATAATTTCTATTCTGCTCTCTGAGCCTGCAGGCTAAAAATGTGTGTGTGTGCTTGAGTGAGTGTGTGCGTGCGTGTGTCTGTGTGCACAAAAAAAACATATATTTGTGGGTGTGTCTGTATATAAATGATGGCGAAACACATTAAAGGTATTAATTTAATGTATGTCACATTAATATTCAGGCAAGCCTGTTTAAATTCATACAAACAATACCTCCCGTTACTTATATTAACCTAAACACTCAGGTTAATAGACTTTACAGTTCATGGTTAATGTATATGAGTCTATACTTTTTAGTTACATGTAATTTTACTTGTTATCGAAACATACAGGAAGGTCAGGGGTGATCAACACCTTAATCACACAATCTGGACAACTGACACCTACCCAGAGTTTACTGCGGAGTTAACATGGCTTTGGGGAATTTCATCTAATGCCGATAAATAAATAAATAAGTCCGTCAACACGCCAAGGTGTATAATTAGTTTGTTTTCAGATGTTCTGTTCATGAATAATTACCAGTTGCCATTACCCCTACAGCTATCTAACAAGCTGTCACTTCAAACAGATACTCAATATTTAATAAAGGAGAACCACAGTGTATGGTTATTATTATAATAAGAGCGAGCTGGTGACATTGCAACAAAGGGAGTCTCTATGGTGAGCGTTCCAGTGCTGCCATTGATGTGGGTGACCCACTGAAGGGCTGAGGATTCTGAGCTATCATTCAGGTGCACCTCGAAGCTGATAGACCTGACCATGACAGTCATCACTATCACTGCCACCGTCAAATTCATAATTATAGTCAACACACAGTCCAGTCAAAGAAGGAAAAGCCGATATTTTTGTAGAATGGATGTTTTAGTTTACTGCTTACAGTAGAGTCTCTGATCAATTAATCCCAAGTTGACATAAACTCCTTCAATGCACATAATTTATTTAATAACACGTGGCTCATTTGTTTGTTCTTCAATGTGAAAGTATAACAGCATGAGAGAGCTTTGATCTGTTACTTAGGAAGTGTTGCAAGAAAATAACACGTAATCCATTGATATATTTTGTTGTTATGTTTATATCTGCATATTCAAACATGATTCCACTCGTTGTGCAAACTGCTTGAAATGCCGCAATGTAGCCTATAGATGGACTTTCCACGGTCAAATAATTCTACATTTCCAAAACATTTGTGACATTTGTCAGACCGGGGAAGGAAACTGACAGCTCTTGCATTAAAAAGGCTTCTATAAATGAGGCTCCTCAAAAGCAAAATGATCCAATGGCAAGAGAGTGATAGCATCCATATTAAAGCACAGGGCGGACTTTGGGGCTACTGCTCTCAGCTGAAGACTCCTCATCCTCCATGTTTATATATAATAAGCGGGTCACTGTCAGTGTTTCTGTTTCCAGGCATAACACTTAGCTGAATGTGACAGTCATCACCCGCTCCCAAACTCATACACAGGGGCGTAAATATAGACAGTGCGGTTGCCCGTGGGGTGGGGGGGCCCATAGAGAGAGCGGGTCCTCCAACAATGTGTTGGGTGGAGAACGGGCCACCTCGGAAGTATGCCTGTGTTCAAAGAAAAAGTCACAATAAATAATAATGGTACCATTTGCTATATATGCCCTCGAAAAGGCAAATCCATCTTCGTCATGATTTTCATTTTTTTGGGTAAAACAGTCTGTAGCAATCTATAACAAAATTATAAATAAATATACAAATTATAAATGATAAATAAATAAAATATAAAAAACTATTCAATTAAATTCAATTTTCTTCAGCATTTCTGTCATATACAAATATGCAATGATGATTGCTGGGTAATATGTATGTTGTGGTCCAATGTCAAGTTTCTATTTGATCATGTGACGAGACGATACAATATAGCTAGTTTAGGCGCAAAATCTGAACGTCAAGACTGACAAGCTGACCACTGCAAGCCGAGCGAGCAGTCATCATGCCTTTCAAACATAAAAGCGGCAGTAAGAAAAGACAAGAGAGGAAAGAACAGGAGGAGATGGTAGCAAAGCTCCCTAAATTAGATAAATTTTTTATAAACAGTCGCCAGCCCACGGACAACCCCCCTCCTAGCAGCGATGCAGCAGTTTGGCTTGCATCAGCAATGCTGCCCTCAGTGGAGTGGCAACAACCGTGCAGCAGGTAACGATAGCAAGCTAGATATAATGTAAATAATCATAACGTTAGGCTATTGTTAAAAATTAATTTCAAGACACGTTAATACATACATTATGGTAGGCTTACTAGGCTACAAGTTGGGTAAATTATGGTCGCTACCAGGTAGATAGCCAGCCTATAAATTATGGTAAGCTAGCTAATAGCCTAGTAGATGCTAGGTAGGCTATTTCTAGCATTAGATAACCATAATGGGGCAACACTAGGAACAGGCTTTTTAAAGATGATCCTATAGCAACACATTAATGGCAGATACAGGTGAGGGCAGCACTAGGAACATGCTGTTTAAAGATGATCCTATAGCAACACACTAATGGCAGATACAGGTGAGGGCAGCACTAGGAACAGGCTGTTTAAAGATGATCCTATAGCAACACATTAATGGCAGATACAGGTGAGGGCAGCACTAGAAACATGCTGTTTAAAGATGATCCTATAGCAACACACTAATGGAAGATACAGATGAGGGCAGCACATGGAACAGGCTGTTTAAAGATGATCCAATAGCAACACATTAATGGCAGATACAGGTGAGGGCAGCACTAGGAACAGGCTGTTTAAAGATGATCCTATAGCAACACACTAATGGCAGATACAGGTGAGGGCAGCACTAGGAACAGGCTGTTTAAAGATGATCCTATAGCAACACATTAATGGCAGATACAGGTGAGGGCAGCACTAGGAACAGGCTGTTTAAAGATGATCCTATAGCAACACACTAATGGCAGATACAGGTGAGGGCAGCACTAGGAACAGGCTTTTTAAGGACGGTCTCAATGAAGGATTCCCATGCCTCGTCTCCATCAGACACGTTCTCATCTGCATCGCCATTTACCATATGGAACACTATCTGAGAAAGAGTTAACCATTGCACTTCCACCAGCAGACATTACAATAGCACCACTGTAGCACCACCAAGAACCTTTGCAACCAAACAGTATTCACAAAATAACAACAGCAGAAAGAATATAGATGTTGATCAAAAGCTGCTGGATCACTTGACTTAATCGCTGCTGACTCCTGCAGCATGATCTTATTTTCTGTGTGTTAGCTTATTAATTATTTCGGACAACTGTAGTCTCCTCTCACAATGGCTAGACAAACACAAAGACATTTAATCTTCTTTAAAAATTGCTACATGAGCCACCAACAGAAGCATTCTATTTGGATCAGCAGCGGGTATGCTTATGAGAACATTACTGTCTCCTATAGCTAGCCAGGTGGATATAACGTTTGCTAGCTAGTTAGCCTTATGTCAAGCTTCATAAGTTATTGTTAACTTGTACTGTCAGCTAGCCAACTAAAGTTATGTGGCTTCCGGTTCAGTTAAACTGAAGAAGCAATTTTGCTGGCCTTAGCCTTCTTCTACAAGTAATGAGTGAGTCACAATACTGATTTGTTTTACCGGCTGTGTGTCTTTCAGCTAATTTTTACTCTGACAGTTGATAGTAATGCAACCTTAGTTGGTAGCATGCTCTGTTTCAGATTTACCTTGGGGTGGCAGCAGTAGCCTAACGCTATTAACAACCAGATAGACTACGAAGCTACCTACACCCATGTCTTGTGTGTAGGCTATTAGGTTATTTGGCCGGCTGACTGAGGTTGGTCTCAAACAGTGACTGTGTGGCAGTAGAATGAAACTGTAGAACACTTGCTCGTGAATCATGGCATTTATTGGACTGCAGTGTGTGCGGAAACTTTGGCTATTCAAAATGTCATATAAAATTGTTCTTGAGCACAATTTTGGGGTCCATGTAAAGTTACCTTAGGATAGAAAAACGGGGTTCAAGTACCGCCTTGGTTAGGTACCTAGCCAGAACCACTGATAAAACATAGTGTCCATATAAGAGCCATATCTACTGCGCCCTGTCTCCTGCGTACAGTGCACTGGCAGAAGTGTACTGTTTAAAGTGCACTGTTTAGCACGCGACGTGCAGTCTGCAAAAAATATCCACCATACTATTTTCCAACCTTACTGTGGAAGTGTCGTAAGCAGGTCGTAAGACATCCCACCAGTGTCGCCATGTCCGTGGTTTTACAGCTAAATTGGGCTACTTTCAAAGTGCAGTCATGGGTAAAAATGAAAAGTCGCAAAGCACACACTTATTTAAAAAAGTAAAAATATGATGATTTGTATTTAAAATACGTTGGCTTCGGTTAAAAATATATTTTGGGCTTGCAAGTCTTGAAAGATCTGCCAACCCTGCGGCCCACCCTTGCGTGGCCATGTCATGTGTTGTTTTTGTTGTATTTGAAAGAAAATGTCAGCGAAGCTGCACCTCATTTTTTTAACGAAGCTGCACATAATATCTATGTGACAAAAATGTTTGTGTACTTCTTGAAAAGTGTGCTTCCGAAACCCTGGAAGTAAGTGTATCATATGGGGGTTTAAAGTATACAATATTTAGAGAAGATTTTGCCTTAACGACTTTTCCACCCTGTTAATAATAAATAACTTTACACGTACTAAAGCAATCTATTTGCATGACCTCCTCCCACTATTACACACAATTACGT
Source organism: Ilyophis sp. 1 JC-2022 (assembly GCA_022702515.1). NCBI lineage: Eukaryota > Metazoa > Chordata > Actinopteri > Anguilliformes > Synaphobranchidae > Ilyophis > Ilyophis sp. 1 JC-2022. Next base: position 78,760,544 of record CM040396.1, on the reverse strand, counting down.
AGGAATGCCCAGTTTTGCATATTCATTCAGGCTAACCCATAGAAAAGGAAAGTGAATGTAGGCTATCGGCTATCTTTCAATTTTAACACATGCAGTCGTTAGTTGATCACCTCTGACGATTTTTTGCAGGTGGTAACATTTTTACATGTGATTTTGTACACACAAACCTTTAGTAAATAGACCCCTATTGTATTGTTATTGAGCCTCCTGGTTTTGTTTTGACTTATAATTTGTCATGCTGTGTTGGTCTTTTAATTCAGTAATTAATTTCGGTAAGACAGAGAATGATTTGTTTAACCCTTGCGAAAGCCTTACATCTGATTTGTTTGCTTTATTTGACTGAAATAAATGTATGCCTAGGTCTTGACTGTTTATGTGATGTTAATGTTCTGTATTCTGTATAACCTTGTATTCATGTGTTGTGTATATTCATTTTGGTTGAAAAGCATGCATTTGACGCTGCTTTCTGGATTGGTGCGTGCTGGGTGGGGATATGTTGAGCTGTTGCTTGGATGATCAGTTGGTTTGTTTATGTTTATATTGCTCTGGTGTGTAGCTTATTGACATTCAGTATATATTTGTTGCATCTATTATGTGTACATGTGAATCAACAGATGTGTTTGTAGTATTGGCATATAACGCTTGAAACTGACTTCCAAATGTCCCCGCGTCTACGCCTACCCTTTGTACGCATGTATTTACTACAAATTCCAGAGCACCACCATTGAATAATTAAGCCACCCCGTCCCCTCTATCACCACTAAGAAAATCTCTGGCGCCGCCCCGGCCTGCTTCCTCTAATTGGTTAATATGTATAAAACACAGAATAACATGTTAGTGAGAACATCGACAGCGACCAGCCCAGTACCATTCCTATGACCCAGCTACACACGCTCACAGACACTGGAAGCATGCCTGATCACCACATCGAAACAAACATCTAATCCCGTTAAGCCTATCACAATCACAATTTTTCATACAACCTGATGGGTTTATCAACAGATTACGGCACACAGGAAGTGTCATGGGGCTTAATGAACTTTCCGGAATTAAACAGAATCTTCAGGCTGCATTGCCAAAGCCAGTCTTTGCAGGCTGAAAGTCACGTTTATTGGCACGACATTACACATAACTTCATAATGTGAAACTGAGAAATGGTATGAATTAAAATTCAATCATGTAAATTAAAAGCATGTAATTCATTTGTCGAGGCACAAATGTTTTTAATTTTCTGGTAAACAAACTAAGATGGCAGTCTAAAATAAATACCTTTGTGAATGTGTGTGCCGGTGTGGCAGACACACATGGCAGTAAATGCACGGTAGGTTATGAATTCATAAAAAAATAAAATTATGTTACATATGTTGTGATATTTTCATTGTCTTAAATAAAAACAGTAAATAAAAACAACCAGATTATGAGGTTGGGAGAATATGGTTTCTAACTTTTGTATTGTTACTTAAAGGGTAAGTAAACCCTAAAACCACTTTTTTAGCTGATTACTGATATATTTGGACATATCCAGGTGCTAGAGATTGATTCTGTTGCAAATCGCGACATTTCATCACAATGCATCATATAGGAAGAGTAGTGTATTTTGGCTAACTAGTGACACGGTGGTTTAACGTATGCTATTACAGTTGTAATTTACTATTGGCTGTTGTGCAGTATATGTGACGTGCCAGTAAACGTGATGTCACACCAACTGGGTGCATCTGGCCATGCCCTTCCACCTTACACTATATATTTGTATTTTCTTTCAAATCCAGCAGGTTGTGGAGAGAAGCATTTGTGTGAGTTACAGCTATATTGATAGAGAGAGGATAGAGAGTTAATTCATGTTTTGATAGTTTATAGGTTAGTAAGTTAGATTTGATTGTTTTCCTAGGTACTTTAACTATGTTACGTTACACCAAAGCCCATAGAGAGACTATGCAATCTCTGGTTACACTATGCTACACATTTAGGCTACCTCTCTACAACACACTTCCTCTCTGGGAGATAGCTTGGTGCAGTGACCACAGGAGCACCTGTTGAAAAAAAAAAGTTATGCTTGCATGTACTTAATTATAGCGTAGGTGTCAACCCATAAGTTACAGTTTGCCTGTATGAAATACATTTTTTCCACCTTTTTTAAGACATACGGGTGTATAAGGTTATGATACGGGAAATCTAATATGTGTTTTCCAACAAAATTTACACAACAAACACATTTTCTTCTCCCTCTCTGCTATTCTCTCGATTTCTGAGGCGATGTGAAAAGCAAGTCGCAGGACTGATCTAAAAAATGCACTTTATGACAACGACTGACAAAGACACAGTAGCCCACAAGATACCTAACAACCATCTAATGTTAGATAACTTTGCTAACAGTTAAATGGTTATGACTGGACAATGTTCATGTTTATGCAGTTTTGACTGAAATTAGATAATGTTCCGTGATATTTTAAAGTGGCTATATGACACAGTTTAGAGAAGTTACAACAAGTTTCATTGTAAATTAATTCATGGGTAACCTGGCAGTATTTATTAACGTTAACAGTTACTAGAAAATTATCCAAATTGAGATGAGATCTAAGTTTATATGTGACCCACTCTACAAAAATGAGTGATGTGGAAAAAGAAATATATATTTTATTTTTTTGTTTGTTTTCCACATCAGACTCATTTTTGTAGAGCGGGTCACATACGTATATGTGTGTGAAGGGTATGGGATGGAGTAGACAGGGCGACTGCCAGTGGGGTGAAGGCTAGAATAGAATTGGCATACACGTGAAAAAAAAAACTAGGGCGTGGCTTGATAACTCGATCCCAACCCTTTCATCAGTACCTTCCCCAGCCCCGATTTTGGCAAACGGAGGCGTGATCACTCTGAAACAGCCCGTGGAGTTACCCTTTAATTGTTTAACTACATGTCATTAATTGAAATCTATTTAAAGGGTATTGGAATTCAAACTGTAGTGCCATGGCCCTACATACACTGATAATGTGTGAGTGATGTAGATCACTTGCGATTTTCATCTCAGTGCAAAACTGGCCTGTTCTCTAGGTTTAAAGGTGCACTATGCAGGATTTTTACCTTGAAAATCTTATAAAATAGTCATATGCATGATACACTGGCAATCTCTGTCTTTGTGAACATTTGCTGAATCCGCGCTTCTCTTCAGCAGACTGACCGGAGTGTTTGTAGCTAGCTAGCTACTGCAATGGCGGAGATAAAGAAGCTCAAGTACAGCAAAGCCAAACAAGCCGACAGGGTGCTTTCAAGAAGCAGAGTCAACCTACAGGATTGGCTTTTCCTCAATGGTGACAGCTGAAGTTTAGCAAGGGGATGAAAAGCGACACAGAGTTGGCCTGTTTTCGGTTGGACCTGTAAGTAATGTTACATTAGGTAGCTAGGTGGCAGAAGTCAGTACCTTGAGTGGGCGGGATTAAGGATGGAAGAGGAGACTTTGATTGTAAACACAGGACCATGGCAAGGTGAAAAATCCTGCATATTTCACCTTTAAAACATTAAACACACATAATTCCCTCATGGTATTCAGTAAGAATGTATTTCTGCACGCTCACACACATTGCATTCACCTTTCATTTTAAGGTCTTCAAGATGGCAGCATTTCTACTATTTACAACTAAACCCCATGCTAGAAGTATAAACAAAATAAATAAAGTCCACAAACTACCTCTGTCCTCCTGAGATTATTTTATAAAAACAGCATTATTATTTATGTGTTTGTATTTAGATTTTAGTTTTTTATAAATGTCAGCGACTGCTTTAACGAAGTGTAAAGAAGTCAACACTTGAATAAATTTGTCTAATAAATTCTATGAAATACCTCTCACTTACAGTGTTTACCTGAAATATCCTTTATAAATCATGACACAGCATGAAGGGTAACTAACAAAGGGAACTATAACAAGTTACTTAAAATAGAAGTGTGTGAGATGAATAAAGCCATTTCACTTTCATGTAACACTGCAACTGTCTGTGATTTATAAAGCCTTTTCGCACAACCCATTTCAAAACATATCGGATGTAGTAATGAACCAGATTAAGTGATTAAAGTCTGTAGGACAGAATCATTCCTTCTCAAATGTGTCTTAAATAGCCTACGTATAATAACAGAGCAGTCGTTTTCTAAGCACCGGGTTTGGCTCAGTAAAAACAGAGAATACACATCGATTTAATGCACGTATTAATGCCACACACTTTAATTTTCCCTTTTCTTTTCAGCCTGAGCACAAATAAAAGGCATTTTCAAAATATCAAGAAGATATCGGGGGGGGGGGGGGAACTAAAATTAGGGAGAGAGTGTTGTGGTTTGGCAGGCTTATTTCCTCTCCGTGTCGTTTTCCTTCAGGAGCGTCTTTTGGGAGTCCATTCCTTTATTTTATGTTGTTCCATTGTGGGTTTTCTTTCCATCCCGCCACTTAGCGGTTGCACCTGTCCTGTGCTTCCGCCGGCTATTTAAACTCTGCGTTTTCCTGTTTCTGGGCTTCCATGTTGTCTTCTGAGACACAGTAAGGCAGTACGGTATAAGCTGCACTTATTGTCGACCACTTTGCCCTTACAACTTGTAAGAGTGACGCGGGATTTGGAGTTTGTGCTTCAGAGTTTATTAGGATTCCCTACCCCTTAGTTTCTCTGTTTCTCCTCTCCTTAGTTTTCCTTCTCTTACATTGAGCAGGTGGAGAGTATTTTCCTGTTTTCTTGTGCCTACGAGTTCCTCGCCCGACATTTTGTGGGTCGCTTTGCGTTTTACTAACCAGTCTCTCCTCTAACTTTCTCTCTGTGTGAGAGCGGAGGACTGCTTTAGTTTTCCTTCTATTTTATCCCTTATATCAGAATCAGAATCAGAAATTTTTAAATATTATATTTTTAATATATTTACAGATTGAGGAACCACTTACATTTGTCATTGACATGACCAACCAGACAAGACATGGACGACAGACGATGACAACACACACACAACAAAAAAAAAAAACAAAATAAATAATAAAAGAAAAAAAAAAAAAAAAAATAAAAAAAAAAAAAAAAAATAAAAATAAAAAACAAAAAAAAAAATATGCATGCATTGCACATTGCAAAATCAGCAGCAAAAGTCGGAAAATAAAAAAAAAAAATTTAAAAAAATGAAAAATAAAAAAAAAAAAAAATAAAAAATAAAAATAAAAAAAAAAGTCAAAGCACAATTTAATTTAGTGTTTATATTTTGTATTATTTGTTGTTTTGTGTTATTAGGTTAAGAGGGAGTTAAGTGTTGTGCTGTCTGAAGGTACGGCTTTTTTCATTGACCTGCGCTGCCTGCCGAGGGCATCGTCAAACACAATGAGATGATGGGGTGGAAGGAAGGAGTGAGGAGAGAGATCTCCTCCTCTCCTTCTGAGGGGGGGAGGAGGATCTCTTCCAGGGAGGGCAGAGGACAGCCAGTGATCCTCTGGGCTGTGTTTATGACCCTCTGCAGAGCCTTTCAGACCTTTCAGACCCTCTGCAGACCCATATTGAGCCTGCTCTGTTTTAGTGGTGTCCCCTGGTGGACATTTTGTGATTCCCGTCTGTCGCGTCTGGTCTTCCAAGCCAGACCCATTACAGAAAGAGAACAAACGTAAACTCGTAAGGCTGGTTTGATGCATCAAAATATGTGACGTAACTGTCTAACAGCAGATTCTGTTGAGTGAAGTTGCTATACTACTGCTGCTGTGAATATGGCCTTCCAGGACAGTTGTTGTTCTTTCAAGCGGGTTCCACTGCAATGTCTTGCTCTTAGATGTTACGTATGCTTTCCAAAGGCCTTTACTCTTTATGATGTAAATAGTGGCAATATAAAAACCCAAAAAAAGAAAATAGCCGCTACCTGTTGTAGCAATAGTAGGGCAAGAGGGAAAATGTTCCATTGCGGGGTACACGGTCGCCATGAGACCTCTCCTGGTGCTCTGTATCATCAACGGACATCGCACAGGCCATCCACCATCAAAGTTCGGAAACCTTTGTCGAATTCCAGGCTAGAACAAAACAGTCCACCACAGCACAGCGGGGGCTTTCCGCATTCCAGAGAGAGCTTTCCTTTGACATCCTCACAGGAGAATGGAACTAGCTAATGCCGTGTAGCTCCGCTTCAATCACATGCAGTATATACACACCCTTACACACATTTCGAAACACTATTCTACAAGCAGTGTTCCCAGGTAATTTGCTCTAGGTTTTTGATGCAAGCCTACAACTGTGATTTACATCTATAAAAAAGTTATCTTTCACAGGCTGACATCAGGGTAAAGACTACAGGGAACACCATTAGGACTGTAATAAAAAAGAGGCCTGCTTTCTATGCTAGTAACGCGTGTCCACATGGTTCCTGTCTCCTTTTTCATATCACTTCTACCCTACTGGTACTTAAGAGTTGTTCACAAAATGTTTATAAGCACTTTAAGTTCAATTATGTTTATTTCTGGTGCGTACTTTCTCTCCGCACACATCCATCATCTTCATTGGAAATTCGAGAAATAAATGTAGCATAAACAAAATGATAGATTCCCCATAAAATATGTTCATTATGAATGCATTTACATGTAGTTTGCATTCTGAATAAAGTGCAAGAATTTATTGTGATGTTTTTTTTTATGAACATTTGGAGGGAAGACACAGCTGATGATGCACACACAGTTTCTTTTCCTTTTTTTCAGAGAGGAAGAATGACTTTATTTTTATTTCTTTTAGCACTGATATCGATCACATCATTCCCATTTATATATTAAGGGGACACAAAGTTTCCTTTGGTTGTTGTTCAAATAGACAAATCATTTCCGTTGACAAGAAGTTGCAGTAATCAAAGCTATACTTTATAAGCACAAAAAGCATAACTGTATATTTATCAGTTACAAAATGTGTACAACATGATAACATCATGTGGAAAACAGTATATGAAATAAAAGCTAAGGAACTATTTTATTCTTTGTTATGACTGTGATAATGTGTAATCTATTACAAGAACAACTGGAAAAAATAACACTTTCCCCTTCTACATGAATAATATTTTTCTGATGAAAAAACATTTTTTTAAAATAAATAAAACCAAGGTGGCGCGATGATCAAATTCAGTCTTCAATCATGTAAATACTCCTGCGTCTCAGAGGCTTGATATGTAAAGTAGCCCTCTTCCATGTGTCAGGATTGTTGGAAAAGCCAGAGTAATAGAATTGTAAAAGTGGGAAGTGGAGCCCTTTTTCTGCAGGGAAGGTGATGCAGGAGGCAACATGCCCTGGGGGACTCTTCACACAAAGCCGTTCCACCGCCATGGACACATGCAAATGGCCAGCACTCAGCATGCGACTGCACAGGGTGCACACAATCAAAATGCACACACATGTACACACGTTTATTTACAGGTAGTCTGTTTATTATTATTATTATTATTATTATTATTATTATTATTATTATTAGTAGTAGTAGTAGTAGTAGTAGTAGTAGTAGTACTATTATTATTATTATTATTATTAGTAGTATTATTAGTATTGTTGTTGTTGTCATCATCATAATCGTTATCTTTAATCAACAAAATGGAGAGATGGCCATTCTCTAGGTAATAATTTTTAAAAGATGTGATGACCAATTAAATCTGGTAATTCCTCTACATGCAATGTAGCTGTGTATTTTTAAAAAATATATAAAAAACAGACTGGCAGCCATGAGGCTTTAGACAAATAATGTCTCTTTCTCTACAGCCCAGCCTATCTAACTGCATGCAATTTTAAAAATGTGAGACATTGGTGAAAAATCAGCATGGAAATCTATAGCGGCTGATTGAAACTGCACAGCAGGTATCAAGGCAACTGGGCACCTAACTGCAATGACTGGAAAGAATTCAAGAGGGGTCAGTGCCTAGGGAGGCTGGGAATTAGCCTCCTCACAGAGCTGCATACCTGTTTCGGGAAAGAAAAGGGAACGACATCGTCCCGTAAATAATGCAAAACGGAATATCTTCTCTGGAAACGTGGCTCTGTGAATCCCCGTTGATGAAACTCAAGAACAAACACCTGGAAATGTTGTGCACTTCTCCTGACGACCGGATTATCACGGGACTCTCTTCCGACAGCATGTGCAGTGTTTGGACATGCGCGTTACGGGAAAATCATCATACTGAGAGGTGTAAATAACTCCAAAAACAAAGGCTTTTATAATCCGGGGGTTACAGGACATCCCCTGCTGCAGTGAAATCAGACAGTGAAAGCCGGAAGTGGCAAGTACAGATGATGATCCCGATGTGGCCTTAACGCGTGTCGAGGCGGTGTGTTCAGCATGTGAACATCACACAGCAGTGTGTTAGGTACAGGATGATCACATCAATGGGTCTGTTTACATGCTCACCATTATTCGATTCTTGGGTGTAATCAGTTTATTCCAGTATTTAACGTATCACGTACACATGGATATAAATAATTTGATTACTCCAATAGCCACGTTTACATGATTCTTTCCACAATCGGCTCAGCAGAAACTAACGTCTTCCCATTGTAAGGAAAAACTGTTCAGCCATCAAAAATTATTATTAATATAGGTAGCTAGTAGGTGTTATTATAACTAGTTATTTTATAACTAATTGCTAGTGGCTCATTTATTATTAAAGCCATTATTATTATAGTTAGCTTTACCCATCGCTATATTTGGCCAATTTCCCGATGATTTCAGTTATTTTATGTGCTAGCCAACTAGCTAGTCCAAACATAAGTTGATAACACTCAACAATATATTTTCACAGGTGAAATGCATTAATTTAAGAATAGAATTTTGGAAGTGAGATCCCAAAGGAACCATGGGACAGGCAAATTTTTACGGGCGGTACATTTTTCACCTTACACTGTCCCTCTCTCCACTTCAGCCTGGCACAACAAAAAAATTTAATAAAATAAATCGGAGTAAGACGTTTACATGCACCAAAAAATCGAAAGTTTGGGCAAAAAACCAGGTGTGTTAATTGGGTTGTGAACACGCTGATTATGACCTTACACAGATACAGATAATCATATAAAGGTGGTTACATAACCATTTCAATAATCAGAGTATTTCAATAATTGGGTTAAGATTGGAGTATTAGTGCGCAAGTAAACGTACCCAATGTAAAACAAAACAACACCTGACAGAGAAACACAGTCTGTGGCTGGGGGCTGGTGGAGAAGGTGGTGGAGGGGAGGCTGAGGTGGAGGTGTGATTACAAACACTTTATAATGTTATGTATTTTTGCAGAATGATTTGTGTCCAAAGCGTTAAAACTCCATTCAAATCACCGTTTCAGGCTCTTCTTTCTTCCTATTTCCCCACCCCTTTTTCGTTGAGGTTTCAGTCCTGGCAGCACTGATGTCCTTTGCACAGAAATCCCCCCCACACCACCCCCCCCCCCCCCCCCCCCCCCCCCAACTCTCCCTTTTTACTATTCATTGAGATACAATCGGCGGTTGGCACTTCTCCAACGTTAGATGCATTTGAATAATACATGACATGCCCTTTCTCTGACATCACGGTGCCAGAGCTCCAACAAGGTATGAATCTTATTCTATATACACTTCCAATGTTCAGCTGTTCACAATCTATACTGTCAACAATTTATCACTGGATGCAGAGTGGCGCTGCCAAGTTATCAAAGTGGTCGGCGGGTGCATATGATCTAGTCAGAGCATCTGGCTCTCCGGAGCTCCTGACATTAGCACAGACAAGAGAATCAGTGGACTATTGAATGCAATTACAGTAAGCGAGACAGACAATAAAGATTGATAGCGCTTTCTCATTTTATCACACTGCAAACATACCGGGGGTTAAGGCTTTGCCTTGAGCTGCCTGCATCTAATAATGATTGAAAATATGCCATGGAGTGGGCAAGAAAAGAAAAAAACAACTGATGGGACTCTATTTTATAGGCACATTCATGCACTTTACACACACACACACACACATACACACACACATACATACACACAGACAATTGCACATGTGCACTGACACGCTCATACACACACTTGCACACACACATAGACACACATACACACACTTGCATGCGCACAAACACACACAGGCTCACACGCTTTATAAATAATCACATCCTAAAGATTTAAGTGAGAAAAGAAAAGGTTTAACAGTTCAACACAGCCATTGACTGTGCAGTGTTAATGGTGAATATCTACACTTCATCAATCACTTTTTTTCATCTTCTTTTTTTTTTAAAAATAAAAAGCAATCTGAATGATTAAGAGGGGGTGACAGTCACCATGCAAATTTAAATAATGCAAGCGATAATAAATAGGGGCTTTCAGTATTACCAACAACCCTAAAGGCAGAATCTGACTCAAAGAAACTGAGATGGGGCCTGGTCAAATCACACTGCGGGGGGAACACTTATTCCAGAAAACCGTGGAAGAACGGGAACATGGATCACTTACATGGGGACAGCATTTACCAAAAGACAGCGAGAGAGAGAGACAGATGAAAAGAGAGTTGAACAAAGCAGGTGTTGTATTTATAAATGAGCAGAAAAACATTAGATTTTATAGCTGACAATTAAATCCAAAGCATCAGGAATAAAATGAAAGCTGAATGCATACGATTGTCTCCCTCGAAGCAACGCCCCCCCCCCGCGCTGATAAACTATGTGAAATAATAAAAATAAGGACACAAGAGCATTTCTCAAGAGCAGAAAAGATAGCGTTCTCATTGCGATATCTGGCAGAGCCAATAAGGTATGACAAATGTCACAATGCAAATGAGAACGCTTTCTTATTTTGTGAAATTGTGAAAGAATCATAAGATGCTGATATACTGCTTATCCTACCTGTATTTCTGAGCAGCGTTCACAAACTTGAGACTGGCTTTCAGTTTCCTTAAAGAGGTCATCTTGGCTCACAGACCTACATTGACCCCAGCTGGCCATGGGTACAGACTTAGAGAATGACTCAAAGTTCCTTCAGCCTGCCGGGTCACTTAACTACATTAACGTTCAGCATTGTGGTTTAAACCTGAAATCAGTTAGAATGTCATTTGTGTGAAATTTCCATGTACAAACACCTGCGTAGAGCCGTGTTAGAAACGACACACTGCACGGGATCTCAACAGCCCTTCGGTATTAAACGGCCGACGCGGTGCTCTCGTACAGCCATAGCACGGCGACATTTCAGATGAGAACAGAGTAAATTTGGGAAAAGGGTGAAAAGTTGCACCTCTGTCCAGCTCTACATGTTTGTCATGGCAGAGAGCGAGGAGGGGGTCTCCAAGGGACCGCGTGTCAGATGTTTGTTGCGTGTTTTAATCTTTATTCGGTTTAATTGAGAGGAGGGCTCCCCCACCGCACAGGGATTATCCCGTTGCATTGACACTATTCATCTCTCTTTAGGTCCTTTTCAGCATATTCTTTTTCTTTTTTTAAAGATATTTTTCAAATGTATTATTAATAAGAAATTGGCGGGTTTTTTTTTTGGCATTGAGACCATAGCTATGGAGTGAAGTGAGCTCGGCATTATATTAAAATCATACAAATGTTCCCTTTGTTTTGGGAGTCATTGTCCCATTTAAGGTTGTCACATAAGTAGCTAGTCCCACCCCCGTGTACACATAGTGTGCTGCATACTGTACTCCCACACAGGCTGAGACACAAACACTCACCCTGTTTTATTAAAGGTGTTTCATTTTGTGAGCTCTGAGCGCTCCAGCTGTCCTTATTTCAGATTAGTACCTGTGATGTTATCCAGGTAAGGGCCCTTCTTCATGCATTTTGGACTGTATTTGCTGCGAAGGGCCTTTGAAATCCTCTTTTATTAGCTGGTCAGAAACACACCAGTACAGACACATCCTCGTCACCACGTTGAAGGGCGGGGCAAACATGTTCGTGGGCGGGTTGATTATGTGAGGGTGGGATGATGTTCGTTGGTAGAACGCTGATGCTCCCCTTCAATTCCCTGTCATATATTTAGAAAAACTGCCAACATGTTCTGAAACATAAAAATACAACTGGTCACCCTAACTATGCTACGGATTTAGCTAGATACTCAGCTAGCTAGTCGACTATCATTCATTAACGTCACGGGATCTGAAGTGACTGGTTCATTTAATAGTACTGTCATGCTGTATTGTGAAATGAAAAGCTGTGTCTAAACAAATCCTTTTCTATATTCAGAAAATTTACCCCAGGACATAACTTCCTCCATAGAAACCAGGACACAAAAGGAGGGACTGGTCCTTTATTATTTTACATTAATAAACATATTTTTAAGCCGCGCTCCTGGTTTCAGAGGTGTTGCACTGGAGGGAGAAGATGGCAGCGGAAAGAATTTGCATGCACACACGGTCAAGCACGGTCACACACACGCGCAAGGTGCTGAGGGCTTATCAGCAGAGATAAGGACTGGTTGGCCTTTTACCTCGGGATTCCAGGTTTAATCTGAAAAGGACTGTCGGTAACAAAAACAGATCCGTTTTCCGTGGATATCTGTGCCTGAAGTGAAATCCAACTTCACTCCTCCACTTTAACTCTTTTTTTTTAATCTTTCTTGTTTTTTGTTTTTTTGTTTGTTTTTCTCTAGGATTTATAACATTAGTTTTACCCTTGTGCAATAACTCAATTATGACAAAATCACAGCATTTCAGGAAGTGTAATAATGTTAAGTAGTGGCTGCGCTGTCAGACTGCATATTACCTCACCTTTATTGATACAATACATAAGCTTTTGTGCACTTGTTTTTTCATCCCCTTTCATCAATGATAAAAGGTTGCACATAATCCCAGGATAATTTATGTGTCATGGTAATTCAAAAATAAAAATGTACACAAACATATTACAGCATATGAATAATTCATGCTCTGAACTTCAATTTATGGAACAACCTAATGGTCAATATTGTGTTTACCGTGCAAACAAGCCATTTGCATATAAAACGCCGTCCTCGGCAGATCTCCCAAAATTATCTGAACGTTCCCATGGATGTAATAGGTATGTGCATACAAATTACCTTGAGAAATGTCCCTTGGTATGGCCTCTACCCCATTTCCCAAACCCCTTAACTTTAACATAGCACATGAATCTTTGATTCAGAGTGTCTCTTCCCAGCTGTCCGATGGTGACAGTTTTATGGAGTAAACAGTCACATGAGCTCCTTCATTATTTGACAAACTCCATCCCTCAATTGTGGGGGCTGGGTTTAGATATGCATCTGAAATGTCAAAAGAATTGGAAAAGATAGCGGTCTTTAAAAAAAAAAAAAATGGTCCCAGAAACCTGACACATTGTGCGTCTCGGCTGCAGATAAGGAAGGGCTCGCGCTCATTTCGTGCCTTGCCGGGAGTAGATTTCTGCCACATCCAAGGAGCTAATTCCCTGCTAATATGAATATGCCATTTTCAGGGGCGAGAGAACCTGAATTCCTTGAACTGTACGTCACTTTCCCCTACCACGACAAAAATGCCACATTAATGTCAAAAGAGATATAACGATTCAGATTGAGAAGATTGCCTGATGTCAGTCCACATCTGCCGTCTGTATTAGCTGATCATGGTTTCAGCATCAAAGAATGTAAGCGGCTGATAAGGCCTTACTGTTTAAGATTACTTCAATAAGGTACAAAGTGCTGAGGAAGGTTGTATTCCAAAGTTTTCTTTTGGGTTCTGTGGGAATTAGCATCCGCACTTCTCTTACAGAGTAACTTCACTGGAATGATTGAGCTCTCAGTCAATAAATAAACACAAATTAGTCACAGAGAATGCTGTTCAGCTTGAGCAGCCCACAAAAAAAATAAAAAAATAAACTGAATTGGCAACCTATAGGACTTCTGACAAAATTCTCAAGGTGTCTCAAGCAAGCATCAGGCACAGTTCAATAGCTTCAACCTCCGGCAGTAGAATGTCATCGGTCAGACAGACAGAGGTGAAACGCTTATTCTGCCAGTCAGTGAGAGAGTCGGCATGTGAGAAAGCGAAGGACACTGCTGTTTCTATAGCAGTTTTAATTCACAGCCAAAAAAAAAAACCCACACTCTTGTAGTTCCAAAAATGCTAAACCTTTTTTTCCAACTGCCGTACATTTATCCTTGATAAATGCAGCACTGCTGATAAATATTGATTCAAGGAACAACTGAACTATATCTCCTCCCCTTATCACTGCCAAGGGAAAAATCCAGGTGCATTTTAATAACCTGAGATTTACTTTTACTATCCTGAAATTTAAGGAGGCTTACAGATAAACCTTTATGAATAAGTTTTTATCCTCTTTTAAAAAAAATATAATAAAATAGAAATAAACCTTTTCCCATTATTTTGGATTGTCTAATCATATACTCACAGCTTCATCCCCCTGATTCGGGAGGGGGACTGTCATTGAGCAAGGTACTTAACCTGAATTGCTTCAGTATACTGTATGTCCAGCTGTGTAAAATGCTAAAGCTGTGTAAGTCTGCTAAATGCCTGTAATGTTATGACTGTACTTGTTGGCATTGTGCAGTTGGCGTAGGCAGACTGCAGGTTACCCAGGCAACCAGAGGAGTCACTAATGTGTGCTGAGGAAAGGGAAGCCAAGCAGACTAAAATCCAACTGTCTCTGACTGGGCAGCGCTTTAGCCAACCGCATGCACTGAAAAGCCAACTGTCTCTGACTTGGCAGCGCTTTAGCCAATCGCATGCACTGAAAAGCCAACTGTCTCTGACTTGGCAGCGCTTTAGCCAATCGCAGGCACTGAAAAGCCAACTGCCTCTCACGGGCCAGCACTTAAGCCAATCACATGCACTGAAAAGCCAACTGTCTCTCGGTGGGCAGCACTTTAGCCAATGGCATGCACAGAAAACCCAACTGCGCTTTAGCCAATCAAATGCATTTGAAGCCAACCGTCTCTCACTGGACAGCGCTTTAGCCAATCGCATGCGCTGAAAAGCCAACTGTCTCTCACTGATCAGCGCTTTAGCCAATTGCATATTTTGCCCCATGAGACATCCAGCCAGCTGACACTGGTACAGTCAGGATTTTAGCTCAGCCCATGTGGCATGGGGGAGATGGGTGTTTTAGCTGGACACTCCACCAGGGAAACTCCAATCTGATTACTGATCACACATCTAGTCCATGCATTTTCAATACCCAAATTCAATACCTCAAATTCAATTGAGTCCATTATCTTAGTATATTTTTGCCCATTTAATTGCTAAACTGGCACTCAGAGTATGTGGAGAAAATACAGAAAATGAACAGCTACCCATCCAAAAGTAGGGACCCCTGTGAAAAATTATGTTTGGCCCAAGGGTCATTAACTCAGATGTGAGTAATTATTTTGCCTTAATCTCCCCCTTCTTGTCATTGTCAGCTGCTAACTGGTTCAGGCTAGCGTCCCATCAAATTTGAGATAAAATCACCCATAACAATTAAGCAGGAAACATGTAATTTGCAGGGGGGAAAAAACAATCAATACCTATTATTTCTTCTGCATACTAAGTGATGGGTCCAGGCTCTTTGTAATACAAATCACAAGCCCTGTCCTTCTCGCATCAAAGACAAAGGGTGAACTGAAGCTTGGCCCACACTTCCCAGTCAGGAGTACCCAAGCACTGTGACCTGCACAAACATCTAAAAAGAATGGCATGAGATAGCGTAACCATATATTGGATTTAAAGAAAAGTAGACGAGGGGGGCGGACGGGACAATACTTTGTTTGTTTATATACGGTCTATGGAACGAGCAAAATCTAACAGGACATTTTTAGGAGTTTACAAATCCTGCCTGGACTGATATTTCCAGTCCCAAATGTCCTGGGGAAAATGTCTGGTAATGTAACAGGAGAGGCAAGTGGAGGTGGAGCGGTGGCTGATTGTGGGATTCCTTCAGTAGCTGATCTGAAACCTGTCTGTTTGAATCCAGTATGGGCGTGTCCATCCTTCGCCACACTGGTGAGTACTGTAATTTCCCTTAAAGGGACAGCTCACTTCCTGGGGTTTAGTGATATTGTTTCATATTCGGTTTATGTATACACACCGGTGTAGTATAAAGGTTAGGGAACTGGGCTTGTAACTCAAAGGTTGCAGGTTAAATTCCCAGCTAGAATGCTGCCGTACCCTTGAGCATGGTACTTAACCAAAATTGCTTCAGTAAAAATACAGAGCTGTATAAATGGATTGTTTTGATGGAAAATAAAATCTAATCTCTGTAAATCGCTCTGGACTTTTATTTGAAATGCTGTTTTGCCCAGACAGTTTTTTGTGTGCAATGAAGAATATTTGATATATTTACAGAAGTTTCTGAAGACTTTACTATGGCTGGCACAGGGGCATTCGGGGGTTCATGGTCTAAAGCAAGAAAATACCCTTCAAGTGACTCGCGAGCAGATTGTACACTGACCTTATTAACCTCATTTTTGGTTAGAATTATTTCCTTAGGCACATTCAGACTGAGACCGCTGCACTCAAGGAAATTGTGGAAAGGAATTAATTGAATAAAAATACTACACAGATCCTTGGAGGTGAAAAGATTGTATCACTTGAGAACTGAGAAGGAAAATGACTGGCACAATGTAAAATATAATATGTTTTTAATTGCGACTAAATGCTATAAAATACATATTCATATAAAATCTCAGAAAAAAAAAACTGCTGCCATACCCACCATTGTAAAGACAGCTCAATGTCTCCAAGCGCCAAAACTGTAAGTAAGTATCACTTTAAAGGTGTCAGTGTTGCCTATCACGGTCCATGCTCATTGTTACCAGACTTGTAATGGGTCACCAATCCATAACTCAGTCTTATCTAACTACCCATGCTATTAGTGTGATGCGACTCACTCAGTTGGGTACTGTGATTATACTGTGTAAAAAAAAGCCACTTTTGTGAGAAAGTCTAGAGCACCTGCAGCTAAATCCACAAAAGGCTTCACCATCTCCTGGAATTCCCTCTGGAACAGGAGTACAGTGCGATTAAAGAGAACGACTGGGAAGTCCCAGAGCGTTTGCTCGCGCACTCCTGACGGCTATAATTAAATGTAATATAGGCTCATTTGTTTTTAACACAATAACTTTGCGGTGAGAAAATTAACTGTGAGATGAAAACTCTTCAATCTACGATCACCAGTATAACATGCCCCCCCCTCTCACTCTTTCCCCCTCCTACAGTTGTGAATCTGTGACCTCCATCGCCCAGTTTATTTCACACAAGTGTTTAACAGTACATAAAACATCAATTATGCTGGCTTAATTTATTCTTAAGTGTAAGTCAAAACCTCTTTTTATTCTAATGTGCTATACACGGTCACAATTGCATTTATTAATTCAGCAGAGGCTCTTATCCAGAGTGACTTGCACATGGGTGCTTATAATAAGGTCAGACATGCAGGAGTGTAGACACAAACACGGTTCAGCTCAGAAGTGTCACTGTCTAAATCAAAGCCACGGTAAAATCATCATCGCACTCTTGTTCAAAGTCAAAGGCATGACCTAAAGCATTAGTAATAAAGAACGGGAAAAAGTTGTGTGAATGCTAGCAGGTGCTAGGAAAGAGAATAGTCAGGATTCACTGATAAGATAATGAATAGGTGGGTTTCTAGCATGCTACAAACGGTGACCACTGACTACTGTTCTGACTGCCTGTTGATGGCAGTTTTAGCATCCACTGGTTATAGGAAGCTAGTACATTACATTACATTACAGGCATTTAGCAGACGCTCTTATCCAGAGCCACTTACACAGCATTTTTGCATTTATACATAGTATCCATTTTTACAGCTGGATAGATACTGAAGCAATGTAGGTGAAGTACCTTGCTCAGGGGTACAACGGCAGTGTTCTACCTGGGAATCGAACCTGCAACCTTTCGGTTACAAACCCAGTTACTTATCCATTGTACTACACCGGGAGGTACTGGGCTATGGACTGCTCATTGACCAGAAGTCATAGAGTGAAAAGGGGTAGGGCTTGAAGACAGACTGCATATCAGAAGTTCCTTATTTTCACATTGATGGGTCGGTAGGTTAGGCTTTCATCTAATATCCAGAGGGAGATGAGCAAAGCCAAGACATATGAAAGAGTCAGTAGGTTGCAAACAGAAGCATTCTGGTCAGGTCAGAAGGATCCAGAAGCCTGATCCATTGGGTCACCTGACTGTATTATTAATCCAGCGGGTCACCACACATATTACTGGTTCAGTCGTTCAGCATTTGTATGATTCAGTTACAACTGGGTTGCCATTTGTTACAAATGCAACCAGTTCACTGGGTCACCACAAGTGTACATTAATACTTTTTTATTCTTTCTTTTTTAACTGACCATAGAGAGGGGTTGTTACTCCCGTAGAACATTCAATAACACGTGCAGTAACTATATCAGATTCTGCTTTTACAATTTCCACAAAATAATAGAATTTAATAATGGCAAATAATACTCATGCTGTTGAGCTTTACAATTTAATATAATAATATGAAAGAAACTATTAAATTACTCAATTATGAAATTAATTATTTATTACTTATATGTTTTTAGTAACAGAGTTTCAACCCATTAAATTACTTACTTCAAAGGGAAAAATATGATCTGCTCATATTTTGAGTTATTGTGCTTCATACTGTTCATATTTTTTAGTCAAAAAGATGAACAGTAGCTGATGCAATGGGATAAAATGTGTGAGAATAAACAAATATATATTTAATATCTTTTATGTAACCCTTTGACATTTAGTTGGCAGAAACAGTGGTATTTAGTAATATTCTGAACTACAAAATATGTTTACCCATAGCCAAATCATAAATAGTTTTTGTTAAAGTATCTCCTCTCGTATCACCACTAGCATATAACATTGTATATAGTAACAATGTGTCAATAAGGATTTTACAAACAGGATACATGGTTTAACATGGTTCAGCACCAAACCCAATAATAACTGCTATTATCATTGGGTCTTGGTAATTTGAGGAACCACCTGACTGACATGTCTGTCCATGTTATCTCCAGAAATGTTCACAGTTTAAAATCCCTTTCAATCTCTAGGCAACTAATATGTCTTAATTAAAAATGCAAATACCAATTCCACTTCATAAAATATAGCTTGACCTACATTTGAATTAATGATGTTGCAGTACTGCACACAGGACTTCTGCGTTGGAGCAGGGTAAGAATGAAAGGGAATTAGAATGAAGATGACCCAAATACAATCTTACCAATAGAGGAATCATGTTGTGGTATGTAGGCCACAAAGGTACTTAAAGATTATGGAATATTCCCCTTTTTAATGGACGGCAGGAAAAAATGGGAAAAAAAGAGACGGCTGAATTCCTGGAGACTGGAGAAAAAATTTAATATTCCCCTCAGATTCCTTCCTTTCAGAAGAGTAGAGGGCATTAGTGTTTCTTTTTTTACATTAATAGAGTTACAGTAATGTTTTGTTTCAGATATTCCAAAGGTGCAGCAATATAACTGACAGGTGTGTTAATCCAGCGTTAACACGTGTAGGTAAGAAAGACCCCCACAGTGAATTTACATGGTCAGATTGTTGTACAATTATGCAAAATAGGTGCATGCACACACACACACACACTCACATGCATACACATACACACACACACACACACACACACACACACACAAACGTACAATATCCATAGGCAGTATGGCACTACAGATTGAATTAGTTTTAAACATTATGACAATCATTTTGAATGAGTGGATTTTTAAAAAGAGCCGCTGTTACACAACTCCACTGTGGTGTTACACAACTCCACTGTGGTGCCACGCCTCTTTCCCAAACGTGCTCCATTTTCATTGGTCTACACAGACCTCCTCTCGCCAATGCGGAGCGATTCCCCCGACCTTTCTGACCCCGCCTCTCTGTTCGCCCAACTCCCCCCAGCGACCCGTCTCCGCGGCGAGGCCTTCGTCTCCGCGGCCCCCAGGTAATCAACCCTCGGCGACACGTGAGCGGCGGCCTGCGGTGTGGACGAAGAGGACTCCACACTCCCAGAACCCCCCGCTTTATGACTTCATTATTTCTGTTCCCCACAACGCTCGCTTTCATTTGCCCGAGCCACAGCGCTGGCATAATGACTGCACTATAAAAACGTTGCTTTAAAGGGGGGTGGGGGGTGTGGGGGGGGGGTTTGCATACCATCCCATTTTCTCCTCAACCCTTCAGTAGGCATATGGCAGGTAATCAGGTCTGCAATCACTGGGCCCATATTATGTAGAGCATGATTTCAATATTGTGCCATTACCCATCTGTTTCTGCAGAGAAAGACATGAACCTTTGTGGGAGAGGTCAGCTCTTTCATGGCTCTCAGGATTCCTGAAACCCGTCTCTTTTCCCTCTCTCCCTCTCTCCCTCCCTCCCTCCGCGCATCACTCCTCTGATTTACATTAGACTTCCAGCCAAGTTCTTTTTTTTCTTTTTTCTCCTCATTTCTTTTCTCGTTCTTTTTTTTTTACTTCTGTGGAGAAGCAAAAGATAATCAGTGCAATGTGTCTCGCTGCTTTGCTCTGGCCCTACAGTGCAATGTTAATACACCCTATATAATTGCAGACACTTAAGAGGAAAAAAATAGATATATATACACGCTGTATCATCACATATGAGATGTGCTCAAAGATCCAGTGCACTTTTCTTTGCATTAGGATCTTTCGAGAGGAATACTAGCTAGTACTAATCAGATAAAATGGTCCATTCTGTCACATTGCATTATTTATAATTAGGAGGGTTTGGGTCTACCGTTTGTCTAGAGGGCATTTACAGGCGTGCAGCTATTCCATGCCTTATGAACAGGAAGTGAATGTAGTACTGTATACTTACCTTACCTCCCACATTTGCCATTTGTAGGATAATGTAATAATCCCCTCTGCCACCCTTCTCCCAGTGAAAGGCCAAAAGCATTCCATTCCACGTACTCTTTGAAATGAATTTCCGCTCTTTAATGAGTGAGTCAGGTATGCGCGTGATGCAAGCCAAAGACACAGAAGAAGAATTAGCAGTTAGATGTCTGGTGACATGTCAAAGCGGGCGCGCTTTCATTATTGATGAACTCCATACCGTAGGTGTTCAGGGCACGGGGAGGTGAAAACTGCAGGCCGGCGACTATCAATTACAGAAGCAATTAAAAAAAATAATAAAATAACCAATCAGCAGCAGAGCGGGGGCCCCTGCTCGTTTCGCGCGGCGCCGCGGTTGCATTTGTCACCTGCCCGGCCTCCGCGTGTCGACGTGCCGCCGCGAACAATGCGGCAGCCATAAAGCGCGCAGCCCGCTCTGACATTACTGCACAAAGCCGCCCTTCCTGACTCCGCCGCCATTAAGCATTTCCTAACATCGTATTCCCCAAATGTTACAGGCTGTAATCGCCCCAGCTTCCCGCCATTCAGTCAGACATCAAACAATTATGCTAACTGCCACTGTCGCTGACAGCTTAACCGCACAGCACCGCATGTAATGAGACCGCGCTCGTGCTCCCCCCGCTGCCCCCGATACAGCCGACAATCTCCCAGATTAGCGATGACCAATTATCATTACCCACATTATTTAACAGAGAGGTAGTCTTTTACTGTAGGTCATCGCTAACAGCCTTCCTCCCAGCGCTAGAATAACGATCACACGGCGGAACCCGCAGGTACAGCCGGCTATTAGGAGTCGCGAAACTTAGGCTAATCATTCCCAAAAGAAGAACAGAAATGAAGGACGGAGGCAAAATAAGCACGACTGGACAGGTGACAATCAGGTGAGTGCACTTTTCAGTCCTAACACTTGGAGACCAAGCATCGGAATGAAGATCCTCCACACATAGTTGAAGGGAATCGGCTTCACCGCAGCGGTGGAGTAGTGCCAATTAAAATGCCAAAATGCAAATACAAAACAAAATACGTTCCAAGTTACGATGAAACAGAGCAGTCTCCTGGAGAAAAACCTTCACTAGCAGCTGTGGTAGAAAATACAACTTTACTCTTTATTTGGCAAAAAAGATGGGAGCAATTACTTCTGGCCTGACTGTGTCTTTGAAGTACCCTCTTTTCTTACACATTTTTGTGGTAACCCCCCACCCCCACCGCAAAACCCTTACTCTCATCTGCCTGATTTTCCTGCCAAATGTTTCTCAGTTGTTAGTCAATTGTGAGGGCTCGTGTGTGTGTGTGTGTGTGTGTGTGTGTGTGTGCCTGCCTGCCTGTGTGTTTGTGCGTGTAAACGATACCCTGCCCTTTGTGGGTGGTTGTCGCCTGCGGTTAGCTCTCGTACGGTCCAGACTGCAGCGGTTGAGTCCAGAGTCCAGACTGGATGTGCATACAGTGCATCTCCTGGTGAAGGCCCAGCTCTTTGTAATTAAAAAAAACCAGGACTCTGAAGGGACAGATCAAAGAGAGCTCTCAACGACAGAGACTGCTGAGAGAGACTCCTACATCACGGTGATTGATAGCAGGGCAGGGGAGCCGGCACTGCCGTAAACACCCAAAGTCAAATCAACATTAAGTCGTTTTGTTTTAGACACTGAGGATAGATCAGAAATACCCAAACAAACGAATCCGGCAAACAAAAACACACACTATGCACTAAATCTAAATCTAAAAAGGAATTGTCATTCTTTTTTCTTCCCTCCACAGGAAGGAACACAACGTCAGTTAAGAGTTACCCAGGATGACCCTTTCCCAGGATGTCCCATCATCAAAATCTCTACATTGTTTTTTGGACCCTGCAGAAAATTTCACACTCTTAGATATGCACGTTATAATGCACTTTAGAATGAGCATGGAGAGGTGCCTCCAGATTAAAATGCACATTAGAATGTCCATGGAGAGGGGTCCTAGATGTCATCTCTGGGAGTTCATGGTTAGCCAAAGGGGACCATAAGTAATATATCACCTCAGGTATTAAGACTGAAGCCACTTTTGCTATGACTTGTGTACAGCTGAGTGACCCTCACAGATTCTGTTTTCATCCACAGTGAAACACGAGACACACAGAAACTTGCCTGTATAACAGATTTTAAAGTAATGGACAGGGTTTAATGTCTCTGAACCTAAACTAGAAAAAAGGGGAAGATATATTGATGCTAGACCTATTGGACGATAAAGTGCTATCTGGCTACGTTCATTCATAAGTGCAGATCAGATATGGTACTCCACCATAACCTAGCTCATCCGTCTCTCTAAAACTAACGCCAGGGCTTTGCATATGACTAGTTTAATTGTGGCCAATAATAAAGGTCATAATTAATACCCCAACACAGACACTAATAAACAATTTTAAATTGCCACCATAATCAAATGATGCAAACATCTATGAGTTACAAAAGTTCACTGCCGCAATTGACAATCCCTTAATTGTATTCAGTCATTCATGGAAATTTTATTAACATAGATCTGATGTATCCTGCCCCTCCACTGTCACAACACCAGGGATCTAATTTCATTATTTTCCACAAGATTTGCTTGACTACTGCCACGATTCTAATTCTGCTCCAGTCCAGATGTTTATGCTATTTAAATTAGGGAAGCAAGGCCTGTTGGGTAAACATAATTAAAAAAGTTTTTTTTTCTTGCCCTCTCTTTGTCCCCCCCCCCCACCCCCCCCACCCACCTTCTCAAGTTTACTTCATTAGACAACTTTCAATTAACACGAGACAACACATGGTCCTTTCGTGAAAAAAGAGGCCTCGACAGATTTGCGCCAGGCTCGCAGTGCCGTGACGACGGCCTCCTGTTTTTACAGAGAAAAATAAATAAAAAATTCATGAAGACAGGGATTTCAACGAGTTCGCCGCCAGTGGTGGTGAGCGAGAGTCTAGTTAGAATTAAGTCTGCAGAAGCTTTGCTGGAAACAGAATTATCAATTAAAACAGAAATACTACCACTGGACTTCTCTCAGACCTGGGTCCAGTGGTGTTTGTCTCTTAACGTTGAAGCAGCTGTCACTTTGTTTACCAAACCCTTAGAGGCTATTACATTTTATTAAAAATACGACATAAATACTACATAACCATGTACATAAAATCAACGCTTGCTTAAATACATTATACAATATGTGATGATATATTTGATTATATGATATGCAAAAACATTTCTGCAGACTTATATAATCCCAGCTTTTGCCTCCCTCCCGTGAAGCTGTATAATTATTTAAAGGCTGTGCGGTTTAGCTGCACTTTAATGCATGGAGATCTTCAGAACAGCCCCCGTGCAAACGGAAAAGTAACAGAGTATAGCCATAATAAGGGTCAGCTTTCAACATTTGGCTTACCTAATCCTGTAAGCACTATCAAGATGCACAGTAACTGCTTACAAAGGCCTTGGTAGTTTCATTCTGAAATCCACTAGAAATGCACTCCCTCGTCGTAGCACTGCAATGCACCATCATCAACAAACAAAGCATATGCCTCCAATTCAAAATCGCTCACTTAACAGCCTCATTTCTTCAGAAAGAATTTCCCTTTGGCCTGTAGTATTGAGAGTTGTGTACACAAACAGAGATTCCCGCGCGTCTTTGTTCCGCCTCCTTCCGTCTGCAATCGCAGCAGATGTACACGCACGGCGCAGAATCGCGCTCCGACGCGCCGCGCAAGTATCATCGAGGTTAAAGCCAATAACGAGAGCATTATTTTGCATGTTCGGTGAATACCAAATAATCAATAGAGAGCAGAGCCTGGAGAGGACTCTGCAAATTAAATCACTCGTGTCAAAGCGCTAATAGGCCTGGCTTCACTCAAAATTGAATTTCATGAACCATCGTTCCTCCTTGTTTTGAGGTTTTATCCTTTCTTTTTCTGTAGCTCTCTAATCATTTATTAGTGACAGTATCACAGAGGCTGTAATAGCAGGGGTCATTATGAGATTATGTAAAACTGAAAACTCCCATTTCCGTGATGTGTCCATTTATAGCTTGATTATTAGGCAAAAAAAATGATGTCTGATTAGAACACACGGTAGCCTTTGCACTCAGCAGACAGTTACACTCACGGTGTGTAGGGGGCCCTCGTTTATGTTTATACAGTTTACTTTGATAGTGTAATTTCACAAATGCCTTGCTTACACCACGTCATATTGCTTTCTTTTTTTCAATGCTGTGACCACGCCATTAAATTAATGCGTTTGATTTAAACACCCATTCTTTCACAAGATTACAGAGGACTGATAGAAAGAGAGGGGGGAAAAGAATGAGATTTTGTTGGAAAAATATTATCCTTGGACCATACGTTCATTTATAAATATGCAACACATCAAGCATTCGATATACTTTGGTGCACATGAACTGAGTAGCTGTCAAAATTACAACAGGCAACTCAAGTAATTATGCAGATTTATGCAAAACATTAACAAGAAGAATTAAATGCACAAATGAGGTGGCTACACTTGAATTGTTAAGATTATGAATAATTACCATGAATCTTTTTGCTCTTAATATAACTTGTTTTGATAAACAAAGCCTTAATTATCAGAATACTTCTGAGAATTTCAGTGACCTTCATTAATCTTACAAAACAAGTCTCTTGTGTTCCACTGTGGAAAAGGCACATACTTTGAATAAGAACACAATCGACAAGAGCTGCATATGCTAAACAGCCTCTTCAGATGTGCATGTGTGTCCAGGTATATCTTAGGGCTAATCCAAAAGTGCTGGCACACAAACGTTGCATGTTGTTTGATTATTCATCAAGGATTTATTGATTCCCCCCATTTTAATTTATGTTAAATTGCACATGCCTGTGACTTTTATTTTCCTTTGAATTTGGGATAGTGTATTAAGCTTTTTGAAATATCTGCCCACATATCAACATGTTAAATGTGACCACGATGCTGGAAATACTAATACTACTTTCTCACCGCCCCCCCCCCCCCCCCCCCCCCCCATTAGAAATATGTTACAACCCATATCTAAACCGTATCTAAGAATAACCCGCCCCACCCTGTCCATAGCTAAGACAATTCAAACATCTTTTATAATAAATTTGGGCATTTAAAAAAAGCACTAATATTGAACAGATCGAATATCCCATAATATTGGTATTACCTGAGGAAACAGCAGCACATGCTTTTGGAGACTGTCTATTTTCAATACGCCACACATTTTGTGTCCAACAGATCTCTGTCAGTCTATTCGGATGGCTCAGTCGCTATGTTGGCTGCTAGCTAGTTGTTCACAATTTTCAGACTACAAAAATGTTTCCCAAGCACATTATTTCATTTGTTTGTATTATTGCTGTAGTCTTCGCTGAGAATGTACGTGGCCAGAATTTGCTTCCATAACACGACATTACCCATAATGCACTATATAGTCACCTGTTTTAGAATAATGTAACCGGGGTGGGTATTTTAACTCCTGTTGTTGTGTGTTTTTTTATGTGTGTCTATATGTATATTTGATTAAAATTTTTAGATGTCCATTATATTTGGTTAATTTGTTCTTATGTGACTCATACTACTTTTATAATAATTGTTTGAGGACTGAGACCCAACAACTTTGATTCATGTGATGAGGCATAGGACAAGCAATGTCCTAAAACATACAGCGCTCTATCTTGACGACCTTAGTGCATGGTCAAAAACGCATGGCACAAGTGCATTTAGGGCGTGTCCAACTCCACTTTTTCTAGTTAGAGGGCACATATTTTGAGCGCAAAGTAAGGAGAAAGGTTTAAATGGGCTCAACTTATCCTCTTCATTAATTATAGGTGTGTCTTGGGTGCAACATGCAATAAACCAATCAGAGTGTCATCTCCCATTCACTTTAAAAGCCACCTGTGTTTGCACCTTGGCGGATTGCTAATATAATGGTGGATTTAATGAAGAAAAAGTGATTTACAGTTGGCGAAACAGGCCTGCTCATGCCCAAGGTGAAAGTGTGCAAGCAAGGAATATATTAATCAATATTAGGATCAATATTATTCGGACTAACCATTATGACGTGTTTTAATAATCATTTTAAACATTAGGGTTTAACACCGGCATGCGGAATGGGTTCCTGGGAATTCCCGAACAAACTATTTCCCATTTCCCAGAAATATAATAATGGGGAAACAGGAGCTTCCACCAGTGCTGTTAAATGTGGTTTAATTGCGTTATAACACCTGCAACAAATGAGCATATAAGCTATCAGAACTTGGCTTCCATCTCAGCTTAGAAAAAAGGCAAATTAGACAACTTGTTTAACAAATTTAATTTGATTACACAATGTTTCATATTGTACTGCTTATGGAAATATGACCAATGCATTTTTATTGGTAGCTAAATGCCTTAAAACAAGCCCACGATTCCAGGGACAACGTGCATCTATTCTGGGAGAGCAAATATTTTATTTTGGGGAAAAATATTAATCTCCATTTCCAAATTTTTGTGAGATTGTTATTTATGTTTGAAACAACTGGGACATAATTTAAGACCAGGGGCTCGATTCACAAAAGCGATTTGCGAGGATTTTCACTTGCAGATCGCAATTTCTTGTCAAAACGCATTTCACGAAAATGCATCGCATGCGCATCCCTCGCAAATCGCAAATAAAAGTGCGACGATTACAGGCTGCTCGCAAAACATTTTTTCATCATAAGTATGACGTTTCCTTTGACAAACTGTACGGACCTACCCCTCTGTATTGAAATCTAGCTAGCTAGCTACATATGCAATCTGATGACATAAGTTTTGTGCTATGACTGTTTAAAAAACGTCACATCGCAGGATTAGCGTGGGGTTAACGTTACAACCTAAATAAACTCAAAACTCAGTTGTTTTAATTTACCATTCATTTATATAAGCACAATCAACCAAGTGTTAGCCAGCTATTGTTAGTGGAGCTAATTTCGTAATAGCTAGCTAACTTAGCTAGCTAATCTTCCAGGTGTTAGATGGCTGGCTAACTGACTGTATTCAGCGTATTCATGAAGCATTGATTTTAACCACATTTCATATTCACAAATAATGCATCTATTAGCTAGGCATCACCTTAATCCTATGTAGATAAGTATCAAGCCAACAACTACTCACTGTGAGTTCAGTCCTTTCAAGTCTTGCCATCACAATAATTTTGCTGTTCTATGACGATCTCAGGTCGGGCGCATCCACTTCTTAAAGATAATGTGCGATTTTTGCCACTTGTTCTAAAAGTGGCGCTGATGAGCCAAACACACATCGCCGTGTTAGGTAGCGCCGAAGAAGAAGAGGTTTTGCATGTGAATCACAAGTGAATCATGTGTGAATCGACACGGGGAAAAACAGTGGAATATTTATCTCAAAATTCCGTACGTAAATCCAAGCAGATCAAGCGTGTCCTTCGATCGCTAAATGTAGATTCGCCAGTTCACAAGCCAAGCTTTTGATTTGTAAATGTGAACATTGGAAACATATCTGAAATTATTATTCGCATTTGTGAATATAATTTTTGCATTTATCCAAATGATGATTTACGAAACACAAATTGAGAGGTGTTTGCGTGTGGATGGCAAAAACACATTTGTGGATTATACCTACGAACACAAATTGAGAGGTGTTTGTGTGTGGATGGTAAAAATAATTGTGGATTATACTTTGTGTTTGTTTATTTTTGATAGAAATCTACCTCCATACATAGGCCTTCTTTTATAAACTTGTTTTTTGTAAGAGATGGAATATTAGGCTACACTTATGTGACATTCTTAGGCCATACATAACATGTAACAGAGCATGGCCCTACCTGTCTCGCTTCAAATAGTGACAATGTTCAGCGATGAGTCCAGATTCTGCCTACGGAAGTTGGATCGTAGGGTCAAAGTGTGGAGAAGACGGGGAGAACGCTATGCTGATTGCTGCACCGATAGAGTAACACCTTTTGGTGGAGGCAGTGTGATGGTGTGGGGCGGCATCTCCATCACTGGAAAAACGAGGCTTGTCATCATTGGAGGCAATCTCAATGCAGAGAGATATCGAGATGAGATTCTGCAACCAGTGGCAATCCCATATCTCCACAGTCTGGGACTGAACTCCATCCTCCAAGATGACAACGCTCGCCCCCACAGAGCGGGGTTTATCAGAGACTACCTCCAGAATTTGGGAGTAGAGAGAATGGAATGGCCTGCCAACAGTCCTGACCTCAACCCAATTGAACACTTGTGGAATCAGTTTGGGCATGCTGTTCGTGCTAGAGTGACCAACACAACCACGTTGGCTGACTTGCAACAAATCCTGGTTGAGGAGTGGAATGCCATCCCACAGCAGTGTGTGACCACGCTGGTGACCAGCATGAGGAGGAGGTGCCAGGCTGTTGTGGCTGTGTATGGTTCTTCCACACGCTACTGAGGCTCCTGACTGTTTGTTAAATTAATAAATTGTAAAATTGCCAATATGTCTTCTTTCTTCCTTGTTACTGATAGACTTCAATCATCCAATCCACCAAACAACACCAAAGAAGAGTCACTAGCAACAGCAGAATAAGCTGTTTGGCATTGGCAGAGAAGATTTGACAAATTTTACATGGGTGCAACCCACATACTCAGCTGTGCTGCTCATCCCACAAATGCATGTTCCTTACAAATGGGGCACCATTTAAAAGGGAAATAAACAGGCTTTCCAACGGTATAAAATGTATTGCCAAGAAGCATTGTTACAACAGAGAAATAATCTACCAAACACACATTTCCTAACTTTTTGTTCGATGTTTATTATAACGTTGGATTAAAGTCAGACACGATAAATTGTAACATCATTTTGGATATTAAAAGTATTTTGAATATTTTACAGAAAGTAAAGTACCCTGCAATCCATAGCGCCACCTTTAGTTTGCATGTTGGGATTATTTACATTTCAATACAAAAAACGAGGCAGGGGGTTGAGAACGATTTACGGATTGCCTACATGAACGCACTTTGCGACATGCGTTCGTGACTTGCAATTGTGATTTCTACATGAAACACTCCAAAAAGTGCAGGAGTTGATCGCATCTCACAGATCGCAGCTTGCTCGTCGCAACTTTCGTGAAACGAGCCCCAGGTTTGTGGTGGTTTTAGCGCAAGTGCTTTCTGCTTGCTCAAGATAGCAATACATCAAAAATGATCCTGGCCACACCTCATCTTAAGACCAGTTGCTATGGGCACAAGTTCACTTGTTATTTACACAATGTCAGCACTGGATGCTACAATGACACCTGCGCTGATCTGAAACTAGCAAAGACACTTGCTTTAGGGTTACCACCGCTTAGCGCCGGGTGTAAGATAGGGCCCACAATGTCAAAAGCTGTGGACTGAAGAATGAGCGCATATAGTTTCACACCTTTTTTTCTTGAGAAATCAAAGCACATCTCTGAGAACCTTGGACTGATTATGTTCTGCCAGACAAATGAGAAGTAAAGACTTTTGCTCAGAAATGAAGCTGAACTGATTGACCAGGAGCAACTGATGCTGTAAAGTGTGGGAAATTGGGAATGTTCAGGTCATTTTGGGTGATTGATAACCGAGATTTGATGAGCTGTAGGATACTACATTGTGCCTTCATTATTAGGCCCATTGAGATGGGCTTCATCAGTCAACACTATTCTACGACACCACCCCCCCTCCAAAAAGAAACATTTTAACGTGAGCATATGAGGGCAGTAATGTGAGAATGAGACACGTTTACACACTAGCTAAAAAAGGTTTTGCAGCCTGCTTAGGCATAATAGAAATTCAAACGTGAGAATAGCTAGTCAGGGTCTGAACACAGAACATGTGATATATGAACAAAGAATGGAAAACAGTAAGGACAAAACTGCAAATTTTAAGTGAATGTGGAAAGAGATTTGATTAGTCCATGGAGGTCAAACCTTCACCACACCTTCAATTCATTACAAACTAAAAGGCTGACATTATGTGCCGCGCGTTTGCTAACTAAACCATTAAAATGAAAAACCTTTTTTTGATCTGCACAAGGACTTGCCCTAGCGCTTGATCCTCTAAATAGTGCCTATGACTTGTTACTCTTTTACTTTTACATTACCTAAAGTAATGAGAACAAAGTAAGCGTAATCGAAAACAGTTATTTGTAATGCCCGTGTGGCAAAAGTGCGTACGTACAGCACTGCACTCTCTACACCCGAAATACTTCTTACACCTACAGTTCAACATTTGCCATCTCTCACCACCATGGCAACGCCATGCCACTGACATGACCTCAGCTCCTGTAGCAGCTGCGGGCATCGCAATGTACCACATCCCTAGACTGGCTGCTGTCAATCAAAGCATTCTCTATTGTCATTTTTAATATCCCCCTTATTCCCCGTACATCTCACAGGAAATGAAGTCTTACTTCCTCCTCAAATGTCACGCACCCACTTCTATGCCCTGCATGCAGATTCTCTCTGAGGTCATGTTAGCGTATATGCTTTTGAAGATCAACACAAGTCATGTGATTAAAGGGGGCAGGAGAAGGTATTAAATGGATCAGATCATAATGATGATTGGTAGGTGCACATCCTAATGCAGAGCTGGAGCTTGTGAGAAAAACTGAGCTGCGTGTATTTGTTATGATAAAGCAGACGCTGCACTCGCCACACATTTTACAGCAAAGTAGGATGGGTAATTCAACATCCAGTCAGACACAACAACATAGGCAGAGAAACCACACCCCTCTCTTCAGGAGTCATTCAGAATTCATGATCATCAGACTGTTTCAGGCCTGAAAGTTACAGCTAAGAGAAGATCACTCCTGCAGTACTATTGTTAATGTCCCTGTAACTACTACTACAACTACTACTACCACCACTACTAGCCTACTGTTACTAATACCACTACCACTACTACGTATTATTATTATTATTATTATTATTATTATTATTATTATTTAGTTAAAATATAATTTTTAACTATCAACCTTTCGCCACCCACACTTATTTACTTACAGAGAAGAGCAAAACAATTCTGCACCTTTCAACATCTTTACAGCTGCTCTTGAAAACATCAGTGTGGAAATATTGGACCAGTTTACATGTAAAAGATGGTTGCTGTTAACCTGTTAGATGGTGTCAGATTTACAGTGTCTATTTCTGCGTTTTCCCTTTCAAATCAATAGGGAAGCCAGGCTCATTTTCTCCACATCGATACGAGAGACACATAGTTCATTCCCTTTCATCCTCCTTCCACAGGGTTTTTAATAGGAACTAGCCGTAAGTTTTGACACATATTCTCACTGAAATCTAGCTTTGCGCTGGAGTGTTCTCTTCTCAGATGAGATGGGTCACTGATGTATGACCTGTGGGATGTGCTCTGCTCCAGACCAGAGCTCTGTGACCCCGAACCCCCCACCCCTCCGTTCCAGCATATTTACAGTTACTCATGCAGGCTTTGCTTTCCAGATAACTCTACTGTAAGCCTGCAGGTGCATTCCAGTACACCTTGTCAGTGTTTTCCATGTGTACAAGGATTTCCATCATGGCATGGCATGATAGCACATGAACACTTATATTATCCTTAAATTATAATTTGCTGTGATTCACCTCACTTAGCAAAACAAATGTTACGCCACAGAGATAAGCATGCACATTCGCAGCTTATTTCTGCACACACACACACGCACACGCGCAGACACACACACACACACGCACACGTGCAGACATGCACGCACACACGCACATGCACACACACACACACACATACACAAACACACACACACACAAACATACACATGCACACAAAAACAAACACACAAACACACACACGCACACACAAACACAAACACGCACACAGACACACACGGGCACAAACAAGCACACACAAACACACAAACACATGCACACACACAAACAAACACACACATGAACACACACGCACACACACACATACACACACACAAACGGGCACAAACAAACACACACAAACACATGAACACACACACACACACACACACAAACACATGAACACACACACACACACCCCTGACACACACCCCTGAGCAGGACTGTGGTCGTTCCTGCAGTGGCAGCAGCTGCAGGAGGTGGCGCACGCGTGCATTCCTGCGCCAGTGCCGATATGCCTCCTGTCTGCGTCCCGCCCCCCGGCCGCACTACTCCACACGTCCCGGCGTCTGACCCTGAGGCGAACAGATGTCCCCTCAGCCAGGGCCGAGCAGGGCTGCTGTTCCCTTCCCTCAAGAGCTCTTTAATTATCTTCATGCTTTCCTCTCTAATAAAACATTAAGCTGCCTAATCGAGTTGGATGCAGCTGACTGATATCGACGGGCATCCAACCCCCCCTCCCCCCAACCCCGAAAAAAAATAAAAAATAAAAACAGGGCACTTTCCTCCTCCTTTGGGTTTTAAGAGTTTGGATTTTAATGTTTAGCCATTTCATTTACGGACGTGACAGACGGAGCCACCTTGCAGGCATTGTGAGCATATAAAAACAGACAGAAACTGCAAATGTGGATTTTTACACAAACCTCTTCTGCATTGTACTTAACAAAGTGTAAACACTGAAATACACTTAAAGGAGATTCAAAAAGGATATTTACACTACTTCACATCCATCAAGCTACAAATATGGCAAAATGCATATATAATATAATTTCTGAAAGATAAATGTTATTCCCAGTGTTAACAACAAAACTAAGTAATAGATTAATTATTATCACAGTGGTAATAACTGAATATTTACAAAGAATACATATTTATTAGGTGAATTCCACTGGAAGTCATACATAAAACCATCTTGCTAAATTATCTTTCAACTATACCCTTTATTCTGAGCTATGAAAAGTGTTCCTGAAAGAAATTCATAATGCATTCATAAACCTTGGGAAATATATTCTCGCTTCTGAAATTCATGTAAAATGTCAGTAAATTTGAATGCTTTTAAAAGCCATGTCTGATAGGAGATAATGACATGAGATTTCAGCACCATTATGGAGGCCTATCACATATTCAATCTCCTTCTGCATTTGAATTTATAAAAGTCTTGTGTAGACTGAGCTATGAGAAGATAGGCTTTCTGAAAACGGAAAGTTAGAGAAAGAAATGTAAGTAACTTATCAAAAGCAATGGACATCTATGATTACTATCTGACTGAAAATGGCACATAAAAAAACAACAACAGCAACAACAACGTCATGTAAGCACAAACTCTTAAACAATGCTGGGTGATATGGCGCCTCCTTACATTTGTATGATATTGTTGGGGGGGTTCAGTGCCAAAATAGCCTATTCTTTCATGCCAGCATATACATTTTCTGATTATTAGTAACAAATATCGAGTGTGTTTATCACTTAGTTCTTAAGGTACAAGACAAATGTAAATGCAAAATATTCAACAAAACCTTCTTAAAATAATAAATTCCACTATTCTAGATTTAGCTGTTGGTCAGTTAAAATACAAAAGAAAATGACTGAGACTCTTCCTGTTTTCTCACAGAAAGGCTCAGTTAGGCTGTAGAATGGACCAATGGGAAAGGTGTATACGTTTTCCATGTGCAAAGTTGTCTGTAATAGGCTACTCGCACGCCCACATAGACGTGCATATTTATTTATCTTATTCAATTTATAACTATATAAGCAAGAAAGACCCTCAGGGAATTGGGATGGAAAGACTTGTTTAAAAATAACATTCATAATAGCTCAGATATGTGTTAAATCGCTGATGGTATAAAGGTCCATATCACGTCAAGGACTATCACAACCATTATCTTTGTTGTCATATTTCCCATAGTTAACCATGTCGGTACATGTTTGGATATTCGTTCGTATAAAATCTGTGTTTTTCTGGTAAATAAAACAAAACAAGAGCTGTATTGAGTATTGGGTTTGATTGCGATCTGTTAAGCAGCTTGTTTAGTTCCTATGTAGAAGACCATCTAAAGTCAGAAGCAAATTTCAATTAAGTCAAACCTGGAAGTTGTGATTTATTACATTTGAAAATTATTTTTGATCTGGTTCTTGAATTATTTTTAAATTATAGAAACATATACAGACAACAAGATAAGGCTCTAAATCCAATAAAGTGCTTAAATCATGTGTGCATTGTGATTTATGAGTATTAGACTTGTTTTGTTTGTTTTGTTAATAGTCAATACACAGTATCAATAAACAATACATAATTACACAACAATGTGATTTATACAGTTGGCGAAATAAAATATCAGTATGGAATCAATTTGCGTCAGAACACTTTAGAATGTACATTTATAATATATAATCTTACAACTCTACCTTTTCTACCGCAATAATAATACATTTGAAAATGCAAGCATAAAAAACTATATACAGTGTATACATATACTGTGTGTGTGTGTGTGTGTGTGTGTGTGTGTGTAATCTTGCTTCAGAATTTTGTCTAATACTAAACCTGTGATCATTTTCATCTTAAAACCCGAAGATAAATATGAAAAATGTGAATCTAGAAAGAAAGGAGAGAATGGGGGAGAGAAAGAAAGTCAAGGTGCAACAGGCACACATCAAAAACTTCTCAGTAATGGGCAAGCACTCACCCATTGGCCCAACATCTTTCAATTTATTAGCATGACAAAGGACACAATCATTTTGGATATGCCTGAATGCAATTTTCATTAACTTCGCAGTGATTTATTAACAAAAGTGTCAGGAATGTAATAAAAGCAGGACTCTTCAAAATGCCAAAAAAATATATAGAACAAATTTAAATAGAATAAAATAAATAAAAAAATGTTATCTCTGTCTAAGAAAAAAAGGAATTCTGCAAGTACGCCTGGCAGGTTCTGGTCAACAGGGCTTCTCAATGGGATCACAGACATCATGGTGACTGAACTACGCAATTAACAAAAAGAAAAGCAGCAAATGCTAATGTCTCATTTCAATGTAATTATACAGAGCTTAGAGCTCAGTGAAACAGCACAGAGGGTGCTGCTGGGGAGGGGCTTCACTGCCACTCTCAATGGTCCACACTGCTGAAACTGAGCTCCCTCTATTATACACACCGCACAGCCCACCCGTAACACTCCCCTCAGACACCCCACTAGTGTGTACTGCCACTTTATTATTATTATTATTGTTACTATTAGTATTAGTGTTACTAGTATTATTGTTATTATTATTATTATTATTATTATTATTATTATTATTAGTGTTACTATTATTATTAGTATTGTTATTGTTATTATTATTTTTATTATTATTGTTACTATTTTTATTAATGTTACTAGTATTATTATTATTATTATTATTGTTACTAGTATTATTATTATTATTAGTAGTAGCAGTAGTAGTAGTAGTAGTCGTCGTCATAGTAGCAATAGCTGTAGCAGCAGTAGTAGTTGTAGTAGTTGCACTGTTGTTTTTGTTGTTAACAGTTCAATTATTTTCAAATTAAAGTATGTACAATACATTTCCAGGACAGAGAAAGAAAGTGCCAAAGAGGATTACATTTGCACTACTGGCTGAAGCTCCAGAGGGAGGGAAAACTGCTTGTCCCAGAGAGGCAGGTAACCACCCCCTCAAAAGCACAACCACACACACACACACACACACACACACACACACACCACACACACATTTGAATGGGTAAACATGTAAGTAGTACTATATTACTACACACACACACACCCATACACACACACACATGCACGTACCTGCGCACACACAAACACACACACACACATTTGAATGGGTAAACATGTAAGTAGTACTATATTACTACACACACACACACACACACACACATGCACGCACCTGCGCACACACAAACGCACACCACTCTCCATCCCCTAAAGCACATCTGTATCATTGCGATAAGTAGTACTATATTAATACACACACACAACATAATTAAATAATAGTAATGGTAAAAGTTAGTAGTTACACACACACACCACACACACACACACACATGCACGCACCTGCGCACACACAAACGCACACCACTCTCCATCCCCTAAAGCACATCTGTATCATTGCGATAAGATCAATTAATAATCCCACCAACATAATAAATAATAAATAACACAATAAGTAATCTTCAAAGATGTACACTGCCTCCCAGGTGAGGTTTTTTTCAGAATTATTGAGGTCACTTCATTACTCACTCCTGTGCACTTGTTGTGATTAATAATGTAAGTAACCTCAAAGTGACCAAGCCATGCACCCTACGCCCTACTTTCAAAGTTACCTTTCACACAGCTCTATAAATACATACCAGTCTACGCATTTGCATCAATCCCCAGGAATGTGATTATCACTCTTGGGGTAATGATTGCAATTAGCTGAAGTTTATTTACCTTGCATTACCAGTCAGTATACATATTACAAACAGCTCCATAACACTGCAATCATTATCAACCCAATTTCTTATCACAAGAGCACTACAGTCCATGCAATGTATTCAACATACATTTTTGATTATGTTTCATACAAATAAAGCATGAATGATAAAACTAGAAGAGTGCTGATGCCAGTCTAGGTTTAATTAGCAGGAGTCTGAAGACAAACTACTGCTATGTTGGCTATGTTACTCGGAAATGTGGTACACAGTAAAATGTCCAGTGTTAATACAACTCTAACACAATACATATGAGTCCAATAAGGATCATATGTACTCTGTAAGAGTTGATTTAACACTGAACATTTTACTGTGTACAAGATGTGCTGCGCATAGCCTACAGACGCAGATACTTGCGGTGTAGACAAATGGACAACATTCAAAATTAACTTAAATCCCATGTACACTGGCTACATGTTCTCAGTAATTAATAATGCAGTGCTGTGTCAGTTTCGCCACGGAAAATAAAAAATACAAGCGTAAAACGTTTCTTATGAAAGAAACATCCAACAATGCTGCTTTTCCACGGTTCGGCATCAAACACGGTTAAACAATATGCTGTCTGAGAGTGGACAAAAGAAGGAATAAATACAAACGCGACGCTGAATGACGTTTTCCTTTCACCCCTTCAGGAGAAGAAAATGCACCCGGGATTGCAATTTGCAGAACAAAATAAATCAATGCAACAGCCACAAATAATTCCACCAAGAGGAAATTTATACGTTTAATTACGCAGCGCAGGTGCTCCTCTTGTTTTACTCATTACCCAAAGATATATGAAACACAGTTAATAAGACGCAACTCACAGATAAAAGAAGGAATTATGTCATTAGCTGCATGTTACAGAATGGGCACCTTCCCTGAGAAGGTATACACGTACTGGTGTTTTGCAAAAAAACACGTTTATAATATATCACAGCATATTCCATATTCTACGAGAGCAAAAAAACTATATACCGTTCAGAAAATAAGCTGAAATATTAATTGTTCCTATTACTTACAAACCTACATGTGTTTATTATGTAAATGTCATTCTTCTTTCTGGTCAATATTTCAGGCTGTGGTCTCCAAAAAAAAATCCACAACAAATTGGCAGTCGTGCCTTTTTTCTGAGTGGCCTGTTTGTTTAGTAATGGGCTGCCATTTCCAGCACACAGTCACACTGGTCATTTTGCGGGCGATGGCAAGCACTGGCCAGTAATTTGCATTCCGCTGCTATTGCCATTTTACTTGTGGGCCCTGGACAAGCATCAAAGCAGGAGCCAGCCGCAGTGGTGGAGGCAGGGGCAGCCGAGCAGGAGAACAGAGGGACAGTTAACCGGAGCAAGCTCCTCAGGAGAGAGCCGTGTAAATAGTCTCTCCTGCTCCGTTTCTCCTCGGTCCAGTTAACCTTCTACTCCCACCAAGCCTGGGGCTGCTTGGGCACTACTGCAGCCAGGTCCGTACTCCGGTAACTCCACTGTTAGCCTCAAGGTTGACTTCACAGCCCTCTGTGCCCGGCCAGCTGCTCACTGAAGTGTTGGTGTTGGTCGGCTGTGCCCTGGCATGCATTAATGTCGGGGTGACCCGGCTGTGGGAACAGCTTGGAGAGAGCGGCCGATCGAGGCTGAGCGGTTCATTCTACATGTCGCTCGCTGCCTGGCCACTCCGGCCTGTTCTGTTTCTATATGCCTGACTGTGGCATGGGGTGCAGGGGCAAAGTCCCTCCACCCTTCATATACATGCACACATATGTACACACACACACACACACACACACACACACACATACACACACACACACACACACGCATACACACGCACATACACACACACACACACACACATACACACACGCACACACATATGCACACACACAAACACAACACACACACATATGCACATGCACATATGCACACATACACAAACATGCACACACACACACACACACACACATACATGCTCATACAAATACATATAGACACTACAGACACACCACAGTCATGTAGACATGGATGTCATAGGTGTTAGTGTGTGTTCGAAACAGAAACATAACAATATTTTAAGGTGTTTAAAAGCTGGCTATATACAACAAAATAATAATTATGTGAATTAACATGTTAACTGTATGGAGTAACAGGAAATGACACGTTCTCATCACTCACTACAACCTACAAGCAGAAAAAGTGTTAGAAAAAGTTGACCCTGATGTGCGTGGACACTGGATAGGTCAGAGGGGAGCACAGTTCCCCACTTCCCTTTACAAACCTACTGTGGCTCTTGGTATTCTTTGCATTGACAGAGGAAAATCAATCAGAGTTAATTGATGGAATACAATCAGGAATCCATTATCGTATTAATTTTCTGTAACTTGGACTGAGACGGTTGAAAGGTGCAGGGAGGGAGGCCAAGCGAGGCCAGCTAGCCCCGGCTGCGCGGCATAACCAAATTACTATCAGCTACTCACAGGGAGAGTGGAACAGCCAATTGACCAATTCCAGTTCGCCGAGCACGGTTTTATCTTCTATTTTGATACCCATTTCGACTCTGGTGTTGGTTTCCCATCAAAGTAATTAGTTTCTATATGGCAAGGCACCACTTATAGCCGCAAAATCAAATTAGCTTAATTCCAGAAACAGAACGCAGACCTTAACAGGCTAAGAATGTCAACAAGCACGAACAATGGGGGGAGAGAGTAGCTTGGTAAAGCTCCTACCTGTGTGAAGACAGCTGGCACCCCTCCGACCAGTTCCCTCTCCCAGCTCCCACACCCTCCGCTCAGGTACAGTATGAGACAGCCTTCTCTCTGTGAGAGGAAGAGACAGCCATAAACACATACAACAACCAGTCCCCTCTCCCAGCTCCCACACCCTCCGCTCAGGTACAGTATGAGACAGCCTTCTCTCTGTGAGAGGAAGAGACAGCCATAAACACAAACAACAACCAGTCCCCTCTCCCAGCTCCCACACCCTCCGCTCAGGTACAGGATGAGACAGCCTTCTCTCTGTGAGAGGAAGAGACAGCCATAAACACATACAACAACCAGTTCCCTCTCCCAGCTCCCACACCCTCCGCTCAGGTACAGGATGAGACAGCCTTCTCTCTGTGAGAGGAAGAGACAGCCATAAACACATACAACAACCAGTTCCCTCTCCCAGCTCCCACACCCTCCGCTCAGGTACAGGATGAGACAGCCTTCTCTCTGTGAGAGGAAGAGACAGCCATAAACACATACAACAACCAGTTCCCTCTCCCAGCTCCCACACCCTCCGCTCAGGTACAGTATGAGACAGCCTTCTCTCTGTGAGAGGAAGAGACAGCCATAAACACAAACAACAACCAGTCCCCTCTCCCAGCTCCCACACCCTCCGCTCAGGTACAGTATGAGACAGCCTTCTCTCTGTGAGAGGAAGAGACAGCCATAAACACAAACAACAACCAGTTCCCTCTCCCAGCTCCCACACCCTCCGCTCAGGTACAGTATGAGACAGCCTTCTCTCTGTGAGAGGAAGAGACAGCCATAAACACATACAACAACCAGTTCCCTCTCCCAGCTCCCACACCCTCCGCTCAGGTACAGGATGAGACAGCCTTCTCTCTGTGAGAGGAAGAGACAGCCATAAACACAAACAACAACCAGTCCCCTCTCCCAGCTCCCACACCCTCCGCTCAGGTACAGTATGAGACAGCCTTCTCTCTGTGAGAGGAAGAGACAGCCATAAACACATACAACAACCAGTTCCCTCTCCCAGCTCACACACCCTCCGCTCAGGTACAGGATGAGACAGCCTTCTCTCTGTGAGAGGAAGAGACAGCCATAAACACATACAACAACCAGTTCCCTCTCCCAGCTCCCACACCCTCCGCTCAGGTACAGGATGAGACAGCCTTCTCTCTGTGAGAGGAAGAGACAGACATAAACACATACAACAACCAGTTCCCTCTCCCAGCTCCCACACCCTCCGCTCAGGTACAGTATGAGACAGCCTTCTCTCTGTGAGAGGAAGAGACAGACAAAAAAACATACATATAACAACCCCACATAACGGTATTCCCGCTAAATTAATCTTCCCTTTATTATTATTTATTCTTTGTTTTTTTTTTGGTGCAGGAGATTTGGGATTCTGTTTACAGTACTTTTACAGAACTTTACCACATTGAGTTCTCTCTCTCTCTCTCTCTCTCTATTTCAATTCAATTTAATGTGCTTTATTGGCATAAAATGCATATCGTAAATATTGCCAAAGCATTACACATTCATACATATTAAAATAATAATAATAATAATAATAATAATAATAATAATAATAATAATAATAATACAAAAAAATTACTTTGGGGAAAATAAAATATTGAGGAGCATATTAGTTGCAGTACACTATAATATTGAACAGATGAGACATTGTACTTTTTATCTGTAATTATATATATGCTGGGTGGTTACTCACTGTCCCTCAGGTTGTGACAGGCTGAAACATATTGTGCTGTGAGTGGGGCTCTCTCTCTCTCTCCAGTTCTACTTCTCTCCCATGTATTTGTGCTACAATGCACATATGCAGAGAAACATATTTTACAGCAGCTACCTGGTAACCTGAGGGAGCAACAAGGGGAGCTGGGGCCTTTTATAATGAGCAAAGTTAGCTCTGGGGGGGGGGGGGGGGGCAGACATATTCCACTGCTGATTCTTTCACTCACAGAATGTCTGCCAGCAAGCATGCCAAGTGCTGACTGTTCCTGGTTCCATTCTCTATC
The DNA here is from genome assembly GCA_022702515.1 of Ilyophis sp. 1 JC-2022. NCBI lineage: Eukaryota > Metazoa > Chordata > Actinopteri > Anguilliformes > Synaphobranchidae > Ilyophis > Ilyophis sp. 1 JC-2022. The sequence continues at coordinate 78,718,641 of CM040396.1, read as the reverse complement.
ACTCCTCTCTCAGTCTATCCTTCTCTATCACTCCTCACTCTCAATCTATCCTTCTCTATCACTCCTCACTCTCAGTCTATCCTTCTCTATCACTCCTCACTCTCAATCTATCCTTATCTATCACTCCTCACTCTCAGTCTATCCTTCTCTATCACTCCTCACTCTCAATCTATCCTTCTCTATCACTCCTCACTCTCAATCTATCCTTATCTATCACTCCTCACTCTCAGTCTATCCTTCTCTATCACTTCTCACTCTCAATCTATCCTTCTCTATCACTCCTCACTCTCAATCTATCCTTATCTATCACTCCTCACTCTCAGTCTATCCTTCTCTATCACTCCTCACTCTCAATCTATCCTTCTATATCACTCCTCACTCTCAATCTATCCTTCTCTATCACTCCTCACTCTCACTCCACCCTTCACTCCTCATGGAAGGGCGAAGCAAGTCTCCGCAATCAAGGAAACAAATCGGATGAGAGGAAGGAGCTGCATTGAGTCTATTGACGGATGTGGAAAAGGTTTCCACCCAAAACAGAACTGAGTGAAAACATGCAACAATATTGGCCATTCTGATGAAATTCAGTAAAATAATTAATTATTTTAGTTATATATATATATATATATATATATATACAATAAGACACTAGGGTCTCTTAAAATAATAACACTCTTCAACAATAATTGGACTGGGGTGAGCAATTACAGTGCGATTCCAATTTATTTACATGTGAATATTGATGGGAAAGCATAGATATGTTCGTAGATACAGGCACAATATCTGCTAATGAAGAGGCTGTGCGGTTGTGTTTGTATAGAAAAGCATAATGCGCGCGCAGTGTCTGTGGGAGTTGGCCCTCTCTGCTCCGCGCCCGTACCCTTGCTGTGATAAAGGTCACGGTGTGCGGCACGGCGGAAGCCTGGTGATTAAACGTGATTAGGACAGCAGGTGAGGGGCCGTGGAGAGGAAGGGGGAATGGGGGGGGGGGGTCCACTCAATTCCCACGCCCAATTTGATTTTTTAATCAGGGCAGCCCCCCCGGCGGCTCCCCGCCCTGCCTCTGCCAACCTGCGTGGGGCGCTCCCGCTCCCCTGACCCACTTTAACACATCTGGGTCAGCCCATTGCTCCCTCCTTGCATAGGGCATGGCCGGGCCGACCACCAGAGATGCGGGGGTCGTGCGCACACCCACACACGCTCAGTGTTTACCGCAATTCTGAGCCTATCTTACCTGCTCTCGTATTTATGAAAGGTAATCCGTACAGCGGTGGGGATTTGCCACCCGATTCTATTTAACTGGCTCCAGCTGATGCATTCCTGATTCCGTTCATATTTATACACAAGCGTGTATGTGAATAATAAGTGTAGCATTAGCCAATGTGCTATTAATACAAAGCCAAAAAGACTCAAAGCTCTTGCAACCTGGAAATAGTAAATACTTTCAAAAAATATTTTTAAAATAAATGGTCAGGTTGGTCTTACTTCTTTAATGTCAGGGTTAATCTTGAAGTCAAAGTGGTTTGGTAAATGCAGACACCAGAGTAGCTGTGCTACCACCCCTGAACAGCAGGGGGTGCACGAGGGTAGGCCAGCGAGTGGACAAACCGAAACCAGGGGATCGGTGTAGCTCCTTTCTACAGGTAAAGCCGTGTTTCAGCGTGAGCCGCACCGGCGTTGGGGCGACTCCTCCCATCACAAACAGGACCGAGCAACCTGGCGCTCGTCCTCGCCCTCGGCCGCTCTCCCCCGGTGGCTATCTCCGCTCAGAGGTCCCTCTCACAGCGAGGGCTTAGCGACGTCTGACAGGGCCCATTTCTGAGAAAGCCTGTGGCTAGAGTGCTCAAACGGGCGCTCCGTCAAAATAAAAGAGCCAAACGAAACAGCGGGGTCTGCAGAGATCTATAGCGGGATATTGATCAAGGTTCGTTTTCTGTGAAACCGCGCTTTGGCTTCGGGGCATCACAAAGTAACCCCAGTAGGTATCAGCATAAATGGGATTCTACATCTAAGCTAACAAGGAAATCTCCTGAGCTCAACTGTGCTCCAGAGGAAGACGGTATGCTGTAAGAGAGAGAGAAGAGAGAGCAGAGATAGAAAAAGACAGGGAGAGAGAAAGAGAGTGTACTGCGCATATCTACATGCATATCTGTGTGTCTACATGAGCAGAACATTTTCTCACAATGGTTTTCATTGTCCTCGTTTGCCGTCAAGTCGGACGCGATAACCGCCGTGTTAGAGGTTTCATTAGAATCATCGAAAAGCTTTAAATCACCCCCTTAAGCCAGTGTGATTTTTGTAAAGGTTGGTGAGGTAAGGATTTGCACTTTCTTTCATAGAAGACTTGGGACCAGTCAAGTTCTCATGCAGTATAAAATACAGTCTGCCATACAGGCCTGCTGGTATCTTCAGGCTTGAGCCACAGCACAGGGGCTACAAGCCAGCCCTTCTTGTGAAGGGTAACGATTAGAAAAGCTTCAGAACAGGCCTTTGCTTGAATTTAAGGCTAAATAAAGGACCAGAACAGGGGACATTTTGGCTTAAGCGGCATGGTAAAATGCATAAAAGAACATAAGAAAACATCTACAATGTTATCTTTATTTTGTATAGCATTATTTTTACTCAAGGTTCATTGTAATGTGTTTAGTGAGCTGTCAGAGGCAACACAGACTGAACTCTTAGGCTAAAGGTCTTCACCTTTATTGACCCAGATCCTTCCCGTTCCATAACAGACTAAAGCTTTCTGCAATATAACTCCAATATACTTTGTCCTCAACTATACATTTCAGTGAACATTATATTTATTTATGTACGTAATTTTATTCACATAGAATGTTCTG